>OW240916.1:280428084-280758484 GCA_933207985.1 Pelobates cultripes
ATGTGTGTGTGTGTGTGTGTCTGTCAGTGAATGTGTGTGTGTGTGTGTGTCACTCAGTGAGTGTGTATGTGATGGTCAGTCAGTGCGTGCGTCTGTCAGTGAGAGTGTGCATCTGTCAGTGAGTGTGAGTCTGTCAGTGAGTGTGTTTCTGTCAGTGAGTGTGTGTGTGTGTGTGTCGGTCAGTGAATGTGTGTTTGTGTGTCGGTCAGTGAGTGTGTATGTGCCGGTCAGTCAGTGCGTGCGTCTGTCAGTGAGTGAGTCTGTCAGTGTGTGTCTGAGTAATAGTGTGTGTCTGTCTATCAGTGTGTCAAATCAGTGAGTGTGTGTATGTCATTGTTTGTCAGTGTATAGGAGAGTTTGTGTCTGTCAATGAGTGTATGCATCTATCAGTGAGTGTGTGCGTCTGTCAGTGAGTGAGAGTCTGTCAGTCAAAGTACGGCCTTGACAGGAAGGGGTGGGGAAAATTTGAGTTGGGGGGGTGCCCGAGCACCGTCCTGCACAGGGTAGCACAAATCCTAAATTCACCACTGCCCCTGTGCACTCATGTTGCATCAAGTCTTCTCTTGCAGCAGGGAACAAGAAATTTCCCAGTGGGCCGTCGGCACCTGGGGCCAGGCAGACAGCTGTCTGTGCTGGCGGCTGCATGGGGAGCTATGATGGCGGCCGCAGGGGGAGCAGTGATGTCTCTTCTCTGCTCCCCCCTCCCCAGCCCTCACGAGCTACTTATTGAGACCGGGGCCAGAATATGACATCATGTGTGTGTGCATCAGTCTGTGTCATGGTGTGTGTGTGTGTCTGTCTGTGTCATGTAATGTGTGTCTGTGTGTGTCTGTGTCATGGTCTGTCTGTGTCATGGTGTGTGTGTGTGTCTGTGTCATGGTGTGTTTGTCTATCATGGTGTGTGTGTGTCTGTGTCATGTTGTGTGTGGGTCTGTCTGTGTCATGTAATGTGTGTCTGTGTGTGTCTGTGTCATGGTCTGTCTGTCAAGGTGTGTGTGTCTGTCACAGTGGCGGATCCAATGAGGCAATTGCCCCCCCCAAGATTCTCCCCTGCCGGCTAATGCAGGGCTGGCATTGTCTAAGTGCCAGCCCTGCAATGTGCCTGTGGACCGGGGGGGGGAGATCTCTGATCTCCCTCCCCGGTCCGCAGGCACCGTGGTGACAGCCGGCAGGGAGGGAGAGAGGACCCGGGAGCTCAGCCTGCACCTCCTCCGGGTCCTATTCTCGCGAGCACGGAGCATTTTGGTGGTTACCACGGCAATGCTCCAGATCTCGCGAGAGTCAACTCTAGCCCTGGAGCTACAGGCTAGAGTTCACTCTAACCACTGGAACCACCAGGGATTCCCCACCGGACCACCAGGGATCCAGAAATAAAAAAATAAAAAAGTTATTAAAAAGCCTCCCTACCCTCCTTCCCTCCCATACAAACACTGCCCCCCACACACACTGCACACCAATAGACACATTTCCCCGACACACATACTCTGCACACCCACACACACACTGCCCCCCATACAGACATTGCCCCACACACACACTGCCCCACACACACACATACAGTGACCCCCCATACACACATTGCCCCACACACACATACAGTGCCCCCCATACACACACTGCCCCACACACACATACAGTGCCCCCCATACACACACTGCCCCAAACACACATACACTGCAAACCTCACACACACACACTGCCCCCTCACATACACACTGCACAGCTCACACACACTGCAGCTCTCTCACACACACACTGCCCCACACATACACTGCCCCCTAACACAGACACTGTAAACCTGACATACACTGCCACCCTCAAGCACTCACACACACACTTCACCGCTCACACACACACACACACTGCCCCACACATACACTGCCCCCTAACACAGACACTGTAAACCTGACATACACTGCCACCCTCAAGCACTCACACACACACTTCACCGCTCACACACACACACACACTGCCCCACACATACACTGCCCCCTAACACAGACACTGTAAACCTGACATACACTGCCACCCTCAAGCACTCACACACACACTTCACCGCTCACACACACACACACACTGCCCCACACATACACTGCCCCCTAACACAGACACTGTAAACCTGACATACACTGCCACCCTCAAGCACTCACACACACACTTCACCGCTCACACACACACACACTGCACCTTTCACACACTTCACCCCTCACAGATACCACTGCTCCTATGCCCAAAATCCCAGAAGAGCCCAGGTAAGTTGTCAAACTGTTCTTAAACGGTTTGACTGCTTACTCTGGCATGGGATCCTGGCACTACTGGCACTATAACTACTACGCTGAGCTGTAGTGGTTATTGTGCCTGGATTATTTCTTAAAATAATCTACAAGTGCCCCTCCCGGAATCAGGTTCTGGATCCGCCACTGGTCTGTCATGGTATGTGTGTGTGTCTGTCACAGTGGCGGATCCGTGGGGGCAACGGGTCAATTGCCCCCCCCCCCCGAGATTCTCCCCTGCCAGCTAATGCAGGGCTGGCATTGTCCAAGTGCCAGCCCTGCAGTGTGCCTGCGAACCGGGGAGGGAGATCAGAGATAGTGTGAGTGTGAGTTTTCATTACATTCAATATGTTAAATCTTTAGCAGATATCTCCCAAGTCTGGGTACGAATGTAAAAAAAAAAAATCTAACACAATCAGTAGACATCAATGGCAAAAAAATTAAATATTAAGCTTTAAAAATCTTCCACAACATCTTATCATTTCCCATAAGCTACTGAGACATCTTATATGGCATCTCATTGTGCAGTTTCGCTGAGTAGTCTATAGAGCAATTTTGGGGGGAGCAGGGGTCTAAATGCAAAAGCTTGCCCGTGACTCTGTTAACATTAAGGATAGCCCTGACGTTAAGAGTATGTATCTTGCAAAAAGTTCCCATACATATAGTGTTCAATTCCATCCATATTGTAAAATTATGTGCACACTATTCAAAGCAGGTAGATTTCGTAAAAAAAGAAAAAAATAACTCAAGTCTGAGTTAGCTTGCCTCGTGTGGCATATTTATAGTGAAGTTCTTTGTTAAGCATAGTTAAGAAAAATGCATAATGCAACTCTCAGAATTTTGAGTATTCCAATGGGGATCATATCTGGGCTGCCTGAAAGGAAATAAACACTAAGTTTATCTACAGTATCAACAGAACACAACATAAACACAGACTGTCCCATGAGATCGCACTGTTAAAATGTTGATAAAATATTTAAATATACAAGTAACTTGCAATTTAACTTGCAATGCAAAAACATTGCAATACAAATTTCTAAAACACTTTAAAAAACACTAAGATACTGGGAAACGATTTTGTCACTGTTGTGTTGTAAATGAAACTTCTGAATTTGAATTTTGTATCATTATTATTAACCTATTTTTAAATTAACTCTTAAAAACAAATTGATATTCTATAATATAATAAATTGCTAGGATTTCAGCACATTTCAGAGGAATCTAAGCTAAGAAGCCAACAAAACACTGTGCTGGAAAAAAAAAATCTAAGGGGGGACGGAGCCAGCATCCACACAAGATGGGCACACTTTTTGGTAGCTCTGAGATGCCAACTCTATAAATGGCTTACCAGGGGCTGCTGTACGCGATCCATACTGCAACACAGAGTGCTCCACCACCGACTGAAGATGGGGTGACACTCCAAGAAACACTGAGCAGATCCCGGGCCCAGGTCACCGATGTATCGGAGCTTTATTCCGGCAGAGTTAGCAGCCTACACCATCCAAGATGGCGCTGCCTGAGGCCTACTCCACTGCCTCATCTGAGGCTGAAAGCTTCCAGGAGGAGGAGGACCCAGCAACCCTGCAGGTACAGCAGCCCATGGGGCTAGAGGATAATGCTCCCTCCACCAACGCTGATATTAAAGCCCTGCTACAGGATATTAAAGCAATGTTCCAGGCTGACATGAATGTGGTGAGAGAGGAAGTTACTATGCTGACAGGCTGCATTCTAGCCATTGAGAAAGATTTTTGGGGCACACAGGTGGTGCAATCCGTGCCACAAATGCTGCACTTAACACTCTGCAGAAGACATGTGGAGAACTGGGTGTGTGGAGGGCAAGCTTGAAAGATAGGGCCAATGCCCACAATATATGAATCAGGGAAGTGCCTGAGACGATTTCTCCTGCAGAATAACCCCACTTTGTCCAGCGACTATGGTTCACGTTGCTGTCCCCCAGACAGGACAAGCAGATCGTTACTGACCACTGTTTTCATTTGCCTAAAGCCGTACGAGCACCCTCAGAGGCCTCCGGGGACGTGCTACTACAATTCCAGAGAGACTCTGATAAAACCACATTGATGGAGGCTAGTAGAGTGTCTCCCTCACTGAGCTTTGAGGGCTCACAGCTGTCCTTTTATAGTGATCTCTCCAGGTCCACCATAATGTGGAGGCAGTCGCTATGTACCACTTCAGATCTGCTTCAGGATGCCAAGATTCCACACAAATGGGCCCACTTCGCCTACTAGCAGAAAAGGATGACATGACGTTCCCACAAGCCCACCCTCAAGAGACACTGGCCTTTCTTCAAGCACTGAGAAAACCGGAGGAGTCGCTTCCCCCACAAGAATACTTAACTAAGTGCAATAAGGACACTGCACCCAGACCACTTCAGTGAGCTGAAGTGGTCTTGGTGCCCATATTGTCCCTTTAAATGACAGTGTGAGTACATGTTTTTTTGCTTTTGTATGAAATCATTGCACATCTGCGTTTCTCTCGGACAATTCCTAACAATTCACAACTGAATTAAACAATTCTATGTATGAAACTGAGTGGAATGAAGTGGCAGGAGTTCCTCTGGGGAATGTTATCATCACCAAAATTTACAAATTACTGTCTCGCTGGATGACTCAACATTAATATATATTTGAAGTAGACAAACAAGCAATATAGTAAAAACCAAAGAAAAGAAAAAGTTACCTGCTCTCTCTTTAATCCCTATGTATATTTAGACAAATGGAGGTCATTTAGTTGCTCCAATGGCCATTGGAGGGAATGCCCACCTGTCAATGTAAAGGCAGACCCCCCTAAGCAGGCCCTAACACTGACCCTTCAGCCTGCTTCCTTGAGCTTCTGGCAAAGATTTCTCTAATGAGACAGAGAGGGGTACTTTTTATATACACCCCTATATACTTATTAACCCTTAATAGGGAACACATGGGATGGGCAGCAGCATTGTAACAAGGCTGTGTGATACAAAGTAAATACAAATACAAAAAGAGAAGTCCTGCACTCACTCCCATCAATACTGGGCTGGCAGCAATGACTACAGTAAACAAGCAATATAGCCCAGTGGAACTCACAAAGAAGCAGCCCGAAATTCCCCATTGATGGTTTCCCATGGAGGGACGGGGGACTGAGTGGGTGCGACCAGCGGCGGTATAAAATTCTGCCAGCCCTTTCGGGATTCTTACCATTTTCACTTGGAAACAGGGCCTGGTTCATTGGTGGTAGGCTAGTGAACCGGTGAGAGAGGTGTGCTACTGACACACCTGTCTCTTTTATTCTTCAAAAGTTTCTAAAGAAGTTGACCACCTTTGGTCCCTCACACGATGGATAATGGGGTCCAACGTGAGGGAAACCACAGGCATTTTTCACACATTACACTGCTGGTGAGTATGCCTTCTTTATAAAAATATGATGCCTGGAAGGGTGAACGGTTTGCCTCTGATTATCTGTTACAATACTATTTGCGATCATACTGGACCTCTATATAATATCTCTAAGCATTTGAGGGTCCCTTATATAAAGCGTCACACTATCTAGATTTCACTTTATATAATGACTCTTTAGAGGTATTGGCCTTATAAATAGTGATAATATCGTTTCAATAGATTATTTTAAATACAATACCACCATATAATAAGCTTCAGAGTAAGGATTTCTTTAAATAATTAGAAATACAGTATTATCCCACTTAAGCTATGAGCAACATAAGTCTGAGTTAGGGATTATTTTCTTTAGGGGTTATATTTTTAATATCATGGATTCTAACAATCTTAATAAAATGCCAATAACTAGACCTTAGGTAGATCCTTATAAACATGTCATGTATTTATAGCATTCATTTGTATTCAGGGTATTGAAAATAATTAGTATCTCTATATTATATCGGTCTAATATTTTATTGCAGAAATTGGTTAATTTAAATACTCCATGTTTTTGTTTTACAACTGTAAATATGTATATAGTGATACTTAGGGATTAGTGGAGATTTTCTGTATGACTGTATATAGACATTTGTTCCCCTATGCTTTTGCACATGGGGGACTCTTTGATATCATAAATAGAATTAAGGAAGACGGACGACATCCCTTGTGCTACAACGCACCTGCGCATTGGAACGGATGCACAGGCGCGGTGAGATGGACATACAAACATAATGGGAGGATTACACGCCTAGCGCATTAATGAGACGTGTGCGTCATGACGTCATTTAGGCGCAACCCGCGTATACAAGCGGACGCGCCAAAACAGCATATAAATATGGGATCTCATTTCTTCATTTCTGACAAGGCCATTGAAGGGATTTTCAAGATCCCGAGTGCGCAGCCCGTTTCAAGACCCTGCACCAACAGACGGAGAGAAAGTCCGGTACCTCCAGGATAATAGTGAGACATTGTGCATACAACCTGGGAGAAATAAGAAGTTTACAACAACCACAGGGTTCTACTATTGCACCACGGCCAGTACATCAATTTGGTATACATACTGGGATGTTGCCTGAAATAGGACCCATACCCTTGGAAATTGTGGTGAGATCCACCCATATATTATAGTGTGTACACACTGGGACTGTATATACTTTATTTCTCTTTTTGCATTTTTTTCATTTTTTATTTTTTTCAATTTTTTTATTTTTTTCAATTTTTTTCAATTTTTGATACATTTGTTTGCTTTTTTGGATGGTAATCTGGACTTTAAGACATATTAATGCAGCTTAGCATTATTAATTATTTACAAATCTGTTGTTGGGGGGACTTATTTACATGGAGTAATATTAGTTGTCACAGGATATACTGTTTCTACTATAACATATTGTTCGACTTTTTTGTATATATTATCATATTTGCTAAAATTAATTAATTATACTCATATAATATTATACTCACAATATTAATGAATTATTAAATGAAGTAATGAATTATATCTAATACTTTTGAGTGCAGTATCATTTTTTGTTATATTGTATATTATAAGGTATATGGGCCACCTTGATACTTTGCACCAATACGGATAAAAGAGTGCCTGTACATAGAATTTTTGTTGTAACATCTTAGATGAACTCACCTCTCCTTCCAGTTATTTGAAGGTCTGCAATGCTTGGTGGCTTGCACAGAGTATGATTGAGGTAATACATTTCTTGCAATGGATTCTGCAAAAACAGAAATGACACTGCCATTTAGTGTCTCCACCCTCTGCATGGAGGCACTGACCTTTCCTCATAGAGATGCACTGATTCAATTAATTTCTATGAGGAGGTGCTGATTTGTCAGGGCTGTGTTTGGCTTGTGCTGGCTCAGCCCCTGATTTGCCTCCTTGACAGTCTCGGCCAATCCAATACTTTCCTGTGTAAAAGCATTGTGATTGGCTCAGTTCATAACTTCTGATGATGTCAGCCAAGCAGGTAGATCAAGGGCAGAGCCAGCAGCAGCAGTCTGGAATAAAAGTAAGCTGTTGCTATACTTAGGGGTGCAAGAGTGGGCCAGGGGGCTATATGGTGGTTTTAACTCTACAGAGTCATGAATACATGTTTGTGTTTCTGACCCTATAGTGTTCCTTTAAGCTTAGTAGATTCCTCAAATATATGAATGACAAATGGTCCAGATGTTCCAAAAGAAAGCAGATTAATATGGACTGAGATGCAACTTCTTCATTTGAACAATTTTCTGAGACAGATGGATGTTCACCATCTTCCCAGTACAGAAACAAAAGCATTTTACGGTGAGATCACAGATACATGTGTTTACATAATAGATTACATTTTAGAATGTTAGAGCATTAAACGAAAGAAACCTCTTTTAATAAAACCCGGAGTTAGGGAAGATAGTTTCAATTCATAGGTGAGTTTTTTACTTTGGTTCTCAATTTTGAATCTGCTTTTTAGTTTGTAATAATTAGTCTGCAACTCTTTGTTTGGTATGTCTTAATAGTAATGCTTGCCCTTTTTGGAGGGGAGTGTCATTGCATTATCTCTACACCTTGGGAGCCAAATTTCGTGATATTATCCTCAAAATTTGATGACAAGCTATCTTGATGTTTTCATTGTACTGTACTGCAGTTTTCTATAAGGTGATCCTTCTTTCTTTTTTACCGTTATATACAGGATACATCTGTATAGAAATGGCCATAGCACATCCATTTCTATTTAATTTATGTGAAAAATTTTTATAATTTGTGTGTGACATAAGTCAGAAATGACAGAAAGTCTAAAGCTGAGAAAATGGTAAAATTACTTGTTTTATTTACCATGCGAGTGAAAACAGTAATATATTTGTGATACAAGGCATATCAAGACAAATGGCCTGTCTTGTTATCTGAAGGCATGATATATGTGTTGTGTTGTGCCTTGTTTGTAAAGTGCATGTTTAAATGACTGTAAGTAATATTTATAGTAGTGCTGGTTGTTGGCTACATTGGTATTTAGGAAACTCAGGGAGCTATTTAAGATGTATTTATCCCTTGTACACCTCAGGTGTTGTTCTTTATTATATGTTTTTTTGAGGGGTTATTATTCTTATTGTCCCAGTTAGACCACGTGGCTTTCTTGACCTCTCAAATATTTCCTTTCTATGATTCTAAGGAGCTGCTGAATATGTTGCTGCTATATAAATGATAGTGATACCAATTTGTAAATTTATTTGGACAAAGGTGGTAAGTCGTGAGCCTCAGGGTTCTGCCCTGGTTCCACTTCTCTTTAATTTGTTTAATGATCTAGAAGTTGGCATTGGAAAGTCCCGTATCGGTGTTTGCACACGACACAAAACTTAGCAAGATCACAGAGTATCAACATGATAAAGCTTCATTACAAAAGGATTCCGATAAACTAGGAGATCTAGCAGACAAGTGGTAGATGAGATTTAATGCACATAAATACAGAGTCGTGCATTTTGGAATAAGAAACCAACTTGCAACTTGCACATTAAAATGGGTTTGAGTTAGATATGACATCAAATGAAAAAGACTTTGGAACAATTATAGATAACATAATAGGCAACAGTGGGCAATATTGGTCTGCTATTTCAAAGGCTAGTAAGGAGCTGTCATGTATAAAAAGGTGTCTTGGTTCAAATGAATTAGAATTCTCTAACCAACGAGGTATTCAGATTTTATAGATATAGATATAAAAAAGGCCTGGGTGTTTTTTTGTTTTTTTGGAATAATAGAATATTCAAGGATATAACTAATATGTATGTAAACAGGTTGTTGATCCAAGAAGAAATCTGATTGCCATTATCAAGTCAAGAAGGATTTTTTTCCCTTTTTGAGGTATCATTGTCCATCCTTTTAAATTGTTTTATTTTTTTGTTTTGTTTTTGTTTCATTTCCTTCTTTTAGATCAACAGCATAAAAAGACGTGTTTTATTGGTTGAACTTGATAGACTTAAGTCCTTTTTTTAGCTTAGTTTACTATGTGTTTGGAACGTCGCTGAAAGGGAAACTATATGCACCCAGACCACTTTATCTAATTTAAATGGTCTGGGTGCAGTGTCTCTGTCCCCTTAGCCCAGACAGCCACTAGAGGCACTTCCTGCAGTTTCATGAAGTTTAAGTTAGTGAAATGATGTTAGACATCCTTGTGCATGAGGACGACCAGCACCTTGCAAACACCAAAGGTAAGCACTGAGTCAAAGCTTTTCTATGGGGCAGGCCTAATTTATTTATTTTTTATTTATTATTGTTATTTTTATAGCGCCAACAGATTCCGTATCGCTTTACAATATTATGAGAGGGGGGATTTAACTATAAATAGGACAATTACAAGAAAACTTACAGGAAACATAGGTTGAAGAGGACCCTGATCAAACAAGCTTACAGTCTATAGGAGGTGGGGTGTAAAACACATTAGGACAGAAAATAGCAATCAAATAAGGTGGGAGTGAAGCAGAGCTGGAGGAGAGAGTAAAGTGCTGCCCTTTAGGAGAGAGCAAGAGGATCTCGGCATTCTAATCAGGTAAGTGTTTAAAGGGTTTTTAACTCTTTCATAGCCGAAGGGAGCACCGGGTGGGGTGTGCGGAGGCAGAGGGACATTGTAGTGCTAGGAATACAGTTTTGTAGTGTTTATTTGAAGGGACACTCCAAACCCCTAAACAACGTTTGTTTGCTGAAAAGCTCTATGTGTGAAGAGTATGTCTTGTTTTTTTTTCATATTGGAAAAATTACAGATTTCAATAGAACTTGACACTTTTATAAATGATACTGGTTACACTCACTGGCTTTTCAAGCAGACAACAAGTCATGTTACTTCCTGGTTTGATTAGCTTATTTGCACTGAACCCAAGAGACAGCAATTGCCCAGAGCACCTGCCTTACAAAGATTTCTCACTGAGCTGCATTGGGAAGTCTGTGATTGAACAGTCACGTATAGTCTTGCCGAGGTTAGAAGAGAAGGGCTTGCAAAGGCAACAGACAAGAGATCCGCAGTTTTCGTAAGCTATTTCTAGATATAACTCCAATGAAAAATGCATAATTAAAAGCATTCAAGTTTTAATTTGAGGTATATCTAGTAAACAGTGATTTTTTAAATTTATTTTGTGTTTGGGCAGTAGAGTGTCCCTTTAAGTGCATTCCTGCAAATACAAAGTTGACTATTTAAACACATCTCTTTGGGTCTTCAGCTATGTTTGCTATCTTCTTATTCAGTTTCTCTCTAAGTTTATATTTTATTAACCATATCTCTTCAGGTCCAAAATGTGGTAGAAACTGTCGTTTGTATCATGCATTGTAATCTATTTGACTTGTATCTGTGATGCTCTTAAATTCATTTGTCTTCATTTTCTTTCCTGTTACATTTTTATTTAATATTAATAATGATATTGCCAAAACCTTTGTGTGTACTAGGAAAAACTTTAAAGTTTTTTTCTTATTTCTGATATTGTGTTTTTTAGCATCATCAGTAAACATCACATTAAAGGAAGAGTTTGCAAATGATGGATCACCATATGTCATAAAAGATTCATCATCTTGTAGGGATGTAGAATTTTTTTTAACATACGCAATCTCTTGGGTAATTTATGAGTTTCACTGTATTTATTCAGGCTTGTAATATCCCACTTTAGTCTCTATTCTTTAGTTACAATTTTTTCAGATTGTAAAAAAAAGTTGCTTTACAAAGGATCTGGGTACAGGCAGTTAACTACTTCTTTAAACCACCGATTGTGTTTGCCAATTCTCTCATTTGGCTAGTAGCACAAACATGCAAAGTCATGTTATTACAAGAAAAAAAGGTATAAACAATATACCAGCAAGTGGAGCGCTATATTGAATATATATATAAATAATGAGGGGGTATACTCACCCCTCCAACATAGTGATACAATGTGTCCAAATGTACATACAAAGTAAAACAACAAAAAGAGAGAATATAGTGCAGATGGTTTACAAAAAATAAAAAATGAATAATGGTAGCAATTGGTTGAAACCACTCACGTGGGTTGGAGCCTATAAGCTATTGGCTCCGTAAGTGACTCCTTCTTGCTCTTGAGGCAGCAACACACCTCTTTATCCCAAACGATATTCTCCCGAAGATATGGAACAAACAGAGAGAGAGAACCTCATAGGTGGTATTGTACAGATGGTGTATACAATATAGTGAGATAGTAATAGATATGCTCACCTTAGACAGAGCCTTAAATTCCTGGCTCTGAGGTTTGTTGGCAATGTGCTAATTTATTGGGATAGCATTCCCCACATGGTGTTCCTGGAGGCTAGAAAGGACTATATGGACTAATATATAAAAAAAAAATAAGAATTTATTGTAGAGATAAAAAAATAATAATAAAAACAATATTTAGACTTCTCAAAAGCACATAAGCTAAATGATGGAAAGTCCAAGTATAAAAGTCCAAACTCCAGCTAAACGCGTTTCACTCTTGTATGAGCTTCCTCAGTAGCATGTTATTATTTTATTATTTATATAGCGCCATCACATTCCGTAGCGCTGCACAATGGGTGGACTAACAGACATGTAATTTTAACCAGACAATTGGACGTACAGGAACAGAGAGGTGGAGGGCCCTGCTCAATGAGCTTACATGATGCTAGAGGGAGTGGGGTATAGTGACACAAAGGGTAAAAGTAGGGATACAAAGTAGGTTGTTAGAAAAGTATTCATTCAGGGCTTAGTAGGTAATTTTTGAGAGTTGCAGGAGAGGAGTCATGGGGGATGGGGGATACAAACCTGATAACAGTTTAATTTATATGATTTCTTGAAGAAGTGAGTTTTCAATGATTTTTTGAATGAGTGGAGACTGGGTGAAAGTCTTACGGAGAAGGGAACGGTATTACCAGCATGTACTAACCAGATGCATTTGAAAAATATAACTGTAAAAATGAATGGCATGTAAAATTTTCGAATTTTCTTTATTTGCACCTTAATTGTCAAAAACCAATAAAGCAAATAAAATTGCACTACTGTGAAAATAGTAATAAAAACAGCACTCGGTAAATATTACCTGTGCAACATAACATGTTAAAAAACACTATACCGTGTATTTTTAAAGTTTGGTCCACCAATGTGCTAAAATAGTTCTAATGTATGAATATATTTTCGCCGTTATAAAATGTACTAAAAACTCACTTATTTGATTAGTACATTTTTTGCCGATGTTAAATGAAAATAAAAAGTATAACTAGCAAAATCTGCATTTTTATTGCGGATTCTGTTTTCTGATATAAGCCCATTTTTGTTTTGTTTTCTTATACAAAGAAAGAGAGATACATATATTTAAAGTATTTCTTTTATGTTGGTAAAATGCCTTTAAATGTGTATAAAATAATGACTGGTAAAATCAAACCTGGTGTGCCTCTTTAACCCCTTAAGGACACATGACATGTGACATGTCATGATTCCCTTTTATTCCAGAGGTTTGGTCCTTAAGGGGTTAAAATATGAATTAGTAGTCCAAACATATAAAAAAAAACTGTTAACAAAAATGAATACTTTTTATTGCATTTGTGGCAGACTGTAATTTTCTACCACTTACTTTTAAAGATCTGCGCGTTTCTCTGGTAAATTGAAGCAGACTCTCCACATGTTCAAGAGAAATTCTATACTTATTAAAATTGTTTACCCAGCAGCAAAAATATATTTTTTTTGCACAATCGTTTACCATTCACACTATAGGAACAGCAACATCTTATTAAAGTAATCCACTGAAAATATGAAAGATGTTATTTTGCATAAATAAAAAAATATTTACAGCAAAATTAATTTGGAAAAATAAAGAAAATGTTTCATGTTTGTGAAAGAACCTTGCTTAATAGAAATTTATTGGAAACTTGAAAGCACCTTTTAAAAGTGCGGCTCGATAAGCAATTTCTTTCAATAACTTGTAAAATATTTATACTTGTTAAAATCCTACCAAGAGGATCACAGTATAAAACTACTGCCAAGGACTGCAAGGTGAAGAAAGTTTTCTTTGTTTTTTAAAGTGGGCAAAAAAATAGCAATCCACATAAATCATTTGCTCAAACTTGACCCCTCTACAGCTCACTAGGGTTTCCAATACAACATATTTTTTTGTAAAGTCCAACAAAACTTAATAAATCATGGAACACAATGTCAACAGCAGGATTTGAGATAATGGGAACATATCATGGGCGCGCGGAACACAGTTTTACTTTTTAATAAAACACTTTATCAATCAGAAGATAACTTCATTGTTTCAGCTGTTACCCCTTTCTTCTCTTCATTTCTCTACCCTGCCCGGTGACACTCTGTTTTTCCTGAGACTGAGATTTCAAAAGCCAGGTGCTGCCTGAGGATAGTTGAGATTAGTGCTGGAGGCTTATTCGGGGTTAAACCATTCGAGAACTCAGATGAGGTTGTTATGGTGTTTGGAGTGTTCCTTTAAGTCTAAAGTACGTTGGCCCCAGCCAATTTGATTTAAAAAAAATGAGTAGAAGTAGGCAAGATGCGTTTATCTTATTTTTGTGTTTTTATGGTAATTACAAAGCCAGATTAAATCTTTGGCATCTCTATGCACCTATGAACTACCACAATATATACTCTAGGTGCCACCACAATGCCACAAAACAGACCCAAAACTAAGGCTTTGATTTAATTTTGATTTGTTGGACACGCTTTCCAAATAATTTTTGGGGTGATAATTTTGGATAAACTTTTAAAAGTATTTAATATTATGAAAAATATTTTATTGATATATTGAAATATATATGTTTTGATATTTTAATATGTGAATAAATACATTTTAAAGATGTATCCAAAAATATAAATTCATTTGGAAAGCTTATCAAACAATACTAAATCAAGGCCTGAGTCAGTAACCTATTACTTAAATTAGATCATTTCCATGGCTCTCAAGACGACACATCATTAAAAATGGCTGTAGCAACAAATGAAGGTTTCTATGCTACATAATAAAAAATGCTTTTTTTTTCTCAACATAGCTCCAATTTTTAAAAATGGTAAATGCTGAGAAGTGAAAAATATCTTTAGAGGTGGACATTATGAATAGCACACAGAAAACCTGTTTGAAATTTTACGTCTTAATTGCATACTTGCTGATGGTAATATTATTGTTTAAGGGCTACATTTTGTCAAAAAGCATAAAGACCATATGGATAAGAAATAACAACAAGTTGTACATTGACAAAAAAACAGGACATTGGACCTCTTTGGAATTGTATACACAATTACTAATTTATATATCATTTTTTGTCATGGTGACCAGATTTTGAAAATTAAAAATTAGGACACCCATTAGCAATAGAAAAGAAGATTAAAAACTGGGACACCCATTAGCAATAGAAAAATCACTAAAAAACAAACAAACAGAGAAATACATACACACTAGACGTCTGGCCATAAGTAGCTGTTATTGCTCATCTCCTTCCAGGTACTCAAATAAGTGTCTTTTCATTTACATTTTGTGAAACATGATCAGAGCACACACATACTCTAGATCAGGGCATCGTAACAGCATAATAGGCAATCGAACTAAGCAATTCACTGGTGCCCTGCCTACGCAACCATTAACAGGAATAAAAATATAAATTATTGATAAAATTAAGTTTATATTTATATATTCCTCCAACAAATACAATACATACACACAGACTGCTGAATACACACATACACACAGAATGCGGAATACACACACAAACAGACTGCTGAATACACACACAGAATGCTGAATACACACACATACAGACTGCTGAATACACACACATACAGACTGCTGAATACACATACAGACTGCTGAATACACACACAGAATGCTGAATACACACACATACAGACTGCTGAATACACACACAGACTGGTGAATACACACAAAGACTGCTAAAAACATACACACAGACTGCTAAATACACACAAAGACTGCTACAAACATACACACAGACTGGTGAATACACACAGACTGCTGAATACACACACAGACAACACATAAAAAAATATATATTTGCTTCTTCACATTGCTCACAAATAGATCCCTGCACTCACAAACACTGACACTATGCACAAATACACCCTTACATTCACAAGTTTGCACTATTAAAAAAAAATCTTGCATTTGCACACTCTGGATACTTTTTTGAATTGACACGTACTAGCACTAGACACTTACTTAAGCACATGCACTAATACATGCGCTCAAACTTGCATTCATACACATGCCTTCACACTATATGCTTATGAATTCAAGCTAAAATAGCTAATCTGTAAATGTAGCAAAGTTGGAGAATTTTTGAAAATCACCTATTTTGTCCAAAAGGTGGCAATTCATTTCTTAGTTCAATAAAATTAACTTTTTCATAAATAATATTATGTGTATAAAGGATATGAAAGGGGTCAGGACCTAAATGTGTCTGGGGTTACAAACTGCTATCAGTCCATTCCTGGGAGGGGGGCTGGCAGCTTACACATAAGAATATGAGGTTTTAAATGGTGGGAGGTTTTGGATGAGGGTGTGTGGCCAGGAAGGGAAGATGTGAAGTTTTTTCACACAGGGCGCCCAAATACCTAACGCCTCTCATGCTCACAGCTCATCAGTAGCTGCCTGGCTTCCCCTTGCTCTAACTGCAGCGCAGACAGGACCAGAAGCCAGGAGGTAGAAGAGCCCAAAATGTGGTGTTAAGCCATTGCCAAATATTTAAATCCCTGAAGATTTAAATGTGATGGTCACTTATCACTTGATATGACTAACATGACTGCAGTGACTGATTTTTGGTTATTATTATTATTATTATTATTATTAATAATACTATTACTACTATAATATTAATTATTATTAAATATAAATTGGCAATATTTTCTAAATTGAGACTGGCTTAATAAATAGGTGAAAATACAATGTAATCTAAAGTTATTACTATACTAGAGAGGAAAGTAGAAAAATGCATTACTATTATAACTGGTTTTATTTTATTTGCTCTGGTGAAGGAAAATTGCTCCACCATTTATCCTGTTATCCAACACCTGCTGCTCCCGCAATTAGTTCTGCGTTATTCAGTTCAGATACATAATTTATACAAATACATCAAATGTGATTGCACTGACCTGCCTGGTTGTGCTACTTAGTACATTATAATGAAAAGAGAAGTTTCAGCTGTACAAAAAGAAATGACAAACCAGCATTCCTGAAGTTATGAACTTAATATCACCAATCTAAGTAAATCTTGCATTGGAAACACTTTGTTTTAATAGGGTTTAATGAGTATTATTTCACTATAACATGCTGGTGAATAATTGTCCTTGGAAGGCACTTGGTAACAAATTGAGGACAATGAAGAGAGAATACAGGTAAACGATTGCCAGAATGTACAAATGTAAAAATCACCTATAACTTATGTTAACCTTTTATTTCATAATCTGCTCCATTTTCTTTTAAATTTATATTAAAGATTTAGCATATGGCATCGCGATCCAGTTCAAACTCGCAAAGCCATGACAAACAATGCAAATTAAGAACAATATGATGGCAAAACAGAAACATTGTTTCATTCCTCCTCTTCCCAGCATTATTTCTCTATGTTGAGTTCTAGGTGCAAAGGACACAGCATATAACAATGATTGTCTGGGCGCTAAGATGGAGGAGCCCAGTCGCAGGATAAAGAGACATGAATTTCTACATTTATTTTTATATTTCACACTTTATAAGTACATATTTGTTAAACTTAGGGATAACTAAACATAGTATAAAAAAAAACCCAAAAGTAACCATTCCCCTTTAAGCAAACTAAGTACGTCTTTCTTCTTGATGTGTCATGGTGCCTCTACATCGTCTTGCTCACTGACTGCTTGAGTAGGAGGACACACAACCAGCAATCCACCATGCATATTTGTAGATCTTGCAGATCCAAAGCCTTACATATGTACTCTTATTCAGACCTCCATAGTGCAAGCATTAAAATCATCATAGCTTTACTCATTTATATCTCGGTGGGCATTAGTACTGGTATTTCTGCAGATCCAGTGAAATAATATTAGTATGGGTTAATAATTATTTGGGGAGTTGGAGATGACCATGGGGACAGAAAGAACATGGGATGCTGGAGATAAAGATACACCAGGGGTATAAATTAGATAACTTAAATGTGACAGAAATGATACAGGATGTGGGCTGCTGATGAAATTGATCTAATGTTCATTTTTTGAGATGTAACAGGAAGGCTTACACAGTGTGTGGAAATTAGAGGACTCCTAGACCCTTTAAGTGAAGATGGAATAAGACTTGGAGATTGAGATGAGAAGATAAACCAGGGCCTCAAAGCCACAAACAGGTGAAGTGTAAAATGATATGGGTGGATAGAGTAAGGTGGAAATAAGGATGACATAATGTTGTAGGGGAGATGTGATAAGGGGAACTTATATGAATCTGGGGGCAAAATGGAAACATAGGGTTGACAGCTAATTACCAGTCTATGGTACAGGTCAGAGTATGTAATGGTCATTCTGTCTGCACAAAGGAAGGGTCTATACATTAAATGGTAAGGACTTATTATCTGACAGCAGCATTGATTCCCATGCTATATTTGTTTTTGTTTTTTGTTTTTTTTTTACAAAGCTTTGTTTAAAGCAGTGTCCATTGTTAAGGGAACCTGAAAAAATGGTAAATGAAGTTTGAAAAACATTTCTGTTCTTGCGTATCCACCTACAGTGGTGTATCCTGGTTTTGTGACAAAACTCAAGCCCCAACCAGCGACCCCCACCCATCCCTTCCCCCGCCTTCTAAATACACACACACTCACTGACAGATACGCGTACACTAGCTAACAGAAACACAAACTCACTGACACACACAGTCAAACACACACACTCACTAGCAGAGACACACTCACTCACAGACACACACACTCACAGACACACACTAACAGACAGACACACACACACTAACAGACACACACACACTAACAGACAGACACACACTCACTAACAGACAGACACACACTCACTAACAGACACACACACACTCACTAACAGACACACACACACACTCACTAACAGACACACACTCACTAACAGACACACACACACTAACAGACACACACAGACACACACTCACTAATAGACACACTCACACTCACTAACAGACACACACACTCACATTAACACATGTACTTTTTAACCCCCCCCCCTCCCCCTCCTCCAGCCTCCTTACCTTTGGGAGTGCTGGGGAGGGAAGGGGTTCTCTATCTCCCTGGTGGTCCAGTGGCTGCTGGGTGGGCGGCATTGGCGGGCGGCTGACGAGGGAGCTCTTCCTGTGAGCTGTCTGCTCAGCTCCCTCGCGCGCCGCAGAGTGAGGCTGGGAGCCAGGATATGACGTCATATTCCGGCTCCCAGCCTCACTCTGCGGCGCGCGAGGGAGCTGAGCAGACAGCTCACAGGAAGAGCTCCCTCGTCAGCCGCCCGCCCGCCAATGCCGCCCAGCATGTCTGTTAGCCGCGAGGCTAACAAGACATTTTCCTTGGGCATTTGGGGGGCGGCTTTTTTTGCCGCCCCCTGAAAAATGCCGCCCAAGGCAAATGCCTTGTTTGCCTCGCGGCTAATACGCCCCTGTCCACCTATGAACTCTGGCATAATTGTGGAAGCATGATTTCTCCAGTTTCTGTGCCTAAAGAGGATTTTCCAAAGTCCAACTTGAGATGTGCAGGTGGTGCCCAACAATATTGTTTTCTGGTTACTACTTGACACACTTCATGAAAATGTCAACTGCTATGAATAATTCACAGTCAGTGATCATCAAGAGAGTGGTACAAGAGCAAGATGTCTTGGTTTAGTTGTTTTTTTCCAAGTTGGCTGAGGTTACTGCACTGTTTCCATACGTAGCTGTTAAATAGCAAATGTATTGACTGTCTTCAAGATCATTGATTCAAACAACATTTCCAATTGTCTTTCCTTTAGTGGCTGAAAAATGCAATCTTTGTATATTTACACTAATCTGAATATAAAGGTTTTGCTAAGACAAAACATTGCCTTTCTTTTGCATAGAATAAAGACACCTGTCACTTACCTACCCAAGGGTCTGATCCTTTAATTTATGATTTTGGAGGTGCTACACTTGACCATTCGATTACTGTGTTATCATTCACATTCATCCCTGCATGCTCACAGATTATTAACAAGTTGTATTACACTAATGCGCTTGTCTTTTTCGCACCTGTATGATCATACCTATTTCTTAACTGTAATAATATAAATGCATTGTATTTACGCCTTTAACCAGCTCGGCCTTATAGTTTATGTTTTGTTTGTTGTTTTGTTATTGCTTTTGTTATAGCATACACAGTGTATGTCAATCCAAATTAAAATGTTCCGTGCGTGTAGAAGAAAGAAAAAAAAAATGTTTAACGTTCGTAAAGTTGCTGACCACTGAACAATGAAGTCTTTAAGGGACTGCCACGGGCTCTATTTTCCTACTTAGCATTAAGCAAACATAAAAAAAAATACAAAAGCAAAAAAAAACATAAATAGAACATATCCTCAAGTCTATTGCAGTAAATACATTCTAATAAATAAATGCACACGGCTCCAAAGAAGGGTTGCATGTATTAATTTCCTCTTGGGTAACCAAGAAGTGTATAGGCAGCGAAATAGCAATAGCTTTTTTGACATTTTAGAGGAATATTATTGATAACCCGAGAAGACTGTTTTTTTTACACGGGAGCCAGAAGGATAACAAGCCCAAGAGCAAAGTTCATGGTCACTATTTTGCTAGATAGCCGATAAAACACTGTGTTAAATATACTGCACTGTTGCTGCAGGCTACTGCTCAGCTAAAGATATTTAATGAGGCACAAACAAGCTAAAGTGAATGTGACAGTGGAAGAGAAATTAAACATGCACTGCAAGTGTTTAAGCAGAACACAAGCATCAGATTTCTAATTTTCCACTCTGTATTAAAAGTAGTTCCATTTCTCTTTAGGCTGAATGGATAGCCCAGTTATAAAAAGCATATGGAAATGAAGCCACAGTGGGATTCATTATAAATAGAAAAAAAAAAAATGCAGGATTTATAAATAAAATAAGTTTTGCAATAAACTTCTAAAAGTGGAGCAATCAGCGGGAATATTCGATTGGTATCCATGGTGATTGCTCAGTTTAAAATGTTGCCTCTTAAATGTTTTAACTAGTACGAAAATATTTGGCTCCCATTTTGCAAATCAAGTTTATTATTACTGTAATGGTTAATTTCCCAAAAACTGCAACAGTGCTCACTCTAGAGCATGCAGAAGAGTAGAACATTGAAGTCCGTGGAAGAACCTAACTAGACCATTGGAGCCTTTATAGATGGCATCTCGGAATAAACAAGAACATGCCTATATTCCACAGCCATTACTTCTGATGGCAGTTAGGACTGGATAAAAGTTGAAGGCAGAGCTCTAGTTACAAAATGAAAGCCTCTACCATAGAATAGTCCCTAGTTTGTCTTATCATATCTTTCAACTGCGTTGGAATCGCAATGAAATTCTAACGCAGTCGATATATAAAATACTGAGATGTGGCAGAGTCACATTAAAGCCATATGCACTCAAAATACATATTTACTGATCTGTATGCATAATATATTTACACTCAGGCTTCAATACATAAAATATTTTAATCTAAATAATATTAAAAAATTATGATACTTTTCCCTGAAACAGAAAGTAGAAATAGCATGTATTTGGCAACATGGCAACTATCTGGGAAATATCCATAATTTTATAAAACTGCTAAATTATAATTAGATTACAACTTTGTTTAATTCAGAGTTTTCTCTTTATAATCTCTTACTTCTTTAGTTTTTCTTACACTACGAAATAGGCTTAAAATGTAAGTTCTATACTACTAGCAAGACTTTAAACGGTTTGTAGGATCCATGGCACACTTACCATGTGTGAATGTCTACTTGCCAGGGCTAAATCTTCACTTGTTAATGGTTAGTGGCAAGTTGAAATTTTGAGCCGGCTAATGAGTATTCATTTGTGGGTCAAGTCTACAAAATAGTGGCAGAGTTCATCATATTTATTCATACTTTTTAAAAGCGTATAAGTCATACCAAGAAATTTTAGATTTAATGGCATGCCTTTGGTGTTGCAGTCTTCATTTTCAATACACTCTTTTCTTTGCATTTTATTAATATTGCCTTGTAGGGATTCATAATGAATGTAAATATATTTAATTAGTTGTCTTCATTAAAAGAAAATAAACCTGAGGGAATATAAATATATGGAATGTTTGAAGCATTTTAATTTGATCCAGTTACAACAAAAATGTAGCAACAGAATGTTGGTATTGTGTAATCTATAAGATTTGTAAATATATAATCTTTGTAATGAATAGGTTGCATTGACATCATGCAGGTCAATTAATGCTGTTTGGGAAATACGTTGGTCTATTTTTAGGGATAAGTGGTTTATTTTAGGGATTCTTAGTTTCCAGATTTCGTGCTCTGCAACTTCAGTTTGTAAATGGTTTGAGGAAGCAAACGACTGAAAGTCAAATTTCCTCTTTTTATAAAATATATTTATTCAAATGATAACTTAAAAGCTACTACATAAATATGTATCATGCGAATCTGTTAGAACTTCACGATGAGCATTTTCTCAAAGTATGAACTTTCCAAACTTCTAGTGATGTCTTAATGCATCCACTTGATGGATAGATTAGAGTTTCTCTACAGTGATGCTCAAAAGTTTTCATACCCTCGGAGAATTGGTACTATATGTTCCATTGTTAAAGAAAACATGAGTGAGCAGACAAAACACATTTCTTTTATTTCTTATGGGATTCATATTCAACTGTAGGTTATAACAGAATGACACAACCATAAAACAAAACATGGCAACAAAGAAAAAAAGAAATGACTGCATACCCTTAGTTATTAATACTGTGTATTGCCTCCTTTAGCATCAATGACAGCATGCAGTCTTTTGTAATAGTTGTCTGTGAGGCCCATAATTCTTGCAAGTGGGATAGCTGCCCATTTGTCTTGGCAAAATGCCTCCTGGTCATGCAAAGTCTTTGGACGTCTTGCATGAACCGTACGTCTGAGATCACCCCAGAGTGGCTTGATGATATTAAAGTCAGGAGACTGTGATGGCCAGTCCAGAAACTTCATCTTTTTCTGCTGTAACCACTTGAGGGTCAACTTGGCCTTGTGCTTAGAGTCATTGTCATGCTGAATGGTCCAAGAGAGTCCCATGATGGCGTGGTGGCTGAGGAGGTGCCTTCGTGCAGAATTCCAGTATTTTCTAAAACACATGCTGCATTGATCTTGTCCTCAATTTTCACAAGATTCCCTGTGCTCTCCCATCCCCCAAAAACATCAGGGAGCCACCACCAGGCTTCACAGTAGGGATGGTATTCCTTTCATTATAGGCCTTGATGGCCACTCTCAAAAAATAGTGCTTAGGGTTGTGACCATAAAGCTCTATTTTGGTCTCATCACTCCAAATTACAGTGTGTCAGAAGCTGTGAGGCGTGTCAAGGTGTTGTTGGGCATATTGTAACTGGCTTTTTTTGTGGCATTGGTGCAGTAAAGGCTTCTTTCTGGCAACTCAACCATGCAGCTCATTTTTGTTCAAGTATCATCTTATTGTGCTCCTTGAAACAACCACACCGTCTTTTTCCAGAGCAGCCTGTATTTCTCCTGAGGTTATCTGAGGGTTTTTCTTCTGGCAGTTGTGGCTGAAATCGTTCTTGGTCTACCTGACCTTGGCATGGTATCAAGAGATCCCCAAATTTTCCACTTTTTAATAAGTGATTGAACAGTAGTTTTTGGCACTTTCAAGGCTTTGGATATCTTTATATCCTTTTCCATCTTTATAAAGTTCCATTACCTTGTTCCGCAGGTCTTTTGACAGTTCTTTTCTGCTTCCCATGGCTCAATATCTAGCCTGCTCAGTGCATCCACGTGAGAGCTAACAAACTCATTGACTATTTATACACAGACACTAATTGCAATTTAAAAAGCCACAGGTGTGGGAAATTAACTTTAAATTACCATTTTAACCTGTGTATGTGTGTGTCACCTTGTGTGTCTGTAACAAGGCCAATCATTCAAGGGTATGTAAACTTTTGATCAGGGAAATTTGGGTGATTTCTGTTATTATTATGACTTAAAAAGGAGCCAAACAATAAATAATAAATGGCTTCATATGATCACTATCCTTCAATAAAATATTATTTTTTTTTGCATGGTAATTCATAAAATTAAAAAATTAATGCCAAAATTTCACAGTTTCTGCCAGGGTATGCAAACTTTTGAGCACAACTGTATATCAGGCAATGTTTACTGGAGCCTGCCTAACCATTTCACATATTTAGGTTTTTCAAAATGGTCACTATTCTTTTGACCTTTCTCTGTATTATGTATCTCTTCTCTAATGTGATCTTTTAGTCACATCAAAAAAAGGGTTATTTTGACATACATAAATATCAGATTTGGGCCTCCAACCAAGGGAGTCGAAAAAGTAACAATAGTTCCTTCCAGAAGTGGGATGTGGTATAGCTGTAATACTTAGTCATGTGAATTGTGCCATGCAGTATAAAGTGACAGTATACTTAATTTCGTAATGAACAAGCTAGCTCATTAGACAAAGGGTCATAGCAAAGCATACTAACTAAATAACATTCAAGTAAAATGCACTAATCAGTTACAACATCACAACCAGGGCCAGTGCAAGGACTTCTGTCTACACAGGCGAAGACACATTTTGCTGCCTCCAAAATTTATCTTCACCTGTCTGTCTAATATTCCCACTTTTGCCCCTCTTACCAATTATTTTGCCCCTTTGCATCTTACCACCTTTTTCTTGTTTTCCTTTTTTGTATATTGTATCCTGTCTGGCATTATTTTTTACGTGTTTTGTGTCTTCATCCTACTTTTCTTTACCCCCTTGCGTCACACACTCACTCGCTCATACACACACACACACTGACCATAACACACACACTGACCATTACACACACACACACTGCTAATACACACACACTGGCTCTAACGCACACAGTCTCTTACACACTTGGACGGCTTATACACACTCACCGGCTCTAACAGACACACACAAACAGTCTCTTACAAACACTGCTTACACACACTCACTAGCTGTAACACACACACAGTCTCTCACACACACACACACTGCTTTACACTCACACAGTCTCTTACACACAGTTTATAGACACACACACACACTAACTCTTACACACACACACACACACACTGGCTATAAGACGCACACACACACACTAGCTCTTACATACACACACTGGCTCTAACACACACACATTAACACACACACACACACACTAACTCTTACATTCACACACTGGCTCTAACACACACACACACATTAACACACACACTAACTCTTACATACACACACTGGCTCTAACACACACACACATTAACACACACACACACACTAACTCTTACACACACACAAACTCTTACACACACACACACTGGCTCTAACACACACACACACTGGCTCTAACACGCACACACTAACTCTTACATACACACACTGGCTCTAACACACACACATTAACACACACACACACATACACTGGCTCTAACACACACACTAACTCTTACATACACACACACTAACTCTTACACACACACACACTAACTCTTACACACACACACACACTAACACGCACACACACACACTAGCTCTTACATACACACACTGGCTCTAACACACACACACATTAACACACACACACACACACACACACTAACTCTTACATTCACACACTGGCTCTAACACACACACACATTAACACACACACTTACTCTTACATACACACACTGGCTCTAACACACACATATCAACACACACACACACACACACTAACTCTTACACACACACAAACTCTTACACACACACACTGGCTCTAACACACACACACACTGGCTCTAACACGCACACACACTAACTCTTACATACACACACTGGCTCTTACACACACACACTAACTCTTACACACACACACACACTAACTCTTACACACACACACTAACTCTTACATACACACACTGGTTCTAACACACACACATTAACACACACACACACACACATACACTGGCTCTAACACACACACTAACTCTTACATACACACACACACTAACTCTTACACACACACACACACACACACTAACTCTTACATACACACACTGGCTCTAACACACACACATTAACACACACATACACTGGCTCTAACACACACACTAACTCTTACACACACACACACTAATCCCCCCACACACACACACACACACACCAATCCCCACACACACACACACACACTAATCCCCATACACACACACTACAATCCTTACATACACACACCACTTAACACACACACACTAACTCTTACATACACACACTGGCTCTAACACACACACTGGCTCTAACACACACACACACTAACTCTTACACACACACACACTAACTCTTACACACACACACACACACTAACTTACACACACACACACATTAACTCTTACATACACACACTGGCTCTAACACACACACATTAACACACACACACACACACTTACTGTTTCTTATAGTTGCAATACAGAGGTCCCGCTGCACTGTTGTAGCTTTCCTCCACAGCAGTTGGCCGCTGGGATATGATGTCATGTATCCCAGCAGCCTGTAGCTCAGGAAGAGAGTTGCCGCGGTAGCTCCTCGCTGTTCCGCCCCCTTCCTTCAGTGGGTGCACATTTCTCAGCCAGCTGATTAGATTGCTGCAGAAATTGACCGGCGGGAGCGGAGTTCTCCGTGCTCCCGCCAGTCACTCAGACATTTTTGCGCCCCTTGGGTCCGTGCGCCCTGAGGCAGCCGCTTGTGCCGCCTTATGGTAGCGCCGGCCCTGATCACAACTACTGACAGGTGAAGTGAACAACACTGATTAGATCATTACAATGGCACCTGTTAAGGAGTGGGATATATAGACAGCAAATGAACAGTCAGTTCTTGAATTTAATGTGTTGGAACCAGGAAAAATGGGCAAGTGAAAAGATCTGAGTGACTTTGCCAAGAGACAAATAGTGATGGCTAGATGACTGGGTCAGAGCACCTCCAAATTGGAAAGTCCTGGTATGCATTTGTTAGTATCTACCAAAAGTGATGCAAGGAAGGACAACCGATGAACCAGCGACAGGATAATGGTCGCTCATGGTTCATTAATGCATGTAGGGAACAAAGGCTAGCCCATCTCGTCTGATCACACAGAAGAGCTACCATAGCTAAATTTGCTGAAAAACATATTGCTGTACATGATAGAAAGTTATCAGAACACAAAGTGCATCACATTTTGCTGCGTATGGACATATGGGGCTGTGTAGTAGCAGACTGGTCAGAGTGCACATGATGACCCCTGTCTACCACCAAAAGCACCTTTAATAGGGACATCGGCATCAGAACTGGATGATAAAGCAATGAAAGAAGGCTGCCTGGACTAATGAATGATGTTTTCTTTTAGATCGTGTGGATGGCCTGGTGCGTGTTTCTTGTTTAGCAGTAGTAGTGATAGTAGCAGAGGCAGCATTATCCTCGGTGCAAAGTTCAGGACCTTGCGTCCTGGCATTCATGTAGATGTTAGATTCTTTCAGACCATGTACATCTATTCATGGCAATGGTGTTCCCTCATGACAGTGGCCTCTTTCAGCAAGATAATGCACCCTGCCACACTGCAAAAATTGTTCAAGAATGGTTTGAGGAACATGACAAAGAGTTCAAGTTGTTGTCTTGACCTCCAAATCTCCTAGATCTCAATACACTTGGGGATGTGCTGGAACAACATGAAATAAAAATAGACAGTTTGAGTTATCTTATAAGCTTTTAGAGATTAAACGTGGTTGCAGCCTACGTGATGGCTGAGGAGGTGTGTGAGCATCGTTTTAATAATAATGTCAGGTGCCTTAAGCCAAATATGTAACGGGTGAGAATATCTAGGGAGTTGAATGGTTAAATAGCATGAAGCATGGCGTAGGTTGGTTGCCGGCATTATCAGTGTGAATGTGTCATCTAGTCGGCATGTTGTGTGTGTCATTTTCTTAAATACAGATGATATTCTATCATTGGATATTTATATGTGGCATAGACAATTCAAATAAAAACAATAATTATAATAATAATAAGGCAGCGCAGCCATGCAACTCAGAGTCAGTCAACAGTGGGCTAATGTAAATTTGAAAAGTGAAGAGAAAAAATGTAAAAATTATAAAAGAAGCCCAGGCTCTGTGTTACTTGGTACTTGGTAATGCCAGGCTAAGTCATCTGATGCCGCTTGACAGTCTTATGCCAGGTTCCAGCTGCTCTGCTATCGTGCTATGGTGCTTCCAGCCGCTCTGTACAATACAGGAGGTTTTTGTAATGGCGAGATCCGAGCCCCATTCTGGTGGGGCGGACTTGCTAGCTTGAGGAAGGCCTTGTGAGGCAATGTACAGCGGGTGGTGGTTTCTCCTCCGGGGTATACCCGGGCAAGGGTCTGCTGCTTGATGGTGTTGGCTGAAGAGGTGTGGTGCAGTCTGCCTGGGATCCCTCAGCCGTGTCCAGTCCTGGATTGATTCAATGTGCCATAGCTGTTTCCCAGGTAGGTTTAGTTTCACCTGGCGCTTGCGTGGGTGGGTCGCCGCCTTTGGCAGTTGTAGTCTCTTGGCTTTTCTGGTTCTTCCTTTTTGCCGCCCCCAGCGCCGTTTGCATGCTTTGTTTACAAGTGATGGTGTACGCTCGTGCCGGGGGTTCACCGGCACCATGGTGGCGACCCTGTGTATCTTGGCCTGTTGCTCCCGGATTGCTATCTTCCTCCAAAACCTGGCGAATAGCTTGGCTAGAGTGGCTTCAAGGTAATTTTCTCTATGTCTTGAGTACACGTGGCGGCGGCTATTTTGCCTGGCTGCGTCGCCTCTCGCTGCTCATTAGATTCTACCCCAGAGGCCTGGGCAGGGAGGTTGCCCCTCAGGGCTGGACCCGGATAACCCCCGCTGGTCCAGGGGCAGGAGCAGGGCATCAGTGGGTCTGTGCCTCCAGTGTTTGGACGAGAAGAGCGGCCGTCTCTCCTCGGTTCCGCCTTCAGTAGGCCGCAGCTATCCATCTTGGGCTCTCGTTCACCAACACACTCGATTCAGGTAACGGGCTGATCACCAGGTCACCCCTGACATAGGCAATGCACCCCGGTTTGCTTGGTTTCTCTAGTTTGGTGAGTGTTTGTAAAAAATCAGCAATTAGAGCAGGAGCCCAGCTTTCATGCGTCCATTCAGCTTGCTGGCTTGGCCCCGCCCACAATTTTTAAAGTTTTAATGTTGTGACTGGTCATTGTGAATCATGCCAATCCTGCTTTTAATACTTGCAATCTTCTGTTTTCAAATTTATTTTTATTTCTTTAAATGAATTTATAGATTCTTAATCCTGGATGGAACTGTTTATGCTGAAGCTTCAAAAGCCTTTAAGGTGAATCTGTTTTTATTTATTTATTTTTGTTGCATTTTTAATTCCAAATGCATGTACAGCATTATAAAATAGAGGTAACTTGGATTCTGGAGATTCTAGTCAACATACTCTAGTCAACTTTTTGCAATAATGAAGTGTTGCTGCAGGACCTCTAAAGCAGCCTGAATGTTTACTATAAAATACATTCATGCACTATTCCTTACCAAATCAATATATTTTTCTTTCTATCACTTTTTCCTTTCTTTTTCAATCTGACGGGTCCACACAAAGAACAATAATAAAGCAGCAGATGGTTCCAATGAAAAAACTAAATACTACAAAAATGTACTCAAAGTATAAGTACAAAAAAAAAACAGAATAAAGCAACAGCAAATTCACTTAACATGTGCACTCACGGCACTTAGTCACGAGCCAATGCTTTTCACTTTCTATATCTGCTTTCAGATTGACGAGCAATAATACAGCAATAATTCCGAAATACATAAACTTTATTGTAGTGCAGCAGGAACAACCTGTTCTATTGTAGTTCATACTCAAACGGTCTGTTGCAATAACTGTCTTCTACAAGTTCTGGTTGTTGTCCTTTTCCATCTCCATCAGTCTTCTTAATCTTTATATTTCTACTTCCAGTTTTTGGATGGGTTAGTGAGTGTGTGATGTTGACTTTGCACAGTGTCTATCTGTGTACAGTGTGTGTGTTTGGGTGAAATTTGAATTGTAAAAAAAGAAACAGAAAGAAAGACTGGGAGCAGGGGAGATTCAGAGAGATAACCCTAACCATTTATGAGGCACTACTCTCCTTTCTGGCACTTGGTGTTTCATTGGGTCCAATTGCAGTCTCAAGCACCTCCACCCAAAACACAGATGGTTTATTCACTTGTGTTGTGGTGGTACTGCTGCCATGGGTGCAGGAATTAACAGACACCCCAGGGTGCCTGAAAAAGGCTGCGACCAAAAGATTGGCCTCCTAGATGGTGAGTCAAATATCTGGCAGAAGTAATTATCCGACTAAGCTAACGCAAAGCCTGAGTAGAACTTCTGCTAGCGAATGCAAGCCTACTGATGGTGATGGTGGTGGTAGGGCTTGGAGCCTCACCCTCCCTCACTTTCCTAACAGGGAAAAACTTAGCGGGATCCAATTATAAGTTGGATAGTAGAAAGAAAACAAACGGAGTTTGGGAGAGTGTAGAGTGTAAGGTCTTCTGTGGGTGTTGTGTTATGGTTTTGATGTACTGTATTTGTTTTATGTGTGATGGTGTGTGTGGTGTTAAACTAAACTTTAATAAAACAATAAAACTTGGAAGTGGACTATGCTACTAGAATAATCATCTGAACAACACAGTCCAAAAAAATGTAAAAAGCAAAAATTAGAAGAGAGACTACTGAAGCAGATTTATTCACTTCCAACTGTGTTTTCTGTGACTGAGCAAAACTATAGCGTTCCTTTAAATGTTTTAAACAACATGATTATCCTAACACATTTAATTGCCCTTTGCTTATTGCAGAATAAAAACATACAGTATTACTAACATATGTTTCTTCATATTCAGAATTGGACAAATATAATAGAATTTTCAATAAATTTTCATGGAAAATTTCTTCGGATGCTAACTATATATTATGCTGCTTCTTTTGCTACTCCAGAAAATTGCAGCTATAATTTCATTGTGATTCTATGTCAATAAAAATGTTGCAATAGAATAGAGATTGTATTGTACCTCTAATGAAAATGCTAAATTAGAAAATCATCTAGTGATGACAAAACAGAGGTAGTAGATGTTCAATAATTTGAAAATAATATATTTCATTCAGCCTTGTTACAAATAGGTTTAATTTGTTGTTGGGCTGTTGTGCATGCTTTGTGAACGTATAGCTTTGTATACATACTTACATATACTACATTTTTAATAATTTATACATATTGGTTTGAACATTGACCTTATTGAATATTGAGTTGTGCAGATTGTTGGTGCCCCTGTAAGTACATATAAGGCACATCTTTAGGAAGGGAAAGCAGGCCACCAGATCTATGATTTTGGCATAGTATTGAGCAAATAAAACAAAGCTTGTTTTTAGCCAGATATAACATACACATGTTGATGGAGACCAGGGAAATGTTTGACTCAAAAAGCATATACTAATTCATAAAAACCTCCACCCAGGGGCTCTGTCAACAAATATCCTACTCTTCCTATAATCAATTATTTATGGTCTCAATCAAGAAATCTGTAAAAACTAAGTTTTATAAATGGCACATATGTGTATAAATTCCTGGTTTTCATTTTTATTTATTTTTGTGTAAGTTTAGTGGTAGTATCTGACTGGTTCTACACCAGTTAGAGCAGTGTTAGATGTTACAATCTTTAGATTTAGTTGCGGGAATTTGACAGCCATTAGAAAATTATATGTAAAAGGCCATAGGCCTGAATTTGTTGGAGGAGTTTTCCCTATATAAACTCAACCCCCCTCTACGTACCTACGCCGTCTTCCTATTCGAGTGACGTTGCCACAACAACCAGCACTTCCGTTTTGGTCCTTCCAACCAATTTTTCCCAGCAGCCCACAGACCCGGCCTTCAGCATCTCCGACCCGGCTCCCGCATCGCAAGACACCGGCTTCTGGTCATGAGACACATTTACTCTTACATATGTACTCGTGGGAACCCGTTCGCGATGTTCCCATGTTCGGCTCTACCAAACACCGGGATTGGTTCCTATTACGTTTGCATACACGTGTACCGTTCGTTTGCTTTTGTTTAAACATTCTTGTGCTAATACTCACGTTCGCGGGATTCCGCTTGTTCCAATACAGCCTGTTTATTCACTTACCCTGTTCATTTGTCTGGTTCAAGACATTTACTTGTCCCGTTCGTACGCTGGTTGAATCATGCATTCATTTGTTTAAATTCCAACTTACCTAGATGCTGACACTTAAGCTTTCGTTTAAAACCGTTTGGTTGGACATTCTCTTAATTTCACCATTCATTAATTTTATAAACCATAGGGCTTGGTACAGGGTTCACTGTTCATTTCTGCATGTGCTGAATTTCACTCGTGCAGGCTTTTCTGTTCATTTTTTCCTGCACTTATTAATGTATATTTGGTTTGGTTAAATAAACTTGCTATTTGCGTTTTTTCCACTTACTACCTTCACATGTGCGTTTCAATGTTGGTCACAGTTCAGTACTTTACCATTGTTCTTAAATATAATGCACGTTTTAAAATTCACATATCCATTCGCTAGGATTTATGTACACTAGGCTATGTAATCTATTACAATTTGGTCCAGTTCATCTGGGATTCCTGTTCACAATTTAATAGCACTTGGTGGTCACATATGCCTGTTTTATAATAACGCTAGGTTACACACTATTTCAGTGCATAAGCCTTTTCTATATATACATATTTCCCCAACTCATTACTCACTTTGTTCTCCTATTATACCACGTACTCTAGAAGCCCATATCAATTTAGTAGCAAACTACTGGAGAAACCAAGAACAGTGGTGTTCCTCCAGCAATCTTTTTTCAGGTGTTTTATTCCTTACGTAATATTTTTAATTAAACAAGTATATTAAGGCCTCGCTCTGCCTTTTACGTTTACACGTTGTGCTTATTTAGACATTGCATTGGACCCACGTCAGGTCCTCAATACGTTTATGTTCATATAGTGACTTCTGTAGTACTATCTGCTTTCTAGCTTTTACAATTACTCCATTAGGCCACTGGTAATTCATTAATTTGGTTTACTATTTATTACTTTGGCGACCCATTAGGGGGTTTACAGTACATCCAGTTTCTAAATGATACCATACGGGATTAATACCATGTCTTAAATATTATATCTTCCAGGTGTAATCCATTCAGGTGTACTTTCATTAATTTCTTTCCAATTCAGATTATAGTACCAATCATCCTCCTGCTACAGTAATACTACGTTTTAAACGTCATGTGATGTTAAACTTAAATTAGGTATGTTAAATTAGGTACGTCCTGAACCCCTGAACTGATCTGGCTGTTTTTTGGATATGTTGGTCACCCACTCAGGGCTATCAGGGGATGTTTATGGGGATATGTTGTGTTTTGGGGTACTTATGGGACTTTGTAAAATCTGCGTTTTTTTTCTGTCTGGAGATAATTGGGTCAATACAGTAAATACACAATAGAAGGGAAAAGGGCGCTATACACAAAATACTACAACTGGTGGAGCTTAAAAACAACTCGGTGTACAGTCACTTATTACACCAAATGAAAGATATACTGAACAGAAAAAAAGTGAAAGCGCACAAACAGTGGAATATTTTACCTTTAAAAACTTGTATAGGTCCTATTTTCAACAACAAACAGTAACTGTGGACCCTGTATATAATATATACAAGAAAACAACATAGTGTATACTGTTGAAACCTATTTACAATATGTGCAGAATAAAAAAGGTTCACTCACACTTTCCAGAGCCACATAAGTTAGGCACTGGACTGTAAAGGTATTCATCCACCAAGGGATACACTGGATCTGATCCTCCTCTTAGATGTTTGTAACAGGTTTTTCTTAGCAGGAACTCAGGAACCAGGTAAGATGAAGTGTTACAATAAACATTTATTTGGTATAAAATAATAAAAGCAGAAATTGCTGACACAGCAGCTAGCACAACGCGTTTCGACCCTCCAGGGTCTTTTTCAAGTGCAGTATATCCTCCCATTTGCTGACCCACCTATATATGCCTCCAATTTACCATATTGGAGACAGGTGTAGCAGCAGGAAATTGTAATTAAATACCCAAATTTGGTTATTTCACGAAGCATCTCACCACTACTAAGATGTGGTGCTTACAGTTTTGACATACATAAAGAGAGGAAAAAAAAGGAAAGAAAATGGTGGTGCTTACAGTTTTGACATACATAAATAAACAGTATCTGACTCACTTACCTAACAGGCAGAGGGGAGGGATTGTATGTTTGTTATGGGATTGTCGTACATTTAATTATTGTTCTGATTGGTTTGTAAGCTTTGTGTCCCTGTCCCCAACAAGGTCCATGTGGGCGTACACCTTGCTTGGGGACTTGCATAAAAGGCCAGCTGTAGCTTCCATTAAACAGAATGCTTTACCCCTTCATAAAGTCTTGGCTTATGTTTGGGGGATTGGAAAACTACATACACTCTGGGGATTGCTATATCACAATACTCCCCTGAGTATAATCACTAGCTCTTCTAAGAGCTGTTCCTGCTATGCTCTCTGAAGTAGTCGAGGTCTACCCACTGGAAGCTGGATCCTGGTCTTGAGTCCAGGGTGGGTGGAGGACAGCAAGACCCCAGCCAAGCTGTGGCGGTTCGTGGAGTCTACAGTGCTTATGGTGTCTGATGGAGTGCTTGAAGCCCTCGCTGAGCACTAGGATCATCGATTGACGGAGGCACCCGATTGGGGCATCAGGCGGTCCATCACACTGTGAAATACAATGACATAAATTAAAAGGTGAAAATCAAAATAGATATGTGACTAAACAAGAAGGTATGTTACTTAATATGAAAGAGGTTAGCCTCAAGACACTTATTGCTTCCAATAAAAGTTCACACGTGAACTCATTAGGTAACTGAAGGCTGAGGTTTCAGCAAGCCTTTTGCTGAACTATTTTCAGGTATAAGGGTTTAACATTAGGGATATCCCACATCAGAGGGGCACATGTCTCCAAGTGTGTGGCTAAGAAGAAGTGGTCGGTAATCCAAGGCCTTAACAAACTGGATGGTTCTTACCATATTGGTGAGTTGAACTTGTTGTACACCATTGCGATGGATTACCCTGTCCCTGGACTGAAAACTTCTTCATTTCATTCCCCTATGAGCTCGGGACATGGCCTTCCCTTTAGTTTATTCTGTATTTTATTCACTCAGTAACACTTCGAACCCTCGAAGCGGTTCGAAGCGGCACTTCGAGCTCCTGAACGGTCAAAGTAGCACTTCGAAAATGTGGGTGTGGCCATCTTACGCCACGAGCACAATGAGCGATGTTTGGTCGTCGAGTACATGGAACTCAAATTGAACACTCGATGGCACAAACACCGCTAACTACTTACCTACCACGGATGTTCGACTATTCGAACGGGAGTCGAACAGCGTACGGTAAGAATAAATTTCAGAATGAGAGACATAAACTGAGACTACTCCCGAAGCTATACGTTCAGTATTTTTGTGGGGATTATTTGTGTTTTGGGGATACTTTTGGGGTTTTATAAAATTATGTGTTTTTTCTGCCTGGAGATAAGTGAGTTAATACAGTATCTGACTCAATTATCTTACAGGCAGAGGGGAGGGATTGTATGTTTGTATATGGGAGTGCCATGCATTTAAACTCTATTGTCATTTGTCTGTGATTTTGTATTGTAGTTCCCCACAAGGTCCATGTGGGAGTGCCCCTTGCATGGGGACTTGCATAAAAGGCCAGTGTGGCTCCATTAAAGTCATCTCACAGCATAGAGCCTTGTCTCATGTTTGTGGGAGAAAGCTATACCAGCTCTCTCTCTCTCTCTCTTCTGCTTGAAGTGCTTAATCACTGGCTCTTTTAAGAGCTGTTCCTGCTCTGCTCTACAGCATCCCTCCCACTAGGGGAAAAAGAACATCTCTGGTGGCGAAACCCTTCTTTTCATCAGGTGAGGCTGCCACAACCATGAACCAGCAGCTCTTACCCCAAGCCCCAGCTTGGTAGGGGTTGTAAGGACTGTCTCCAAATAATAGTATAGAATGATAAGTCTGTGAATAAGGAGAGGTCATGGTTTTTAAAATTGTAAGTGGGAGTCTTTTGGGAAGTTATAAGTGAGAGTATTTTGGGAACGGAGTAATACAGTGAGGGTAAAAAGTATTTAATCTCTTGCTGATTTTGAACGTTTGCCCACTGACCAAGAAAGGATCAGTCTATAATTGTAATGGTAGGTGTATTTTAACAGTGAGAGACAGAATAACAAAAACAAAAAATCCAGAAAAACGCATGTCAAAAAAGTTATCCATTTATTTGCATGTCAATGAGTGAAATAAGTACTTAGCTAGATTTAACCCTGCATGCAGCATATACACATATGCATACGCTCACTATAATCTCAGATTCAAACACTATACATTGCAAGCAGAAATATGCACATACATACATTTGTACGTATGCAGTTTTCAAATATGAATATATATTTTAGAATTGCAATGTCCCGTTATTTAAATATACTTACTTTATCTGCCTTTTTATTTATTTGGATTTGGGAGCAGGGCCCGCCTTAGAACATCCATACAGGTGTGAGCCCGCTTGAGTCATTCGATGTTTGACTTCAAGCAATCATGTCTACACCATGCGGAGCTAGATTCCTCCCCCATAGCTTGAGGCAACCTTCGGCACTCCGGATGTTGTGGACTACATCCCCCATAATGCTCTTACATCCATAATGCTGGCAAAGCATCATGGGAGGTGTAGTCCAAAACATCTGGAGTGCCGAAGGTTGCCTATGCCTGAAGTAGGTTCATAACTGCCATTTCCTCTCAAACCAAAGCGATGTCTACAGCAAATAAAGCTTTAATTTCAGTGAGCAGGTTCCAGATATCAGCCTTGCTGGCATGTAGGTGCTCGTCTGTCAATGAAGGGCACCCTGACTTTTCCTTTTACCTTAGAACAACCTTCATCTCATCTAACTTGCTGTAATTAGAGGTATAGATGGAGGGTCCTGTACGGTTGCCATCTTAAGAGGCCACAGCTCTGGAAGTAAGTAAAGCATATCTCCGATGTTTTTACAATAGGAGGTAGAAACACGACTTAGTCCTTTTCTCCATGCAGTAGCCATGTAATGTAGGCAAGAAACAAAAATAAATGGCAAGAATTCTGTAAGTTTTTGCACCATTCAACACCATCTCTTTGGAGCTCTGAGAGTATGCGCATGCTTTCTTCCATTGCTGCCCCTTAATTTTTTGCTCAAGAAGATTCAAATTGACTATTTTAATATATAATGTTTTAAAATTAAGATGCAACAACAGTTTAGGAAATGTAGAAGGCACTCTGGAAAAGGATAATTAATAGTTAAAGCAGGAATTGAGTGTTTTTGCCACCAGATTTCCCACACTGGGAACTTGCCCGGAGCACCAAACTTTTACTTCTGCCATGGGAGATTTAAAAGTTAATAGCTTAAGCTGCGGCGTTACATTCTGATGATTCGTACAATTTCTAGAGAAGCTGGCGGTGGGAAGTCATTCATTTTTAGTACTCCTGGCTGTAAATCACTTCTCTACATACTAATACTTTTTTTGCACATCTATAACCTTTGCAATAATAATAATAATAATTAAATTTTTATAGCAGTGTTCTCCCAAAGGGACTCGAAGCACTTTAAATTTCAATGCGCACAGATAACAGTAAAGCAGACAAGATACACAAAAAATATAAATAGAAAAAGAGACGGCAGGATTAAAGGAATACTCCAGTGTTGGGAATAAATGTATTGAAATAAATGTTAACCATCTGTTGTGTGTAAAAGTAATGTGTACTTCTAATGCCATGTGTGATGGTGTCCTTACCACAGCTCCGCTCTACCCCAGGGGATCTCCAGAGCCAATTCAATGCTTCGCACTGCTACTCTGAGCCAATACAATGCTCATCTATGAGAAGCATTGCCTTTGATCAAACACTCAAATCAAAAAGACCCTAAGCTCAATCAGAGCTGGCCTTACGGTTGTGGGAGTTGTGCTGCTGCATAGGGTGCCATTGCAATAGGAGAAAACATAAGCTTGAGAAGAACTAAGTGACATAGGAATTAGTACTACAAGTATTCCGTATATTACTGGGTCCATTATATATAGAAAAAGAACAACATACCTGTTAAAAGCCTCTTTTCTGATGTATCCTCTACAATGCCCTTACTTGTCAAAAAGAGCTTAACGAAACACTCCACTGTCCTAATACAAATAATAACAGTAGATATACCCCAATGAAAACACACATGCTTTTATTTATCCATTTTTTTCATTGTGGTTATATTGAAACACAGCTTGCAAACTCTGTAGATCTCTTGTCTGCAGTCTTTGCAAGCCCTCCCCTTCTAGCCCAGCCCACACTTTCTGTGACTGTACAATCACAGACTTCCCAATGCGGCTCAATGAGAAGTCTTTGCAAGGCAGGTGCTCTGGGAAATTGCTGCCTCTAGGATTTAGCTCAACAGAGCTAAACAACCAGGAAGTAGCAAGACCGATTGTCTGATTGACAGCCAAGGGTGTAACAAGGTTAACTATAAAATTCCCAATTTCTATTATAAAATAGAAAATGTAAAAATTTAATTGTATGATGAAAAAAAGAGGGCACACTCTTCACGCATAAAGCACTTCAGCAAGCTAAAGTGATTTATTGATCTGGTGTTTCCCTTTAATTCACAAGAAGGAATTTAGAACCTGCCAGTCACTAGAAGAATATGTTAACAAACATGCAAACAGTGACAGTTCTCATAAAATGTCTCGCAAATGGCAATAAAAGAAAAATCACTATATTAATCACTATATTATAATGGTACTTTTGGTACTTAGGATGTCTCTTTAATGTGCAAAAACATAGAGCATCATACAAAAAAAAAGGGTTACCACAAGTTATTGGCAATGTTCAATGTTTTTTTCAATGGGGTAATTCCTAGAAATGTGATGGTTCCGGAATATTTTTTATAATATCCCCTGAATTGTCTGAGGTTAATTCTTTAGAGCTCTCTTTGAGCTCAGCTGTAATCAGGTTAATAAAGGAAGGAAATTAAGAGTATTAATAGTTCTAGCAAATGTATTCAAATATGGCAGAATAACATTAGAGCATCGTAACAGTTAGAGCAAAACTGAAACACAAAGTCTAAAACATCCCCGCTCCCTGTCCCTTGTGACTTGCCTTACTGTACGACTTGCTCAGCATGCCTTTGTGGATCATATATAATATTAAAAATGTGGATTCATGTAGTGTGTATTGATTTCCTTGTATCATTTGAAGGGCTGTCTTGTGCCTATGCGCCTGCCTTGTAAATTGGTTTATTAGATTTGATTGTAAGGTTATGCAAGTGAATAAGTGAATGAGGATGAGATCAATAAACAAGGGGCTGAAAAGAATACATAAATTAATACATTTGTAATGTAGTGCCAAACCCGATCATTTATTAATAAATGTATACATAAAATAATTTAAAGCTTTAGATTTTTCTTCTGAAAAGCTCTCAGCAGAATACCGAAGAAGATTCCATAAAATATTTTATAAATAAAATTAGAATTTACCACTCGGTTATTACTGAAATGCGCACAGTGGGAACGTGAGCAGAGTCTGTGTGGCTCCTTCATGTGGTGTCAAACAAAAACAACTTTATAAACAACTATTGTTGATGAACAAATTTATAAAATCTGGATTTGAATTACAGACTACAATAATCAGCCACAACATTGAAATCATCTGCCTAATATCGTGTAGGTCCCCCCTCTACCCCTGTGCTGCCAAAACAGCTCAGATGTGTTGATGCATGGACTCCACAAGACCTCTGAATGTGTCCTGTGGTATCTGGCACCAAGACATTAGCAGCAGAAACTTCAAGACCTGCAAGTTGTGAGCTGGGGCCTCCATGGATCGGATTTGTTGTTCCAGCACATCCCAAAGATACCCAATCGGATAGAGATCTGGGGAATTTGGAGGCCAAGGCAACACCATCAACTCTTTGTCATGTTCCTCAAAGCATTGATGAAAAATGTTTGCACTGTGGCAGGGTGCATTATCCTGCTTAAAGAGGTTGCTGCAATCAGGGAACACCATTATCATGAAGGGGTATAGGTAGTCTGCAACAATCTCTAGGTGAGTGGTGTCAAAGTAACATCCACATGAATGCCAAGTCCCAAGGTTTCCCAGCAGAACATTGCTCAGAGCATAAAACTGCCTTCTTTTTATAGTGCATCCTGCTGCCATCTCTTCCCCGGGTGAGCAATGCACACATACCCAGCCATCCAACTGATCTAAAAGAAGACATGATTCATCAGACCAGGCCAGGCAAGCATCTTCCATTGCTCCATGGTTCTGTTCTGATAATCACGTAACCATTGAAGGTGCTTTCGGCAGTGGACAGGGGTTATCACGGGCACCTTTACTGACCTGAGGCAATGCAGCCACATACACAGCAACTCTGATGCACTGTGTGTTCTGCCACTTTTCTCTCATGGCTAGCATTATGTTTTACAGCAATCTGAGCTACAGTAGCTTTTCTATGTGATTGGACTAGACGGACTAAACTTTGCTCCCCGCATGCATCAGTGAACCTTGGGCATCCATTACCCTGATGCCGGTTCATTGGTTCTCCTTCCTTGCCATGCACAGGCTGCTCACACAGTTTTCTGACATCACCCTTTAAGTTTGCTTTGGGATATGAGTCTGACATTTTCTAGGGCTTTCACTGGTTCACAGTATAAGGGTTTGAGTTGGCACACTCCTATAAACTTTAAATGCCCACCAGCAAACAGACTAGATGATTCAATTAGTGTGGTATCACCCATGTTATGGGAGTATGTGAGAAAAAGTCATTGTGAGTGTGTTGGGCACAGCAGGGGGCTAAGAGTTGTAGTGTGGGGGTGTATATTACTTGGGCGATAAGCGCTGCCGTGTGGTAGACAGGAGTGGTATTAAATAAAAAAAACACACGGGGCAGAGCTCAACAGCTGAAGCGAACGGTCGCACAAACCTGGTGCTCCAGCATTCTGCGTTGAAAACATTGCTTTACAAGCTCTTCGACCCCAAAATAAAGAGTCCTGGGGGCATTTGCTTTGGGTGGCACTTTGCAGGAGGCTGCAAAAAAAGCCGCCCCCAAACGCCCAGGCCGATCTCTTGTTTGCTTCATGTCCTGGGGGCTCAAGAGCTGGCCACTTATGATCCCCCCGAGGCGGGCGGCGGGCAGCGAGGGAGTATGCTCACCTGAGCTCTTCCTGCTCAGCTCCCTCGCGCACTGCTAAATGAAGCCGGGAGCCAGAATATGACATCACTCCGGCTCACGGCATCACTAAGCGGCGTGTGAGGGAGCTGAGCAGGAAAATCAAAGTTCCTTTGCCACCTACTCAGCCTGTCCGCCCCCTGTCTGCCCACCCAGCAGCCCCACTGGACCACAGGTAAGTAATCCACTCCAGCTCTCCCAGGGAGGCTGAGTGGATTTAATTAAAATTAAATAAAAAATAATAATAATTTGTGAGTGTTGGTGAAAATGTGCGTGTGTGTGTCTGTGAGTGAATGTGTGTGTGTGTGTGTCTAAGTGTGTGTGTCTGTGAGTGAATGTGTGTGTGTGTCTAAGTGTGTGTGTCTTTAAGTGTGTGTGTCTAAGTTAATGTGTGTTTGTAAGTGTGTGTGTCTAAGTGAATGTGTGTGTGTCTGTAAGTGTATGTGTCTAAGTGAATGTGTGTGTCTATAAGTGTGTGTGTCTAAGTGAATGTGTGTGTGTCTGTGAGTGAATGTGTGTGTGTCGGTCAGTGAGTGTGTGTGTGTCGTCAGTGAGTGTGTGTGTGTGTCGGTCAGTGAGTGTGTATGTGTCAGTCAGTGAGTGCGTGCGTCTGTCAGTGTGTGCGTGTGTCTGTCAGTGTGTGCATCTGTCAATGAGAGTGTGCGTCTGTCCATGAGTCTGAGTCTGTCAGTGTGTGTCCGAGTAATAGTGTGTGTCTGTCTATCAGTGTGTCAAATCAGTGAGGGTGTGTGTATGTCATTGTTTGTCAGTGTATATGAGTGTATGCATCTATCAGTGATTGTGTGCGTCTGTCAGTGAGTGTGCGTCTGTCAGTGAGTGAGCATCTGTCAGTCAAAGTGCGGCCTTGATGACAGAAAGGGGTGGGGAAAATTTAAATTAGGGGGGTTGCCCGAGTATCATCCTGCTGTCCTGCCTAGGGCAGCACAAATCCTAAATACACCACTGCCTGAGGGTCTCCCTAATGAGTACCACCAATATGGGGCACAAGTCCAAAAAGCAAAAACCGGACAAGCCTTTTTTTGGGCCTCACAATCGGAGATATGTGGAGTAGGCGCACAAGGTGACTGGGCCCAAGATAGCCTCCTTATCTAGAGGCTACTCAGACCTATCTGACGACTTCTCATATAAGGCGGTGGAAGAGAGCTTACCTGTACTGGCACGACAGTAAAAGACCTCAATGGGTACTGACTCCTCACTGGTGACCACCTTGGTGCTGCGGGAGCTTCTGGCAGATCTGCAGAGAACTCTCCAGACTGATGTTGCCACACTCCGCGGAGATCTACAGGGCCTGACTGGTCAGCTCGGAACGCTAGAGAAGGCCTAATCTAGAGATAACAAATACAAATATACACATAGGAAAACACGGTAAACATTAGTGGATGACTGTGTTTTTAAATTGCACTTACAACATTTCAGGAATAATGGGCATGTCTCCCAACTAAGAACATTTAATCTCAGATCTTTGTGTCTTCCTATTTAGATGCACTTAAAGGGAAAATATTGTGAAAGAAGAACAAAGTTGGTTTCCTAGCACTGTAGCTTCCCATAGTGTCCCCACTTGCATCCATCTCTCCCACCATGGTGCAACCCTTCTGTCAGTTACCTGATTCCAGCACCAAGGTCCCTCTGCGCTGGTTAGGCTCCTCCTCAGCCAGAATTAAAGGTTAACTGCTTTCTTTTCACTTATCTCCACTGGTGTTATGTAAGATGTGTTGGATATTTATATATCGTTACAATGTTAAACAAGCAGCAGATAACAATGATAATGGACACTCATTTGTTTTTAAAATCAGGATTGATCAACTTAATGTTCTAATACCAAATGGGATAATGTTCAACACAGGGCTACACCCCACATAATTACTAATATTGAAAAGTTCAAAATCTTTGATTACACCTTTTGATTACACCTCTGCAAAAGTTAATTACTTCAATACCCTCATAACCACACTCTCCCGCGAACCCAAACGACTATTTCACACATTTAACTCTCTTCTTCGCCCTGCTGTTCCTCCTCCACCTACTAACTTGACCGCCTCAGACTTTGCAACTCACTTCACTGACAAGATCTCTACAATCAGAGAAGAGATCTCTCATCTTTCTTCTTCCCCCTACAATACTTCCCCTAACTTCCCTCCCTCCCCTGCTGTTCTATGTTCATTCGCACCTGCTACATTGGAAGAGGTTTCTGCTCTGCTCCAGTCCTCCCGCCCCACCACCTGCTCTCTAGATCCAATTCCCTCGCATGTCATCCGTACTCTGTCTTCTTCTCTTTCTCAACCTCTCACTAAAATTCTCTATCTCTCTCTCTCCTCTGGTATATTTCCATTGCCCTTCAAACATGCAACTGTAACCCCAATTCTAAAGAAGCCCAATCTTGACCCTAACTCCCCATCCAACTATCATCCTATCTCGCTACTGCCTTTTGCATCCAAGATCCTTGAAAAAATCCTTGTGTATGCGAGATTGACAGACTTCCTTGAGTCCAACTCTCTGCTAGACCCGCTTTAGTCTGGTTTCCGCGCTAAGCACTCTGTGGAAACGGCACTGACCAAAGTATCCAATGATCTACTCGCTGCAAAATCTCGTGGTCACTACTCTATCCTAATTCTCCTTGATCTGTCTGTGGCTTTTGACACTGTTGATCATCAACAGCTTCTTCTCATCCTCCGCAATATCGGTCTACAAGATATTGCTCTCTCCTCTTGCTCCTCCTACCTCTCCCAGCGCTCTTTCGGTGTTTCTTTCTCTGGCTCTGCTTCTTCTCCCCAACTCCTCTCTGTTGGTGTCCCCCAAGGTTCAGTCCTTGGTCCCCTACTGTTCTTCATCTATACTGCCTACCTTGGTAAACTCATTAGCTCCTTTGGCTTCCAATATCATTTCTATGCAGATGACACACAAATCTAACTGTCCTCTCCTGATTTCTCCCCGTCCCTCTTGACTAGTGTCTCTGACTGCCTCTCTGCTGTTTCTAACTGGATGGCTGCCCACTTCCTTAAATTAAACTTGACCAAAACTGAAATTCTGGTCTTTCCTCCCTCAAGTGTTGTTACTCCTGTGTCTGTCTCCCTCCAAGTCAACGGTGCTACCATCAGCTCCACCACGCAGGCTCGCTGCCTAGGTGTTCTCTTTGACTCCGACCTCTCCTTCAAACCTCATGTTCCATCTATCGCCAAATCCTGTAATTTCCATCTCAAAAACATTGCGCGCATCCGCCCCTACTTAACTCCAGATGCGACTAAGGTGTTGGTCCATTCCACTGTCCTTTCTCGCCTTGATTACTGTAATCTGCTTCTCAGTGGTCTTACGTGCTCCCAATTTGCGCCGTTACAGTCCATAATGAATGCGGCGGCGAGGCTCATCTTCCTGTCCGCCCACACCTCCCATGCCTCACCCTTCTGTCAGTCCCTACATTGGCTTCCTATAAAATATAGAGCTCAATTTAAAATTCTGGTTCTTGCCTTCAAATCTCTACATAATGCTGCTCCCACCTATCTATCCTCCCTTATACACAAGTATGTCCGTCTAGGCCCTTACGATCTGCTGAAGACTTACATCTATCTTCTGTCCATACTCCCACCTCTGATGCTCGCGTTCAAGATTTCTCGATGGCTGCACTGTTCCTGTGGAACTCGCTTCCCTCCTCCGTTAGATGCTCACCCAGTCTCCACTCCTTCAAAAATCGTTAAAAACCCACTTCTTCATAAAAGCGTATCAGTTAAACTGTTAATAGCTCCTGACTGATTCCTCTTCTGCAACTGTCACTAGTCTAATACTATCCTTACCTTTTTGTGTCATTTTACCCCCACTCCCTCTAGCATGTAAGCTCATTGAGCAGGGCCCTCAACCCCTCTGTTCCTGTGTGTCCAACTTGTCTGGTTACAACTACATGTCTGTTCGTCCACCCATTGTAAAGCACTGCGGAATTTGACGGCGCTCTATAAATATCATAATAAGAATAATAGGTTAGAGTAAAACGTCATGGTGTTTGCAGATTGGAAAAAGAAAGCAGTTGTGGCACTGAAGAAATGTGATGCACAGATTTACCTACTTGACAGTAAAGGAAATTGAATGATAGCAACCCTAGACATAGCATTGGATATTATTTCATATGTTCAAGACATTTTCGCTGTAGAAGCAGCAATGAACAATGGTGTATCAGTTAACTTTAAGCAAGACAGAAGTAAACTCATTTGCAAAAACAGCACCAAATTCATAATTCAAACACACAACGGACTTTACTAATAAAAATAGCTGTCATGGATGTTACAATAATCAAACCTGGCACATCATTCCAGGCCACTGTAATTATGATGACATTGGAAAGTTACAAAGTGTTGTAGAAGGATCAAAGATTAAATGTAAAATTGATAGGTCGGACCTAAACTGTAAAATTTGCACTCAAGGAAAGTTTGTTCAAAGTAGAAATGGAGAGATTGATACCAGCCATAGTATCACTAGAAATGGTGTATAGGAACTTAGCAGGTCCCATCCAACTACAATTTAGAGAAGGTTTCAAATATGCCATGGCATTCACCGTTGACTACTCAAGAACAGTAGTGATATACTTTTTGATAATCAAACTTGAAGCAATGTTAGCCACTGAAAAATGTATTGCAGTCACAGAGACATGTGGAAAATTAAAGTGTATAAAATCTGAAAATGCTTGTTTATGGCTGAGAGTTTTAAGTCACATCAAAACAAACAAGGTATTAAACATGAGATCTTAGCGCCTTACTCGCCCCATCAAAGTGGTACTGCTAAGAGAAACTGGAGAGCACTTTTTGAAATGGTAAAATGTCTGTTAATTGAAAGTAAATTGCTAAAGAGTCTATGGGCATATACAGTAATGACTGCTGTTCAGATCCAAAACAGGTGCTTTAATAATCTTCCAAAAGAAAGATTATTATTACCTGTTAACAGGCAAAAGACCTGACCTTTCTAAAATGAAGGTTTTTGGGTCAGACTGTTTTACATAAAAGTATGATAGGATGAAGTTAGATTTAAAATGTGAGAATGGGATCTATGTTAAATATGGCTAGAACAGTCCTTCTTATCCTGACATCAGAAAAGTTCTCAAACACAGGCTTTTGACATTTATTAGAAAGAAATCTGTTGAAATGCAAACTCGAACTGATATACTGCATGAAGACAACCCCTATAGAGAGAGCAATGTGCCTTCTGTACCGAAGACAAACATTACGGAAGTAGAGCGTTCAGAAGAGATCCAGAACACAAGGAGTGAGGAGAATGATCAAACAAAGAACAGTCATGGTATATGTTACTCTGAAAGAAATAGAAAAGTTCCCCAGGACTTGAAAGACAATGTTCCAGATTTGAAAAATAATGACAAGGTGCTTGATGTACCACAAACCTTTGAAGATACCATAAGCTCACCTCAGTAACATTCCTGCCTTAATGCTATGAAATAGGAAATGTATTTACTAAGGTAGAATGAAAGACTCATTTTAACCAATTTTGCACTGAAGGTGAATAATCAGATGGGGGTTATCGATAAGTTTATGCATAAAGAACAAAACTGGTGAATCAGATACATATAATGCCAGCTATGTTGCTAAAGGTTATAATCAAGTAAAAGGAATTGATCACTAGGTAATATTCTTTTCAATAGTAAACATTACATCAGTACAAATCATAATGCAACCAGCAGCACAATACGGCTTATTTCTTCATCAAATTGATGTGAAAGCCTCTTATTTAAATGCTTCAATTGATTGTGAAATATATGGAGAACAGCCAGAAGGTTTAGGGGTCAAGTCTAGACAGAATGAAAAACTAGTTCTCAGATTGAACAAGTCATTGTATGGTTTAAAGCCGTCAGGTAGAAATTTAAACAAAATGCTACATGACCATTTAAGTGAAATGAGTTTGAACAGATCACTGCAGACCACTGCGTATAAATTAAACAGTATGCATATGAAAAGTGATATTGATAATATGGGGAGCTGAGAGCATTATAGGTGTCAGTAGTGAAACAATACTCCGAGATGTAAAGGAAACGCTTACAAATTTAAAATGAAAAACTTTGGAAGAATCAAACATTTTCCTAAGCATTGACTTTGAATAAAAATGTTAATGTAAATGTTAGATTCTAGAGAAGTTTAAGCAGACTGAGCATTAATAGAAAACAGAGAGAGGAATGTGTCACTCAATCCAAACTTGTTGGATTAGGGACATAAAGGTCAGTGTGGTGATACCAGCTCAACCCAAGGGCTTGGACCCTCAAATGTGATGCGTATAAACAGAGGGTGAGTATACCCCAAACAAGGGGGAAACTCAATACTGGTATATAAGAAGAGGGAAAACAATAAATAAATAGATTAGCAGCTAAACAACCTCCTTAGAGATAAGTCATGTGTGACAAGAAAACCAAAATGTATCCGATAGATAAATACTTTATTGAAACCATAAACAATAAGATACAAATTGGACTAAAGCTGGGTAACAAAAATACTGTATTGTAATGTATATAGCAGCTCCAAAACCTGTCCTTGTCTTTGGTCTGAAAAATGCAGCTGAATTGATATGGTTAAACTTTACCCTTGTGATTGTTGCTGAGACCAAATGACAGGAAAAATGGTAGGTGAAAATTCACTAAACAGTGAAATGGGTAGCTATATCATACAGCGACTGTATGAGACAAGAGGGTCACATTAATATAGTCTGAATCTAGGAGATATTAGAAAAAAACAATTACAGAAAATTTTATTGTAGGTTAAAGTTAAATGAGTGTAATAATCACTCATACCTACTTAAAGCAAACTTAAGAGACATAGGTATTCTTCCCCCTCTACCGGCAGATACTAAAAGCCTCTTGAGAATAGATTAGTAGGAAGAGGGGAGGGAAAAGGGGCAAACAGCCATTCCAAACAAACAAGTATAATGAGTAATAAATGCCCTTGATACTAGTCCCTAAATCTCCTAAGAAACACCTTCATGGGTGTTCTATGCTAATGCTTAATCTCTGCTCGATCCATGCCCTCAGTTCCAGTCAGCCAACACACAAGCAAATCAAAAAAGAAAAGAAAAGGGGGGTGCTAAACACACAGTAAGTGCATTGGTGATACAAAGTGCTCCAAAAGGTGAAAATAAAAATAAAAGAAGATCCGACGCGTGTGTCGGTGCACTAAGCTGCATCTTCGTCAGAGGCTGACCTTATCTCCATCTGTACCGGGGTTTTAAATGCATGAGGACCAATCAGCTGTGACCTTTATACATCATGTATTGTGCTTGCAATTAACGTTATTGCCAGGTGTGGGAAGGACAAGGGAGGGGGGTGAGGTCCTCTGACAGGCAGATCAACCCCTCCTCTCCTCCACATCACTGCTATTGGTAAACTTCCAGTCTCCAATCCCATCTATGGGCGTGCCTAGCGTCATCCATAGCTCCGCCCATGTTAGTAATCCCTTCCCAATGCCTACTAAGTAAGTTACATTGCAGAGTAGACGGAAGGGACACCGGATGGAGGCCATGATCTATGAATAACAGCTACATTTTAAAATTGCCAATACAGTATACAGAATCAATCGATCGATATTTTCTGTATACTGTATTGGCAATTTATATATGGAGGGCATGTATATTATTATATATGTGTTTTCCTACATATTGTATATGTATGTATGTATGTATGTATGCATATAATATATGTGTTGCTTACAACTTTACCTTTGCATACCACTCTCACATTGCAGACAGACACACACACTAATATATGCACACATATACACAATAATACACAAATACATGCACATGCATACACACAAACACACTGATGCACAGAGACACAAATGTTGACTAATGCAGACATACAGTCACGATGTGTTTTTATCTCGCTGCGTGTATTTCTTAGTGTATCTGGCATTGTTTACCTGTGTATGTGTCTAACAGTGAGTATCCCTGTATGTGAATGTATGTTTCTGTGAGCATGTGTATGTTTGTGGGGTAGCTGCTTGCTGTGTTTTGTGTATGTGGGGGGCTAACTGTGGCCCCCCACATGAGTGTGGCACGATTGGAGGAGGAAGTTTGACAGGAAGAGGAGTGGTGAGCGTGACATTGAGAGAAAAGTTGAGTGTAAAAGCAACAGGGGAGTTAATGTGTTAGGGTGAGTGTGGTTAAGTGAGGGGAGATGAGTGTGGGTTGGTTGGAGGGGATGATTGTGACAGTGTCAGGAGGGGTTAATGTGAGTGTGGCAGGGTTAAGGGGGTGACAGTGTGTGGAAGGGTGGAGATAGTGCATCAAGGGAGGTGACAGTGCGTTTTTGTGGAGGGAATGACAGAGCATAAAAGGGAATGACAGAGTGCGTGGAGGGGGCTGACAGAGTGTGTGGAGGGGGCTGACAGAGTGTGTGAAGGAAGGTGACAGTGTGTGAAAGGGGGTGAGAGAGTGTGGAGGCATGACAGGTGGCAGAGTGAGGGAGGGGGTGACAGATGGCAGAGTGAGGGAGTGACAGAGTGAGGGGGTGATAGGTGACAGAATGTGGGGGGATGACAGAATATGGGAAGTGGGGTGACAGGTGTCAGAGTGAGGGGAAGGAGGTGGTGAGAGGTGGCATAGCGTGGGAAGTGGTGACAGGTGGCAGAGTAGGGGAAGGAGGAGGTGACATGTGACAGTGTTGGAGGAGATGACAGAGGGCAGGGTTAGGCAGTGACAGGTGACAGAGGGTGACATAGTTGGGGGTGACAGGTGGCAGTTGGGTGGGTGACATGGGGCAGAGTGTGGGAGGGGTTGACATTGGGCTGAGTGAGGGGGTGACATTGGGCAGGGTGAGGGGGTGACAGTATGCCGAGGGTGGCAGTGTTAGAGGGATAACATGGGGAAGAGTGTGGGAGGGGATGACAGATGGCAGGGTTAGGGGAGGTGACAGGTGACAGAGTTGGGGTGGTGGCAGAGTTAGGTGAGGTGACAGAGTTAGGGAGGTAACAGGTGGCAGAGTTAGTGATAGGTGGCAGAGTTAGGGGCAGAGTTAGGGGCTCAGAGACATATGGGGGCTTGCAGAGTTAGAGAGGGTGACTTGTGGCAGAGTTAGGGGGTGAAAGGATGCAGAGCTAGTGACAGATGGCAGAATTAGGGGGTAACAGGTGGCAGAGTTAGGGGTGACAGGGGGCAGAGTTAGGGGGGGTGACGGGGAAATACCTTTTTCCCTGGTGGTCCAGTGTCCTGGCTCCCTGGTGGTCCGGTGGGCTCTCTATTTGGTCTGCAGCTCCACCGGGTGTGAGCTGCAGACCATGTGATAGAGTCTTGCGATCTCCAGAAGTCAGAGCATTGCCGTGGTAACTCGCGGCAACGCCCTGATTGGCTGTGGAGTCCCGAGAAACTTCAGTCTGCAGCTCACACTCGGCGGAGCTGCAGACTGAAGGCTGGCTCTCTGGGCAGACGGAAGGGGCCTTACACCCGGCGGCACACATATGAAGCCGCCACGCCCCCTCCCGATGTCCATGACCGAGGAACCAACAACTCACTCTGCCCTTAGGCAATTTAGGCGGCCGCGAGGTCCTAGCCAGCACAAGACCTTCTTTAGGTGGTCGCCTAAATCGCCTAATTAGAGAGCCGCCTCTGCTGGTAGACAGCCACTAGAGGTAGAGTTAACCCTGCAAGGTCAGTTTTGCAGTTTATCAATAATTGCAATAATTACAATTGCAGGGTTAAACAAACAGGGACAGTGCACCCAGGCCACTTCAATGGGCTGAGGTGGTCTGGGTGACTATAGTGTCCCTTTAAGTAGAAGCTTTTGGTTTATATTAGGTGTGTACAGTTTTGTGCCTCTTCTCTTGTTTAATAACCTTCTGTAGGCATGACATTTTGAACTTGTTTTTTTAAATACCTGGAGTAAAATATCAAAATGTAAAGCTTTTCAAATATGCCTGAAAGCTACAGTGTACTTACTGATTTAAAAAAAAAAAAAAAACAACAATTGTACATTATCGTTATTGAAGTTTGTGTTGTTTTTTTCTATTGGGTTGGCTGTCTCGCTAGTAGGACATGGATCATGAATTTACAAAAAGAAGGGGTTTTGTGCTGGTAACGATCTAGATTTATAGGCCCGTTTATAATTTTGCTATGTATTTCATGAACACTCCACATCCATTTAGAGAATATTTGATTATTTTTCTTTTGACAGTCAAAATTTGTTGAGCGATTTGGAGCAGGTGAAAGCAAAAGGACCTGTTAGGTTAAATTAAAAGCACGTACATTATATTATCAGTTATATAATAACAATCCCATACACTCACCAATAATTAACTAAAGCATTGACCCTTTAATACTTTAAATAATATGTTTATATTCTCTCGCTATGTGTCTACTGGAAACTTATTTTGGGAAAATGTTCTAAAATTAATATGCTTATAATAATATAACTCCCATTTGGGGAATTTATATTTTTTGTTCAATTTTTTATATTTGTGTTTAAATCTTTTGTTAGCAAACACATCAATTTCAGATAAATAAAAAAAACAACTAATCCCATCAAATTGTATATAGAATTTTAGGAGTCAGACACTTTATCTGTAAATGCAATGTTTAAAGAACAAACCCTCACTTTTTAAAATGTCAATCCTTTTAAGCTTGACGCCATTTTAAAAAGTAAATAATTTATATTACAACTCTCCATTGTGTTCGCCCAGACCTATAATGGATGTGCAAAGTCTGGTTCGTTTTTAAGGGACAAAATAAAAAGCACTCTTTGCAAGCTAACTATTGGAAACTGACAATTTGTGAATTCACCTTTTCACCTCTAGGCATGTTATTTGAGCCGAGAAAGCAATTGCATTAAATAACTGTAGGTTATTTGGCAGAAAATTGCTCTTTACCTTCAATTTAGGTACCTAAGATTCTTCTATTTGCCGGATTTGTAGCATTTCCCTTAAGGGAACCTGAATCTGTGTCCACAAAATCGGAGAAACTAGACAGCTCTGTGCTACGAATACAAGCCACGCTAAATCACGTTGTCAGCTTATTTGTTTTGCAGTTGTGAAACTTTACAGTTAATTCTACTGATACCATTGTGTGTTTTATTTTAGTTGCTTCAATTTACTCACCACAAATCAATGTTTTGCTCAACTCTTTAGTTAAGTATATATTTTTCTTCTATCTTGTTCTTGTCCCTCTGGCTAAAGTTCTTGGTTAATGCTCGCCTTCAATTAATAAAACCCAAGGGAACAACTACTCTAACTATAAATCTACGTTTTAAAGCATGATGCCAATTTCCATTATTTTCCTGCTTCGTAAATTATTACATCTTATCCAAACTCTGCATTTATACTGTATACTAATAGGAAATTTACAATATTCATTTAATATGATTAATTTCGAATATGGGATGAATAATTAGCACATAAATTTAGGAAGGATAAAATCGAAAGAGTGTACATACAAAGCTATTCAAGATAACAAGAAAATGAAATTATTTAATTATTATTATTTTAAATTTGTTTTTCCTACACAGAAAATACTGAGGGAATAATATATTGCACAATTATATGGTATTCTTATTGTGCACTCTTTCAGACAGAGTCTAAAATATTAGCATGTAATCACAATATTTTGCTGGAAATAGTAGGAGTGACTAAAACAGGTATATAAAAAAAAAGTCAAATATCTTGCTTATAAGCATTTGTAACGAATCTGATGACATTTTTTAGAACTACATCTTCCTACAAATGCCACCAGAATGTAAAAAATAAAGTATGTATGTTTCCAATATCCACACATGTATTAAAGGGACTCTCCAGTGCCAGGAAAACTGCAGGTCCCCTCTCCCTCCCACCCCCATCTCAAGTTGCTGAAGGGGTTAAAACCCCTTCAGTGACTTGCCTGTATCCAGCGCCGATGTCCCTCGGCGCTGGGTCAGGGTCCACCCACGCTCCTCCCCCGCCGACGTCATCCGGCGGGGGAGACCTATTGCGCATGTGCGTCCCCCAGCGGGGGAGACCTAATGCGCATGCGCGGCAATGCCACAGTAGTAAAATAAAAATGTAGAATAAAAATGCATATATATTTAAACACAAACATAGCGTGAGGACGTCCAGTGACGCTATAGCACACTTTTCGTGTGCTACAATCACAGAAGTGCCCTCTAGTGGCTGTCTAGTAGACATGAAAACTGCAATTATGAAAACTGCGATAATTAAACTTACAGGGTTAAGGGTAGTGGGAGCGGTCTGGGTGCCTGGAGTGTTCCTTTAAGTACTAGACTTGTGAATTTGGCTTCAAATTAAGAGAAATTCACCCAGTTTTGGTCATTCGAACGGTCATCTGAATTTCTTAACTTCAAATCACCATATGGACATAGCATGAAGCAAACGACACACGCAATGGACAAGTTGTTCTGTTCATGGCAATAAAAGAAATATATAATTGATGGTAAGTGGACAGCCACTAAATCAAATGTATGTAGAACTCAATCAAATAAATAATAAATAAATAAATCAGGGATCAGCAAGACTGAACACTTAGAATACGCAACCAAATGCTCAAACGTAACAAAATGCTCAAAATCCCAGTTGTCCGAATGTGGAACAAATTTGAACGGTTAAATACCATTCCTTTTAGTCAGTATTAAGTTGACCAAATTCTGACCAATATTAGCTTCATTAAAAGGACACAAATATAAGCCTTTGCAGTGCAGTGATAGGTATATTTTTGTTACCCTTTTTGTTCATCTTAAAGCATTTTTACCAAATCGGTGGCATGGCTGGAATTCAGCAGAACCACAACAAGAAATTTGGTTGACCGAATTAAAAAAAGTTTTCGTCCAAACCAAATTTTTTCATTGTGCACAAGTATAGTTATAGCAAGAATATGTAGTATATAGTGCACTGCAGGATAGGCTAGTACTGCAACCATTATATACTCCATTAACCTTCTTAGAAATTATTCATTCGACCCTCATCCCTGTCTGCTACAACGCAGACATTGACAACGCTCAAGAGTGTAGAACAAGGGACAGATCAAAATGAAGTTTTTTTGGAGGGATGCAGTAGGACAGAATGCCAGAATCCAGTAGTAGAGTAAAAATGCATATATATTTAAACACTCCAAGCACCATAACCATTATAGCCAAATGAATGAAAGCTTACATTGGTATTCAGCTTCACCTGCTTGAGAAGACCAGATACAGGTCAGGCAGTGCTCAGGTAAGTGTCAAACTAAACTGTTAACAGATCTAAGTTATGGTGCATGGAGTGTTCATTTAATGAATTGAAAAGGGTTCCTTGATATTGTTTCTCTAATATGTCATCTATCTGTATTCTAAACTAATACTAATATAGATATTCATATTTTTAATTTAAGAGCAGAAGAACAAGGGCTAGCCCTCTAGGCTACTATAATCTGTGCACAAACTGTGGCGGACCACCTGGCACCCCGGCTGGGTACCTCTGCCAATCACGCTTCCTAGTGCTCACCAAGTACCATAAGCACTGCACCAGACACCATAACCACTGTAGCCCCCTTAGCCACCGCAGCTTGGCAGGGGTCTCGCCATCCCTTCCCACACTGGACCAAACACCTGGATCGAGCTCCCAGTGGGAAGACCTCTCCTCCAAGAGACTATTGCTGTATAGCCAGTAAAAGAGCAAGTGATGTAGCAGTATAGCTGTTCCCCCACACATGAGCCAAGGCTTAATGCTGGGAGTCATCTGTTTATTAGAGACCACACATGGCCTCTTATGCAAACCCATGCAAGGGGTTTCCTACACAAGATAACAGGGTAATCCCTCCCCTGTGCCTGAGAGATAATTGAGTCAGGAACTGTACAAACTCAATTATCTCCAGGCACAGAAAACACACATTTCTCAAACACCCCAAACGTTCCCTCAAAATGCGTAAAAACTCTAAAAAAAGTCACACCCCCTTATAGCCCCGATCTGGGTGACCAACATATTCACAAATCACCCAGATCGGTTCAGGGGTTCGGGTTTTCCATGGAAGTCATAATTTGACCGACTGCACACAAGGCTCCTGCCCAAAATAGTTCCAGGGGAAAAGTGGTAGCGGTCGGTCAAGTTTGGTAGTTTAAAAACGAACAAACTACCGAACGTAGTCAATAGTCATACAGTGGAGCTTTTTCACCTTGCTTGTGGGAAAGCTTCCACGGAACAGTGCCCTTCTAAGTTGTATAGAACCGAACGCAGGTGATGATGGAACTCCAGCAGTGTTCAGGAGTTTCAGTGTCCGATTTCAGTTCTATGAATTCGATGACCAAACACCGCTGCCTGCGTTCATGCGAACAAGATGGCCGCTACCTCGTGGTTGTTCATACAAATTGCGGCCACCCAGACGAACAATTAGAACACTGCGGTGGAACTCGTTACAAGGTGTCAATTTGGCTTAACAAGCACCCGGGTGGTCTCTGGTTTGTGCGGTTGTTCCGGAGTTGGTTCGGTTCCCGAACCAAATGGAAAATGCCATGAGCCAAGTCTTTTCACATGGCTTTTACAGGGCCCATAGCAAGGTTACTTTCACCACACAAACCAACTTTAGCAAGTGTGAGAATGGCAAAGGAGAAGACAAAAAGGAGGCCAGGTAGGCAAGTGGGAATTCTGGATGCTACCATAGGAGTATGCTATTCTAGCAGACATTAGCACAAAGATGACAGACTTCCAATTTGGGCTGAAATGCCCTGAAATTCTTGCCTAGTGAAGCACGAACGTCTTTAAACCTGCACTCAAGTTGTACTTTTCTCTTTTGTCCTCCTAGACACCTGGGACAGTGGATCGGGGAACCCAAATCAAGATTGTTCCATAAAATGCAAGACTGTAGCAAGTATGTCTTGAACTTCGATCACTGATTGTCCTGTAGAGTAGTCAACTTGAAATCATTCTGCAGCTCTAAAGATATACATTTAATCCCTTCTTATTACTACAAACTGTGACTTCTATAGAACCTTGAATCAAAGGACGGATATAACACATGGTCTTTATAAGATTGTTACATATCAAAGTATATTTAAAAGAAAACATCTTGAGAGTTAAAACAAGTAAAGCAACAAAATGAGAATGCATTCAGTAGGACAACATACTAATTATGTTCCTAGCTCTTATACAGCTGTACCTGCAGAAATCAAAGTGATGTGGACTATTCATTCAAACAGATGAAAGGCTGTCAGTATGTACAACACATGGTGTAATGCAAGACTTGAATGGATGTTAATGGCATGTAACAACATAAAGAAACTACAGCAACATTTCCAGAAACCTCTTCAGTGCCTTTCATTATGAATTCATTTCTTGGTATTTTCAAGCTTATTAAACATATGGAGATAATTTTCATAAAGACATGAGTTTGCATAACTATATTTAAAAAAACTAACTCTCATGGTCAAGTTTTAGATGCATCATTTGTCCATTAGGGGATACTGTTATTATCCACCTGTCTGACAATCCATCTTTCCTTTTACAAAGGAGCCAAACTCCAGAAGGCAATAATGTAAAGGAAAAAGTAAGTGACTCAAGAGAATGAATTAAAACATAAAGCAATCCCAGGCTCATTACCTGAGGGAACAATATTTAAACAGAGAACTGACGTGTACAATGTAGCGAGTTATAGAAATGTAGGGTAGCTAAGAGAAGGTGTTGGAAGTTGGAGAGGGAAGAACTGCAAGGTCAGAAGAAGAATGAACATGTCCAGTAGGGTAGCACAAAGTATTAACAACAGAGATATGAGATCCAAGCTGACCCATGGGTAGTGTGAGAGATGCAGAAGGACGAGTAAAGGTAATAAAAAAAAAAAACCTTATTTTTTTGAAAAATTTCTAGTTTGAAAATGAATCTTTATTTTTTTCCAAGATTATCTACATGCTATTGTAAAATATGCTCGCATTTAATACACGTTTAGAATGTAAGCTTGTTTGAACAGGGCCCTCAGTACTTGCTGTCCATGTGCATCCGACTCGTCTTGTTGCAGATATTTGTTCATTAGTCCACCAATTGTACAGCTCTACAAAATGTATTGTTTTTATAAATGATATTAATAATATTAATATTTATACTCCCCTGTGGCAAGATAATGTATTGCTGCTCCTATTTCAAAACTTCAGTGAGCTTTCAGAAATTCATACTTAGGAACTTCTGACTCTTGGCTAATGACCGCAGAAACAGGGTCCAGCCGGACACCAATTAAGAAGCCATACTGTTTTAAAATAGTTTTGACAATTTACAAAGGTGGCAACACCAAGGCAATAAAGTGTGCTCTAGTGGTTATGAAGTTTGGAAGTGTTCCACTAAGTATGCATTACCATATATTACCACTAATATCAAATACAATAAAATCACGTGACTGTTTCTCTGCAACTTTTGATCTTTTGTATGGCAAAATGTACATTTTCTGACTTACCAGGGCTTAAATCAGGCTTCCCCAAGCCCTCCAGATGTTGCTAAACTACAACTCCCATGATTCTATGAATGAAATAGATAGGCTGAGAATTGTAGTTCAGCAACATCTAGAGGGCTGGAGTTTGGGGAAGCCTGGCTTAAATGCTTTAAATGGATTCTGAAAACTAAATTTCTAAGCATTAAACTAAGCATTACTTTAAAATGCTAAGGAATAAATGCCTGAGCAAGATACACCAGCACATTTATAACAATACATTTTAATAGCGAAATCACATGACCCACCAGTGCATACCAAATAGTAGACTTAAGCCCTTGATGTTTCTGTTACAAGAAAGATATCCAATCAGCAATCAAAAAAGAATTGTGAAGTACAAATCCCTAAGATTAGATTGATAAAGCTTTCATCATATATTGGTGCTTTCAACTTCAATATTCTCTGACTCAAGACTTTACTTCCAGTTGTACATTAATTAATCTAAAACTTTAATGCCATGGCAAAGACTATTTTCATTTTTAAAGAAAGTTCATAATAATCTACTGAGAATTTAATGAGCATTGCAATGAATATGCTCAATTAAACCCTTTGCCATCATGTTACTCTGCAATTGAAACAAGAAATTAAGTTTAATATTTAGTTGAAATAAGGGGTATGTACCTAAAATTTGAAATTAAGATACAACATGGGTTTTATCATTAAACCACTATTTATAGATATCCAAAAACTATAGAAATTATGTATACTGTCATGGGGGGCAGGTGACTGTCTTATTGGGGTTTCAGTGCCAGTTATGTTCTTGGATTCAGTGATGTTCTTTGGTCGTAACAAACATCTATCTTGATTTCCACTTACTTGGTGACACTGGGTCAATGGGATCTGCAGGCATATATAGTGTTGCAGAGTTGGTGCCTCACGCACCACCAACAGTGTGATGTGTGTCAAGATATTGCCAGTGCACTATTTTGCCCTTTATAGAATCTGGTGGCACTGCGTCCGTGGAAACTAGTTGCAACCGTGATCACACTGCGCTTATAAAACCTGGCTAAAGAAACCCGGTGCTTATCTCCTCCTGACTCTTTCCTGCATTCCTGTTCTCACTTCCTGCCCTGTTCTGTAGTATCCTGTACTCAGATCAACCTATACCACTTTGTTGCCTTGCCTGACTCACAGATTACCTGATGATGATTTTGCCTCTGCCACCTTCTGGATAAGAGGCTTAAGACTCTCCCTCATTTGACCAATTACTTAATAAATGCTGCATGCCATCACCAGCCTCCAAGTGACCTGTTTGCAAAGGGTATTGTGTTTGCAAGTTTGAACTGTTGCTCTCAAAAAGGTTCATGCTTACCTTAAATTTATCTAATGTGATATACTTTCCATTTCTCCATTAAGGAAACAGTTGTAGTGGGGTGTACACTGATAAGCCACAACATTAAAACCACTGACAAGAGAAGTAAATAACATTAATTATATTGTTACAATGGCACCTGTCAAGGGGTGGGGTATATTAGGCAGCAAGTGAACCGTCCGTTCTTGAATGTCATGTGTAGGAAGCAATAAAAATGGTAAGGCGAAAAGAACTCTTACTTTGACAAGGATCAAATAGTGATGGCTACACAACTGGGTCAGAGCATCTCCAGAATGACAAGTCTTAGGGTGTGTCCAGTATGCAGTAGTTAGTACCTATCTAAAGTGGTGCAAGAAAGTACTATTGGTGTACCGGTGTCAGGGTCATGGGCAAGCAAGGTTATTGATGCAAGTGGGGAGCAAAGGGTAGTCCATCTGGTGTCATCAAACAGATCTTACTGTAGCTTAAATTGCTAGAAAACAAATGCTGACCATGATAGAAAGGTGTCCAAACACACATTGCATTACAGTTTGCTGCATATGGGGTTGTATAGCCACAAACTGGTCAGAGTGTCCACGAAGTCTGCCCACCATCAAAAGTGTCTTCAATGGGGATGTGAGAATTAGAACTGGACCAGGAAGCAATGGAAGAAGGTTGCCTGGTCTGATGAATCACATTTTCTATAGATCAGGTGGATGGCCGAGTGTGTGGAGACTGTTGCAGACTGCATACACCCCTTATTGGCAATGGTGTTCCCTCAAGGTAGTGACCTCTTTCAGCAGGATAATGCACCTTGCTGGTTTGAGGAGCATGGCAAAGAGTTCAAGGTGTTGCCTTGGTCTCTAAATTCCACAGATCGTAATCTGACAGAGCAACTGTGGTATGTGCTGGAACAACAAATTTGATCCATGGAGGCCCAACTTCGCAAATTGCAGGACTTAAAGGATCTGCTGCTACTGTCTTGGTGCCAGATACCAAAGGATATGTTCAAAAGGTCTTGTGGAGTCCATGCCTAGATGCACCAGTGCTGTTTTGGTAGGGGCTCTACAAGATATTAGGCTGATGGATTTAATATTCTTGCTGATCAGTATATCTCTGCTCTGCAACTTTTCAAAGGTAGGAAAGAGGAGGTTGGGTAGTCCCCATTATAAAAAAAAATCATTAATGAAAATTAAGTGTGAGAGAGAATGTGTTTTAAATATGTATATGTGTGTGTATGAAAGTGTGTATAAATGAACTGCTGCATGCCTTGGCATTTCTGTTGAATTTGTGTTTGCTTGTTTTTTGCAGATACAATTTCTTATTCTTCAGGCATTTGAATAATGTTCCAACATGCTTGTGAGTCGTTAACCTAGCCCTGCCAGAGTTTTTAGACATATTGTTGTATGCCAGGGGTGGATCCTATTTACAGAAACACATTATATGACCAAATGTATTTGGACACCTGATCAGGATTCTTAAATCATGTGCATTAGCATGCACTTGGTTCCAGTTTATCAATGTCTACTCTACTGTGAAGGCATTCCACTAGATGTCAGCATTAATGAGGTCCGGCACTAATGTTTGGAAATTGACCTGCCTCCAATTCATCCCAGAGCTCTTTTAAAGGGTTGAGATGAGGCAGGCCAGTTAGGTTAATTGATATAAGTCTTAAAATATGCTATGCAGCTGAGACACATTTCCATGCTGTGAAAAAAAGAAAATAACTTATTATTCTTTTGTTTTTTTCCTTGTCGATTTGTATATTGGACTTTATGATGCTTTATCAAATCACAATTAATTGGACGGTTTACAATTGGTTGTCTGATCTATTTAGGGTGGGCCTACCTGTTCTCTCTTAAATTTCATATCAAGCAAAAGTTAAAATGTGTAAAACTGGATTTAAGGCTTTGAAGACTGACGATTGAAGCCATAGGACAGCTTTATATTTCAAGAGTGATATTTAGCTCCTCGCCATATCACTTTCCTCCAATCCTTTCATTCTCTCTCCTTTATCAACTGCAAGAAACCTGTTACTACATTTTACAACTGGTTACATCTAAATTATTCACTGTTGGTACAACCTTCTCCTGTTTTATATAACATACTCAATATATAGCTAGCAAAAACAAGGTTTACTTATCAGCAAGTCACATTTACTTAGGAATAATTGTGTGCCATCTAATTATTCCATCAGCTCAGCTGTACTTGTCTTCGGCAAAGATGATACATTTGGATGCAAAACAACATGAGGATTGTCTATTTAAGTGTGTATCCACTAATGGGTACCAAAAATATTTTCCTACGGTCTGTTATAATGGTGCTCCAGATGCATACATCAGACACCCTAAATTTAGGTATGTATGTATGTATTTGTTACTTGAATATGTACGTGTGTGTTTGTTTGAGATACATGGAATATAAATTGTTTTATGAAATAGAAGGAGAAAAGGACACAAAGACAATGACAAATATAATTGAGAATCTCAGAATTCCATGCTTGCTTTCTTATATGAACATGCAGTTTACAGTATCCAGATATAGCTAATCCCAATACAAATACCTTTCAAGGACTGCGTCAATGACACAAGGTCTCCTCTGGAGATAACAAGAAAATTAGATTTCAGCAACAACAAAAAAAGGCATTATCCTTCAGATAAAGGACAATCACAAGGCGGAATTTTCAATTTAAAAGAGGTAAAGGAAATCATAGCTGATATCTTTGTGAAAGGGTTGCATGTCATTTTTTTTATATATATATCATGTATAAATAAGAACAATACTAATAATGAGCTAAAACACTAAGGAGGCTTTCATGTTCCATTTTTATGTTAACCAGATAGACAGGGCTTAACATTTGTAGTCCTATGCTACTAGCCAGGCCTTAAAAGTTACTAGCCACTGAAAGCCATAGTATACCCTCTAGAGGAAAACTAACAATTGTCAATGCATAGTGGTGAGTGAAAATTGTGTACCCTGCAAATAGGCATAAATCTCTAAATTGTGTATAAATGTACACCTTCCCATCCACAGGCCAAAGTTACTCTTGTTTTGGGGATACAACTCTTGCTAGACTGTTCAATGCAGGAAAGAGAACTACTCCCATGGAGATCCATGTAATGATTGGTGCTGATGGATTTGAATGGCACCTTCCAGTGTATTTGTGTAAGAGCTTAAAGGAACACTATAGCATTAGTTATAGCTGTAGAAGCGCCTCTAGTGGCTGTCTTTTCATCTTTCCAACTGACACTAAAGGTGTGTTTTCCCTGCAATGGATACTCTGCATTCCTAGAGAGTGAGTGAGTGCCCTGGTTATTGTATCTTATACAGTTGTGCTCAAAAGTTTGCATACCCTGGTAGAAATTGTGAAATTTTGGCATTGATTTTAAAAATATGACTGATTTTGCAAAAAAGAAATATATTTTATTGAAGGATAGTGATCATATGAAGCCATTTATTATCACATCATTGTTTGGCTCATTTTTAAATCATAATGATAACAAAAATCACTTAAATGGCCCTGATCAAAAGTTTACATGCCCTTGAATGTTTGGCCTTGGTACAGACATACAAGCTGACACACACACACAGGTTAAAATGGCAATTAAAGGTTAATTTCCCACACCTGTGGCTTTTTAAATTGCAATTACTGTCTGTGTATAAATAGTCAATGAGCTTGCTAGTGCTCACATGGATGCACTGAGCTGGCTAGATACCGAGCCATGGGAGTAGAAAAGAACTGTCAAAAGGCCTGCGTAACAAGGCAAAGGAACTTTATAAAGATGGAAAAGAATATAAAAAGATATCCAAAGCCTTGAAAATTACAGTCAGTACTGTTCAATCACGTATTGAGAAGTGGAAAATGCAGGGATCTCTTGATACCAAGCCACAGTCAGGTAGACCAAGAAGATTTCAGAAACAACTGCCAGAAGAATTATTCGGGATACAAAGAAAAACCCACTAGTAACCTCAAGAGAAATACAGGCTGCTCTGGGAAAAGATAGAGTGGTTATTTCAAGGAGCCCAGTACGAAGATACTTGAACAAAAATGAGCTACATGGTTGAGTTGCCAAAAAGAAGCCTTTACTGCGCCAATGCCACAAAAAAGTCCAGTTACCAATATGTCCGACAACACCTTAACATGCCTCACAGTTTCTGGCACACTGTAATTTGGAGTGACGAGACCAAAATAGAGCTTTAAGGTCACAACCATAAGCGCTATGGTTGAAAAGGGGTCAACAAGGCCTATAGTGAAAATAATACCATCCCCACTGTGAAGCATGATGGTGGCTCACTGATGTTTTCAGGGTTGTTTGCTCTAAAGGCATGAGGAATCTTCTGAAAATTGATGGCAAGATGGATGCAGCATGATCTGGGGACATTTTGCCAAGACGAATAGGCAGCTATACAATCTGCAAAAATTAGGGGCCTCATAGACAACTATTACAAAAGGCTGCATGCCTTCATTGATGCTAAAGGTGACAATACGCAGAATTAAGAACTAAGGGTATGCAGACTTTTGATCAGGGGCCATTTCTTTTTTTTCTTTGTTGTTATGATTTGTTTTATGATTGTGCCATATATGTTATAACTTACAGCTGAATATGAATCACATAAAAAATAAAAGAAATGTGTTTTACCTGCTGGAGAGCAAACAATGGGTCGCAAGAGTATTCTGAGAACGGACAGCAGCTAAAATAGCCTGCCCTTCGGTGGGTCCCCGCTCAGAACTCATGCTGGTTTTAGCTCAACTTGTGCCATTACAGAGAGAACATATCTGAAGCATATCAGACTGGTCCCACCCATACGGGCAGTCCAGACCCGAAATGCCAGCAAGTTCTCTCTGCACGAGAGATACAGCAACCCCAGACGATCGTTTCAGCCTTGTTAGGCATCGTCAGTGAGGCATAGCTGATATCTCTCTAGGCACCGTGAGCAAGGGGTCCACGTCTGGATTACCCTTTAGACTAATGGAGAGCAAACAATGGGTTGCAAGAGTATTCTGAGAACGGACAGCAGCTAAAATAGCCTGCCCTTCGGTGGGTCCCCACTCAGAACTCATGCTGGTTTTAGCTCAACTTGTGCCATTACAGAGAGAACATATCTGAAGCATATCAGACTGGTCCCACCCATACGGGCAGTCCAGATCCGAAATGCCAGCAAGTTCTCTCTTACCTGCTTACCTGTTTTACCTGCTCACTCATGGGTTGTTTTTTTTTTTAAATGATACATATATTACCAATTTTCCAAGGTTATGCAAACTTTTGAGCACAACTGTGTATATATATATATATATAGATCCAGATTATATCTATGGCACCCACTGAAGAATGTGAATCCTACCACCAAACAGGACCTGCACAACTTGTTGCAGGTCATTAAACTGAAATCTGACTTGTTGGCTGTACTTAAAATGAATATGCAGGCGGTCACAGATCAGGTACATGCAGGGCTGGTGCAAGGATTCTTGCCGCCTTAGGCAACAATCCATTTTCCTGCCCCCTCATTAATGCAACTACATTCTCGCAGAGGTTTATTCACTAAATGCTGAATTGCAAAGAAGAGACATTTAGGGAAGGAGACGCAATGGGTAGACATTAAAGAGGCACTATAGCCATCCAGACCACTTCAGCTCATTGAAGTGATCTGGGTACAATGTCTGTATTGCACTTAGTGCTGCAATGTAAAACATTGCAGTTTTAGAGAAACTGCAATGTTTAGATTGCAGCACTAAGTCTTACCCCAGTGCCTGTCTCTTAGACAGCCACTAGACGCGCTTTCTGGATGCTAACGGACTTTCGGTCTGGTAACTGATGCTGAACATCCCCACGCTGCGCATGAGGACATCAAGCGTCAGCTATTTCCCCATAGGAAACCATTGATTTAATGCTTTCCTATGGAGAGGGCCTAATGCACGTGGCTCTCGCCGTGCATGCGCATTTGCGCTTCCTCAGTTGGCATGGATAACGCCGTTCCGTCTTTTGGTTCCTTAAATACCTGTATTACTTGTAATTTTCGCTGTCTTTTGTGGTGGAACGCATCCTGCGTTCCACCTGCGACTTCCTGGTTCCTCATATTGTATCTGGTCACATGTGCTCTGTCTTTTGTGAGGAGACGCATCCTGCGTCTCACCCTCTGCTTCCTGATTTTCTGGGTAATCCAGTCACGTGTATTCAGTCCGATCACGTGTTTATTGGTATCGACTTATTGCGTTTCAACTGTTCGTGAGCAGGAAATTTCAATAGAAAATATATATATTGACATTTCAGCATTATGAACATATATTTTTACATAGTGGCATACATCTAAAACCATTCAACATAAATCATATGAAATAAAATTATGTGGTATGATAGTTATTATATTCAATATTTAATAATCATTAAAAACATCTAGAATGAGAGATAGAATATCTAAAAGAGACATTGTAATTCTTATATACATTTGTTATTAAAAGGGGTATGGTATTCAGTCCAAAACCTTTTTACCTATATAGGAGAAGATATAAAGACAGCAATTATTATGAGCTTCTTATATAAATTTTTTAAAGAGACAGAATGTCAAAACAAGGCATCACTATTTTAAAAAAATGCAGAGCCACCAAGAATGTGAAAGAGGAAGGTGAATGGTGGATCTTTATTAATAAAATGCATATTGTTAGAATATAATGGTTGTATATATTAATTATAAAAGCTGAAGAATGAATAATAAATAATAAAAAAAAAAAATAATAAGTTCTTGAATAATTAAAATTGTATTTAATTAAGAGATTTTTATATTAAAAAATGGCATAACTCGAAATCTTGGTTCAGACCATGAGGGATAAGTGTCTTAAAATTATAGATGCACTTAATTTCTTCTTCTCCTATTTTTCTATTAAAATCCCCTCCCCTCCAATCTTTCTGTATCAATTTAATAGCGGTGAAGAAGGTGTTTTTAGGGTCACTATTATGGTGTGTTTTAAAATGATCGGAGACACTGTGTGTTTCTATCCCTTTTTTTATATTTCTTACCTGTTCCGATATCCTAATATTTAAGCATCTGGTGGTTCTCCCTACATAAATATGGTTGAAAGGGCATTTTAGAATATAAATAACATTTGTTGAAAAGCAAGTCAGTTGATCTTTAATATAAAATGCTTTATCATTTTGGTAGTTAAAGGATGATATATGTCTTTTTTTTTGGCTAGTTTCTCTGCAAGCTAGACAAGAGACGCATCCATAGAAACCTTTACGCTTATTTAAAAAGTGATTTTTATGCTTTGTGTTAAAACTGCTTTTTACTAAAATTTGTTTTATGTTTTTGCACCCTCTGTACACTATTTTAGGTTCGTGAGGTAATATCTGTTTTAAAATAGGGTCCTCTTGTAAAATAGGCCAATATTTTCTGATTATTTTTTTTATTTTTCCATTATTTCCACTATGGTTGCATATAAATGGGATCGTGCCATTGTTCTTATTTGCATTTTTTCTCTTTGGTTTGTCACCTTTATAACATATAAGATCTTTTCTTTTTATCTTTTTAATATTCTCCACATTCGTGGATAGATCTTTCTCATCATAACCTTTCTCAAGTAATTGTTTTTTTATTATTTCCGCTTGTGAGAGATAGTCTATGTCTTGCGTACAGTTTCTTCTGAGTCTTAAGAATTGACTTTTTGGAGTGTTTTTCAGCCATTAGGGGTAGTGGTAGCTTTTTTCTCAATATAACTGTTTGCATCTACCTCTTTAAAATGATTTCTAATGTGGATTTTTGAGTCTTTAATAAAAATTTCCAAATCTAAAAAGTTAATATGATGCGTGCTATATGTGGATGTTAAAACGATCCCCCATTTGTTGTTATTTAAAAATTCTAAGAATACCTTGAGGCTTTCTTCTCCATCTTTCCACACAAAAAAATATATCATCAATGTATCGGCGATAGGACACCAAGTTCGCTGGGGAATACAATTTTCTCTTCCCAGTAGGCCATAAATAAGTTTGCGTAACTAGGTGCGAACTTGGTGCCCATCGCCGTGCCTGTAGTGCCTGTAGTCTGCATAAAAAATGAGTCTTTAAACCATAAAAAATGACTAGTTAAAATTAATAAAATGCCTTCCAATATAAAATCAATCTGTAAGTCAATAAACCCTGCTTTATCTAAAAAGGGCTTAGCTGCTTTCATCCCTAATTGGTGAGGTATAACATTGTATAAAGACCCCGCATGTAACTAGGAGGTAATGGTCTTGCCATTCTATTTCTTCCAAGATTTGAAGCATATGAATGGTATCCTTCAAATATGAAGGATTTTTTACAACTATCGGTTGTAAAAGGCAATCTATGTACTCAGAGACTTTAGAGGAAACGGAGTCTATCCCTGAGATGATCGGTCTTCCCGGGGGGTTTTCCTTGTTTTTATGTACTTTAGGCAAATAATAAAATTTTACTTTTGGATGTAAGATCAATAAATATTTCCTTTCTTCTTCTTTTAAAATACCTAACTCGAATCCTTTCTCTATGTAAGTGCTAAATTTCTTCTGTATTTCTTCACTTGGATTTGTTGGTATTTTTCTACAGGTGTTAATGTCTAGAAGAATCCTTTCTGCTTCTAATACATAGTCGTCTGTTTTTAAGATCACAACACCTCCTCCCTTATCCGCCGGCTTAATAATAAATTCCTCTTTCTTCTTCAATTCAGTTAAAGCTTTTTGTTCTACCACTGATACATTTTTCTGAAACTAATTGTTTTTTTTTAATGCTCTGGACTTCTCTCATTATCATTTTTTTTTAACGTTTTCATCTCATCCGAAATCTTAAATTTCAGGAAGAAATGTGACTTTTGTTTCAAATCTGTTTGAGTGAACTCTGTGTTAACTTCTATGGCGACATCCATTTCTTTATTAAAAAATCATTTTTTTAGGCATAGTTGTCTAATAAACTTATTAACATCAACAAAAAAGGTGTCACAGGGGAGGAGGCTGGCAAGCAGGCCTCTCCAGGACCAAGTGGCGAAGGGCAAATTCGTCACAACTGGTCTGACTCCTGGTTGGTTAAACTCTGAAATCTATTTGTCAGCGGGATTTTGTTAGGATTGATTGGTGGAATTCCGTTTGGGTTGGTGTATATCCTTCTATCAGCTCTTGGGGTCTGTGTATGTTCGTTCTGTCTATAGTACTTTCCAGGGCCGGACTGCCCCACCGGGATACCGAAAAATTCCCCGGTGGGCTGGTGCACCTGTGGCTGGCAGTGCAGCATTCTTTTTTCCTGCTCTGACTTTTTTTGGGGGGGGGGCTGGAGCCTGGGGCATAAAGTTTTGCTGGATGACTGCAGGGAGGCTACCAGAGAAACAGGTGACAGCTGGTTTGCAACAGAGGGGAGTGAGAGAGCACTGAAAGTCTCTCTCACAAAAGCACCTCCTTAATTTCCAGCTCTGCATGGACAGAAGTTACAGGTACTTATATATCCACTCAGCAGTCCATAATTGATTGTCTGGGTGTGAAGCGCTTGTAGTGATCTTGTGTGTGTCAGTATGTTTGTAGTGAGCATGGGTGTGTGTGAGTGTGCATTTCTGTACTGTGCTTGAGTGTGTGCCAGTGACCTTGTGTCAGGGAGCTTGCAATGAGGTATATGTGTGTGTCAGCGAGTTTGTAGTGAGCTTGTCTGTATTGTGCTTGTGTGTGTCAGAGAGCTTGTCTATAGTGAGCTTATGTGGGTCAGAGAGCTTGTCTAAAGTGAGCTTGTGTGTGTGTCAGTGAGCTGGTAGTGAGCTTGTCTGTATTGTGCTTGTGTGTCAGAGAGCTTTTCTATCGTGAGCATATGTGGGTCAGAGAGCTTGTCTATAGTTAGCTTGTGTGTTTTACTGAGCTTGTGCATCAGTGAGCATGTAGTGAGTTTGTCTGTAGTGAGCCTGTGTGTGTGTGTGTGTGTGTGTGTGTGTGTGTGTGTGTTAGTGAGCATGTCTGTATTGTGTTGGAGTGTGTGTCAGTGACCTTGTGTATGCCAGGGAGCTTTTAGTGAGCTTGTGTGTGCCAGTGAGCTTGTGAGTTTGTCTCTATTGTGCTTGTGTGTTTCAGTGAGCTTGTAATAACCATGTGTGTAGTAAACATGTGTTTGTCAGTGAACTTGTATTGAGTTTGTAGTGAGCTTGTGTGTGTCAGTGAACTTGTAGTGAGCTTGTCTGTAGTTAGCATGTGTGTATTTGTGTCAGTGAAGATGTCTGTAGTGAGCTTATGTGTGTCTGTCTGCTTGCCTGTAGTGAGCTTCTGAGTGTCAGTGAGCATTTCTTTAGTGAGCTTGTGTATGGGTCAGAAAGCTTCTGTGTATGTCGGTGAGCTTGTGTTTATTTGGTGAGCTTGAATGGGCTTGTCTGTGTCAGTGAGCTTGTTTTTAGGGAGCTTGTGTGGGTCAGAGAGCCTCTGTGTGTGCCAGTGAGCTTGTCTGCAGTGAGCTTGTCTGGTATTGAGCTTGTGTGTGTCAGAGAGCTTGTCTACAGTGAGATTATTTGGGTCAGAGAGCTTGTGTGTGTGTCAGTAAGCTTGTATGTAGGGAGCTTGTGTGTCAGTGAGCTTGTATGTAGGGAGCTTGTGTGTGTAAGATGAGCTTGTGTGTATTTGTGTCAGTGAGCATGTCTGTAGCGTGTGTGTGTGTCATTAAGCTTGTCTGTAGTGAACTTGTGTTTCTGTCATTGAGCTTATGTGTGTGTGTCATTGAACTTGTCTTTAGTGAGCTTGTGTGTATCCGTGATCTTGACTTGAGCGAGTTTGTGTGTATCAGTAAGCTTGTCTGTAGTGAGCTTGTGTATGGGTAAGAAAACTTGTGTGTTTCGGTGAGCTTGTCTGTAGGGAACTTGTGTGTGTCAACTTGGAGGGTGGGTATTGCAGCACTGTAATACCCATGGATCATCTGAAGTGAGGGGCTGCAGGTAAGAAACAATATAACAGCTCACAAAGCACAACAATATAAAAAATACAAACACTATGTGACACAATGAATTATAGCGGCGCTGGAATATTTTTTTTTTTCCAGGGCTGCTTTCTTTTCCCAGTCCGGCCCTGGTAGTTTCTTCTTGGGTGTTTAACTACTTCACTATAACTTCTGTGTCTGTTTGGGTTGTCTCCTTGGTTCCTCTCATCTGTGTATGTTCTAGTTTTGTTTTGTTCTGTTTGGATGGTTCTTGTGTTATTGCTCAAATTATATCTTGATTTATTAGCATTCCTTTTATATCTATCTTTTTGATAATTTGTTTCGTTTGGGAATGTTCGTTTATTTCTATGTTCTTTATTATATTTCCTTACATTCCCCATTTTATAGTCATTTACGTCTCTTAGATATTTCTTTTTCTTTGTTTCTATAACCTCTCTTTCCACTTTTTCTACCTTTTGATTGATTTCTCTAATGGTTTCATTAAAAATCTCTGGACTAGTGGTGTTACGTAGTTTCTCCTTCCATTTTTTAATATCTGTGTCTAGATTTTGTAGATGTTCTTCTCGTCTAGAAACAATGTACCCCATTGCACTAAACGAGAATCCATCCAACATTTTATTCCTCCCTTCCATAAAATAAGGGTCTTCTCTGTCAAAGGCTGGGTCTTTATAAAACCTTAGCCCTCTTGGGGTTATTTTTTCTCTTACATATTTATTTAAAGTGGCTATCTCCCACTTTGCCTTCATTTCTTTTATTAAGATTCTTTCTAAATTAGTTTTACAAATGTCTTTGTCAGCATATGTTTCTTTTGGTTCTGTATTTCGTTATTGCCAAAGACTAAATCTATATTTGCAGTTGAATAGTTTCTATTCTCTAAAAATGCCGTGGGTCACTCTAAGACGATACCAAAGGATAAAAAGTGGCACCAAGGTCACTTTCAATAATGTGAAACACAAAGTGGTAGGTCTATCTTTGTGAGTGTGTTTTAGTTATACTGCCTTTCTTAATTGTGTATTAAGATATCTGCACTATTAGCACAAGATATCTGCACAAAGTAAGAAGAGAGAGGAGTATACTTTTATTTTGCCTTAACTTGCTCCACATATTGTTTGTGTGTTAAATAAATGTGTACCATTTATTCGCTGCAGTGGGGAAAGGCGTGAGGGATGGGGGAAGCAGAGGGAGATCTAGTGCCAGGAACACAGCTATGTATTCCTGGCACTATACCATACCTTTAAGTGAGACATTTAGGGAAAGGATAGAGAGACTGTTGAGATATTTAGGAAACAGGGACTGGGAGACTTTTTAGGAGAGAGACACAGTGAGCAGACATTTAGGTAGAGACACAATGCCCAATATAAACACATTCATCCAGGATTTGCATCCATATACACAAGCCATCCATCCATACTGCCTATTATATACACAATCAACCAAAAGGGAAAGAGGAGCAGCACCCTCCAGTCTGCACTCTGAGCACAGACTACTTCTTGCTTCATTCAAAGTGTTTTTCTTTTGTTTGCAGGCAGGGGACAGCCAAGATACTAGGTCATGTCCCAGCTTCCCCTGTCGGAAAGAAGCAGAATGATGTGCTCGGGTGCTGGGGATACAGCACATCCAGCTCCCTAAGCTGGTAATTTACAGCAGAAGGAGCCCAGCAGGTGAATGGCTGCACTGGGGGATTGCTTAGGAGCCACTTGCCCAGCACAGTATCCCCAGACAGCAGCAGAGCAGCCCACCAGGAAACCTCCCGGTGGGTGACCCCCAGAGTCCGCCGCCCTAGGCGCACGCCTTATTCGCCCAATGATAGTGCCATCCCTGGGTACATGCAACCATGAAAGCTACACTACACAACTACAATCCTCTCAACAAGCGTTCTCACTTCAGCTGAATCCACAAGAGGACCGCAACCACCATCACCACATAAATGCCGCACTCTATGAGATGGCTCCCAACCCCTATTTTGCCCCCAGCGATAGCCATGAAGATAACCATCGTGGGAATGTACCACCTCCCCACCTTGAACAGGCCTTCTGTTCAAGTAATAGGAGTCGTCATCCTACGCTGTTCTCTGCCTCAAGAAAAAAGTCAAATAATGGCATCAACTAGGGCTAAAACTTTCCTATTGTTCAAGGACTCACAACTGTTGTTTTACAAGGATTTGACAAGGGCAACTCTCCAATGGCGCAAGTCCCTCAGCCAATGCTCTCCACGGGAATGATATACAGGTGGGGATCCCCAAGGACCCTCATAGTTTACCACAATGCAACCACTTATAACATACACTCAGAGGCTGAAGTACCCACACTCCTCTCAAACTTGGGACTCATGGAAACTGACCCCGCAACATCTTCACTGTCGGTAGACCAGTCCTGGGGTCTTGCAACTGTGGTACTATTTGTTCCACAAACCAAAAGAGCACCTACAATGACACCATGACTGGAGCTGACGGGTGCTCGCCCCTAATGTTGAGTGGAGAAACTGGCAAATGTTAACCATTTGTTTCTATGTTGCTATGCAACTTATGTTTGTATGCTTTTTAGTTCCTTTTTTCTCAAGTAACCACTTGTGAGCCACCTGGTCTGGCAGTCTCATATATCAATACCTTCAGTCAGGCCTTATCGGGGACTGCGATGTGTCGTTCTAGTCCAATCTAACACCGCATTTTCTTTAACAATGCACCCCCCTGTTTCTGCTACCCCCATTGGTTAATCCATTATCCTAAGTAGCCTTAGACTCACTTGCCCATTTGGCACCTTCCAAGGTTCCTCATTTACATCACCTACTCGATTAAGCACCATGTTTCAAAGCGTCTAAAAATCTAACACACACAATATTGCTATGAACATGTTTTTTTATGTTTCTTTTTTCCTTTTTATTTTTGTTGTGTATTCTAGTATATAATGTTGGTATTTTACTGCTCCTTATCTTAACTTAACATATACTGTAAGCCCTAGACCAAGAATCTGACCACTATCCTAATGAATCACTTTAGAGGGCTTGATCTTCACATCTGTCAGACACCTAAGTTTATTCATGTAAAAAAGTATCAAATCAATATCTTGCTGTGATAAGATGCTTCCCTTTTACCTGATATGTTTTTCTTTTTCTTTCTTCACTGTATTACTCAATGCATGCTTATATAGATTTTTTTCATTTTTTAAAGTGGAGTGCCCTCGGCCAACCATTCCTGACAAGGTGGCACTCACAACAGAATTTGATCCCCTATTGTTCACCTTTATTCACCCTATTGGTCACCAAGCAAATCTGGTTAAGATCCTTGTAAAAGACTTGAACAGGGTTTGAAAGTGGTACAAGACTAGATATTGCTGGCCCTCTTATACAGATTTTTATTCTTGCTGATGAAGCATTGGCAGATGGTACATTTGTAAAGATTAAAAGAGGAATTCCATTAACCTCTATATATATGGTGGTTAATTGGAATTCTCTTTTGAATCTTTACGTCTATATTGTGGGTTACCCCCTATCAACCCAGACTAGGTGACCTCTTTTGGGACAAGAAGAGGGATGTGGGTGCTCGTTCCCACTCACTAGTTATGAGTGTATGTGGGCGAAACACCATTTCCATCTCTGGTTCTTGCCCTTTTTTAACCTTTTACAATAGATGGTACATTTGTCCCACACATGGTACGTGAGTGGACTCAGAGTTTTATGCCTCTTAGGCAATGCTAATGTCGCAATCTCTACAGAAGTTAATGGGCTTCTGTTTGGTAATAAGTTTATGACAGACTTGAATAGACACGTCTCTATTTTTACCTCCCTTTATAAGGCACGATCATCTCTTCATAGGGTTTTTGCTCCCAGCAGTGGCGTACATACCGGGGTCGCAGGGGTCGCTGTTGTGACCAGGCCCGGGCCTCCAGGTGGCCCGGCCGCCCTGTGACCCAGTATGCACACCAGTGTGGCCACATTTTGCCAGCCTCTTCTTCTGGGGGGCCCAGGAGCTGGCAGTGGCTTCGGTTTGCCGGCAGGCCGGGCGCGCGCGCGAGGGAGCACTCTCCCCTGAGTGCTCTCTGCCTAGCTCCCTCGCGCGCACAGCATTGATGCAGGAGTCGGAATATGACATCATATTCTGGCTCTGGCATCAGTAAACTGCGCGCGAGGGAGCTGGGCAGAGGGCACTCAGGGGAGAGTGCTCCCTCGCGCACCTGCCCGGCCGTCCAGCAGCCCCACTGGACTCCAGGGACAGCAGGAATCCCCACAGCACTCCCAAAGGTAGGGAGGCTGGGGGATTAAATAAAAAAAAAATATGTGAGTGTGTTACTGTGTGTGTGTCTGTTAATGAGTGTGTTAGTTTGTGTGTCAGTGAGTGTGTTACTGTGTGTGTTAGTTTGTGTGTGTCTGCTAGTGAGTGTCAGTAAGTGTGTTAATGAGTGTTACTGTGTGTGTGTCACTGAGTGTTTGTGTCTGTTATTGAGTGTGTGTCTGCTAGTGAGTGTCAGTGTGTGTGTGTGTCAGTGAGTGTGTGTGTTACTGTGTGTGTTAGTTTGTGTGTGTCTGTTAGTGAGTGTGTGTTTGTCAGTGAGAGTGTATGTTTTGTGAGTGTGTATGTGTGTCTGTCATTGAGTGTGTGTCTGTCAGTAAATGTGTGTGTCTGTTAGCTAGTCTGTTAGCTAGTGTGTGTTCGTGAGAGTGTGTGTGTGTAGTTAAAACCCCTTCAGCACTTACCCTTTTCCAGCGCCGGGCTCCCTTGGCGCTGGGGATCTCTCCGCCTCGATCCGTCTCTCTCAGCTCCGAATGCGCATGCGCGCATTCAAACCGCCCATAGGAAAGCATTACTCAATGCTTTCCTATGGACGTCCAGCGGAATTGCGGAAGCGCCTGTCAGTGAGACAGCTATTAGAGGCTGGTAACCCTCAGTGAAACATAGCAGTTTCTCTGAAACTGCTTTGTTTTCAGCTGCAGGGTTATAACTAGAGGGACCTGGCACCCAGACCACTTAATTGAGCTGAAGTGATCTGAGTGCCTATAGTGGTCCTTTAAGTGTATCTGCATGCACTGGCGGCACACCGCGGTCGCAGGGGTTGCAGCCCTGCGACCAGGTGCCCGCCGCCATGTGTAGCGGCACTGGCCCGCGCAGAGTAAGCGTGCGGGGGGGGGCCCACGGATCAATTTTTGCACCGGGGCCCCATGGATCTTGTGTACGCCACTGGCTCCCAGTATTTTCCTGGAAGGACTGGTCGCCATGCCTTCACTGGCAACAGTCCTCGCCCCTCTGAACCTGGACCACATCACTACTTCAGAACCTCGGGTTTTTGATCAACTTCAATAAATCGTCACTTCTTCCTTCACAAACTGTTCAATGTCTGTGATTCCAGATACCCTCTGTTCAAAAAATACTCCTACTCCCAACCTCAAAGATAAAATCCGTCAAGAAGGACATTCGAAGGCTTAGCACAAGTCATCATTCTCTTTTCAGCCTCCATTCAGGCCAATTTTCCAGGTCTATTGCACTACAGGGCAATGCAAAGCCTCAAGACGTATTATTATATGGGGGGATATGATAGAAACATTTAAATATATAAAGGGAATCAACACAGTAAAGGAGGAGACTATATTTAAAAGAAGAAAAACTACCACAACAAGAGGACATAGTCTTAAATTAGAGGGACAGAGGTTTAAAAATAATATCAGGAAGTATTACTTTACTGAGAGGGTAGTGGATGCATGGAATAGCCTTCCAGCTGAAGTGGTAGAGGTTAACACAGTAAAGGAGTTTAAGCATGCATGGGATAGGCATAAGGCTATCCTAACTATAAGATAAGGCTAGGGACTAATGAAAGTTTTTAGAAAATTGGGCAGACTAGATGGGCCGAATGGTTCTTATCTGCCGTCACATTCTATGTTTCTATGTTTCTATATCTGTTTGAAATTAGATTGGTGGCTTCACAATATGGATGTTTGGAACGGGAAAGCCATTTTTTGGTTCCCAACTGGATTTTATCCTGGAATCAGACGTCAGTCTCTTAGGTTGACTTGCTTCAATCTCTCCACAGGAGGCATTTGGGCCCCATCAATATATGCCTTGCAAATCAATTGCCTTGATCGCTGGCTCTTTTACGATTCACAGTTTCGCCAAGGACGCTTACAATTGTTCATTAGTTCTTTGGATGGATAATGTTTCATTGTCCATTACATGCCTCCCTCTCCAAACTCCTCTAAGACCTTACGAGAGAACCAATTGTGCTTGGATAGTAACCTCTCCTTTCGTGAAGAGTATCTCCCAGCTTCAGACAATCTTGTGGCAAACTGGTTCTCTAGTCACTGTCTAATTGTTTACAATGATATATCGCTCTTACTACTCCCTTTGCGCTGCCTCAGGATTTCTCTTTGTATCATATGTGCAGGAAGCTTGCCTTTTGATATCTTATCATCGGTGGTTTGGTCTAGTGAATCTACTTTCAGTACTTTCTACTTCTGACCTTCATCCCACGCATCTTTTTTTTCTTGTCCAATTTGATGATTTTTAAGGCAGTAACGGTCCATGCTTTGGGTGTTGGCTGCGCGGCAACAGGCCACTGGGGCAGGGTTTGCGGGGGATATACCATGCTTTTTGTGTGGGGGTGGACACCTCTTGGATATGCAATGAGACGACAGTGGTTCTTAGCTGTCCGCTCATGAATAAATCTTGATTTGTGTGAAGGGTAGGAGACGGAGGATCCCCTGCTGAATCAAATGTCGTTTGAGGTGGAGGTATGGCATCTTTTTCTTTAATGTTTAAGCATTATAAAAGCAAATATGAAGCCTCCTGTCTTGTCATAAAATTAGGTATTATTCTAGCTTCAGTGACCGAATAATTAAAAACATTTTAAAGACAGGAGGTGAATATTTTCCCACCCTTTGTGTTTTATCCCAACCTGTGATATTTTATTGATTGTGTTTTACTCCAAATTGGGTTTAGTATGGTTGTTTTACATTACTTATATGTTGCTACTATTTGTTTTGGTTATGGTATAGTTGATATTATAGTGCCATGATCTTGAGCAGGTCAGATAGGAGACTTTGGGCAGAGTTAACATTAGAAGCTTTATCGGTAGGTATTGACATAATTGAAACAACAGGAAATTCTATAAATTAAATTATAGGAAAGAGAGAGAGAAATCAGGGGTAGGCAACATTTTAGTAGCTAGCACTGTGCTGATATAGGATTGTGATGCAGCGCGCCGGTCCTATTTTTTTAAATTAAGGTGTGTATGCTGCCGTATTCTGCTTGTGTTATCTTTACTGCAATTGCTTTGTATCGTTGTATTTGAGCGTACATGAGCTATTATATTTTATATGTTCATTAGTAGTTTATGGTATTGTGTATGATATATATGAATGTGGGCTGTGTATGAGGGCTGCTTGTGGAATTGTGTGTGGATGGATATGTCACATTGTGTGTTTGGTAGTGTGTGGGGGCTGTTTGGGTTATTGCATGTGAGAGGCTGCATGCGGGGTTGTGTGCATGATTGTTAGTGGTGTTGCGTTTGTGGGGATTGTGTGTATGTTTGTGTGTGGGCTGTTCATATTATTTGTATGAGGGGAGGATTATTCTGCAGGTCTGTGTATATCTAGCAGTGTGGGTGGCTTCCCTAGGTTCCAGTGGGGACCAGGCCGGCCAGGTATAGCTCAAGTATAGGAGCTGCAACAGCAGCTGCAGGCTGCTTTGCTACAGTGTGGATTCCCATTCACGAGTACTTGGAGGAAGTGATTTGAGATCATTTCCTCTATGTGCTGCAATGCTTAAATTGAGGATTGTCCTTCACCATCTTTTCGTATTAGCAGATATTTGACGTTTTACTGGGACTCCTGATAGTACAGAGCCTGTTTGGCTCTAGCAGCCTTGAGTGCCGTGCAAAGACACCTTGAGTGCCGTGCATGGCACTAGTGCCGTAGGTTGCCTACCCCTGGTCTAGATAGATTATAAACAGGATGTTTGTAAATAATAAGAAAGCTATAGCTGGAAGTATAGGTTGAATAGTAAGACAAGTAAAACAGAAGAATAAGGTTTCTGGATAAAAGTTAAAGCAGAACTTTAGTGAGACAGCCCCCTCGTAACAGGAGTACTGATAGAGTATGAAAATAATATTTTGCAATATTACTTAGAGGCAAAGTCCAGATTGGTGTTATGTGGGTTGGTATAAAGCTGGTTGGCAGGATGAAGCAGGATAGAAACGTAGGTTAGACTGGTTTGGAGCAGGTTGGTATAAATCAGGTTGGCAGGATAAAGCAGGGCTGTAAAGCAGTTCAGGTTAGTAATGGAGCAGGTTGGTAACAAAGGTAGATAATGAAGATTAGGTAGGAAATAACTAAGCTTGATAGAGTAAACCAGGATCGCTTCCAGCAGGATGGTAACAAGTCGGTCAGATTACAGGAGCCAGGAACAGATGTCTTTTAGGATGAGCATCAACTTCATTGTAAAGGCCCTGTGATGAGCTGGGTGTAGCCTTTTGTAGCTGAAGTAACCAAACCTAGGCAGGTGAGTTTCCAGAACTAGAGGGAAGGGAGGCCACTAGTGGTAAAATATAATCAGAGCAGGATTTTTTTTTTAAAGGAACAGAATAAACGGAACAAAGGTTAGGATCCTGACATATAGTTTATATTACAGTCCATACTGTGTTTTTTTCTGTATTCATTAAATGCTAATTTGTTATTCTACTGTATGTCTATGCATGACTATCAGTATTATCAAAAGACCATACTTTATCTTCCCTTTAGTGTGAAGAATCTTCTTGGCCTTTTAAGTAGATTTTCCTGTTGAAACCTAGTGCAAGTTTTTTTATCATCTCGTATGGACTATTTCCAGTTTATTAGATTGACTACATATCATTTTGTTTGGGCTGTTTCCGGTTTACATGGTTGACTACATATTGTTTGGGTGCATCAAGAAAGAGGAGTTGGGAGGAGTCACACTCCTATATAGGTTGATTCTGTTTAAATTTTTTAACTGTTTCTTTGCTGCTAGGAGGTTTACAGTAGAGAAGTATAAGCAAATATTCACCTTCTGATTTTAAAATAATTCAGATTATTCGGTCACTGAAGCTAGAATAATTCCTAATTTCATAGATTCAACTGTCCCTACGTTTGGGCCACCGTGTGTATATATATATATATATATATATATAATGTGTGTGTGTTTGTGTGTGTGTGCAGCTTTCATGAGTCCAATAGAATGCTCCTAGGTAGCATCTGCTTTCTTTATGCATACTTGACGATGTGTATAATTAACAATAAAACAGAAATGTAGTCTTAAAATATCCCTGCTGATAACAATAATCCCACAAACATTAAGAAACCAACTGTTAGCGAAGTACTACCTATTACAGCACATTAAAAGTTTTAGATTATGCAGTAAGTATATCCTTTTGGGTAAAAAGTTATTTAACCAAGCTTTCCTCTTTTTTTTTTTTTTTTTATATCAAATAAAACAAAGTCAAGAAACAAGTGCCTGTAAATCAACAAGAGACAGCGTTCTTTAATTAAATAAAAATACACAATACACCAATTATCTATTAATAACCATTGTTCATGTAGATTTAACCAATTAAAGGAATACTGTAAGCACTATAACAACTACAGAGTGCTGGAGTGGGGAGTAACGCATGGTTAAACCCTGATAAGAAGTCAAACTTTTTAAAAACAGTTTGATTACTCTTAAAATGTGGGATTCCAGGGCTTTCCTGGCACCACAGGAGCATAATGTTGTGTTTATGTTGCTTGTAGTGTTCCTTTGAGGATAGTGAATTTACTGGACTTTAAAGGACCACTCTAGGCACCCAGACCACTTCAGCTTAATGAAGTGGTCTGGGTGCCTGGTCCAGCTAGGGTTAACCCATTTTTTCATAAACATAGCAGTTTCAGAGAAACTGCTATGTTTATGAATGGGTTAAGCCTTCCCCTAATCCTCTAGTGGCTGTCTCATTGACAGCCACTAGAGGCGCTTGCGTGCTTCTCACTGTGATTTTCACAGTGAGAGCACGCCAGCGTCCATAGGAAAGCATTATGAATGCTTTCCTATGTGACTGGCTGAATGTGCGCGCAGCTCTTGCCGCGCATGCGCATTCAGCCGACGGGGCGGATCGGAGGAGGAGAGCTCCCCGACCAGCGCTGGAAAAAGGTAAGTTTAAACCCCTTTCCCCCTTCCAGAGCCGGGCAGGAGGGGGACCCTGAGGGTGGGGGCACCCTCAGGGCACTATAGTGCCAGGAAAACGAGTATGTTTTCCTGGCACTATAGTGGTCCTTTAATGAATAGGTAGATAGGACAATATATATTACATAAATATTTAAATTTTATGATAGTAGGATAAAAACAATTATAAACTGATGACTTTCATAAATATTGAAAAATATATATATTTTTTTAAATTATATACTTTAATCTTCCTTTTTTATTAAGCTTGCCGAATCATAGCCCTCCATCTGTTTTTGCTACTCCCACTGTAGGTGCTTGGCATATAGATATGGCATAAAAGTCTAACAACAGCTATTACTTAAAGTTTTATATCCATGTTCCAGAATAAATAATGTCTAGAAAGATTACATTTTTATGTATTTAATATTTCTCTGCATCCTTTATTTTTTTTTTTGCTTTCTCCTAAATGGCATCTAAACTGCTTTAGAAACAAAGATGGAGGCCTTTTTCAAAAGAAGTGTGAGTCAGGAGAGATTATTTTACGTTATTATATAAATTGTTTAATGGAGGGCATATACAATCAAAAGGCAAGGACAAAGACCCTCTGCTCTCACATGAATAACAACTGAGGCATAAAATAGCTTATTTAACCTGCCTGTGTCTGTATAAGAAGTCATGAAATTACGCAACATTCTGTCAAGAGAATGTATATTCTTCTCATTATTGCTTTTTTTCATAGGTGTTGGAAGTGTGAGGATCATCCCAGTCATAAAACACACAATAGCCCCCAGATGTGTTGCAGCTGCAAAGTCTACTCACTGCGTTCATTTGTTCACAGATGTCTTAAAAAGCTTCCTTGCACACCCTATAATAAGACAGTTGGTACATTGTGATTTTACTCCAGCTCTTGCATCAGCACAGATGGGGGTCCGATTCAGAAATCTCTGCTACAAGTGTGCTGAGAGATGTAAGCTCTCAAGTAGACAACAGGGATAAGGTTCAACTCTAGCTCTTACCTAGAAAAACATTAAAGGGAAACTGGGTGGACCACCTTATGAAAAGACAAGTATATGTTCCTAGACAGAGTAGGCACTGACCTTGGGGGCAAGATTACACAAAATGCTATTTTGTATGTATTTAAACTGTTTTTATTTTGGAATATAAATAAATGTTAATATACTCCACTACATAGTTTGGTGGATCATCTATGTTGCTAAAAGAAGGGTAGTGTCACCCTGAAGAGACACATTCATCTTCACACTCAGAGCCAAGTCTTAGGCTCTTGATAAGGTGAGAAGCAACAGTCCTGTCCTGTTCATGTTTCCCTCATGTCTTGTGTACATGTTCTGGGTTCTGCTTTCTGTCCTGCTCTAGTTCTGGGTTCTTCTAGTCTTGCCTTGTTTTCTTGTTAGGTTCCTGTTCTAGTCTTGCCTTGTTTTTGTACTGGATACATATCTGCTGCAGAGCCTCCATATCCTGGGAGGTCTGCATATTATCACCTAGCCCTTGGGATCCACAGAAGCTGCATCAGGGCTCAAGTCTTAGACTCTTAATAAGGTGAGAAGCAACCTGCATTTTATTACCTTCTGATTTTATTGAGGATTTCTACACAAGGGTCAGCTCTGCTTCCCTCTCTCTCCCGCATTTCATTTATTGAGGTTATCGCCTAATGTGGACTTATAGGGTGTGTGTCACCTTAAGTACACAACAGCGGATGTGATTAGAGCCCGGTTCTAATAGCCTCTAAACCTGAGTGCTTCCATTTACAAACTATTATCGCCACTTGTTCATATTGTACTACACTATATTTTGTTTCTATTGTACCCTCCAGTTACTTTAAACTACCTTTCAATTTCTAACCCTTAGGGATAACTCTTAGGGATAAGTGTCATTTTTAGCGCTATGCACTTTTCACTATTATCATTCATTTGTTCAATAGTGGTTGTTTCTATATACCATACCTGACCTTTAAAGGAATCAATTCAGTACCATAATATATAACCTAGTTTTCCAATAACAAGATTGTGCACATGCAATCAGGAAACATAAGGTTGGCAAAAGGCACACCATAAAATATATATTTATGTTTTAGTGGGGTTTATTAACTTAATGGTTTATTACTGAGATAGGTGTACAAAATGTAGGCATATACTATATCCACCTTTCTTAGTCACCAACAGTCCCAAACTGTGATTAATCTCTCAGATTTTATGAATATCAATAGCCATTATTAATTACTGATATCAATTTATCAACAGATCTGATCAAGTTAATGCAGCAATTTTATAATATGACAGGAGGCGAATATTTTGCATAAACTTTCTTTACTAGCTCCATAGCAGCAAAGAAAAAAACTCTTAACCCCTTAAGGACAGAGCTTCAAAGTCTTGTCTTTCACTTAATGACAACAGCATTTTTTTCATTTTTTGCTGTTTGCGTTCAACTGCAATTTGCATTTTACTAATTTGTTGCACCAACACATATTATACATTGTTTTTTAAAGGACAGAAAGGGCTTTAATTTGATGTAACATACATATATATAAATGCTTATTTATTATAGCAAAATACAGAAAAATGTAAAAATAAATAAAAAATTTGTGGGTTTTTTTTTACAATAATAATGTGTGCATAATTAGTGCAGGTTAAGAAAAGTAATTAAAAATTAATTTAGTTGTTCTGATTTACAGAATATATAATGTGTCTGGGATTTTAAGTTTTTTTTGGTAGTTACAGGTCACAAAGCACAAGGAGTAAAATAGACTTTTAATCTGGAGCGATCTTAGAATTTGGCATGTTTGTCTTGTAAGCTTAATAGCCATAAAAGAAAACAAAATTGCCACACAAAAGTATATATTTATATAAAGTATACTGTTACGACACCCCCAGTGTGTTTAAATAAAGCCGCCATTTAGTCGACCTTCCCCTGCTGCGGTACCAATAATCTCCGTTCGCATAACCATAGTGCACGAACCAAACTCAGGGGAAGCGGCAATCTCCCAACCGGGATCAGTGAAAGGCTCCAGCCTCCCGAACGGAACTCCACGAACAGCTGCTAGCCGCTGAACAATAATATCCACCAAGCGGCTTTCGGTTCCATCCAGCAGTCTCTAAACGCAAATAATAAATCCCCCCAATAACGAGACAGAAGCTCCGCATTGAGGGTCAAACAGGATCTCGCTTTACTGTGGGCTACCTGCCCGTATTTATGCAGGTCACCCACTTGGTGGACACTCCCCTAGGGGACCAAATGGGAGACTTAAATGACAGACAGATATGGGATCATTCCAGACACATAGACACAGTTTTTACCCACAATGCACTATGATTCCCTCCCCTCTGCCCTGGTGATAATTACCAAGTAACTCAATTATCTCCAGGACAAAGCCAGTCGCCATTTTAAATATAAAATCATAAAAGACATAAAAATACATAACTTTAAAATAACCGAACATTTCCCATTCGTATCACATATCCCCAGATAGCCTGGATCTGAGTGCATATTATTAGCGAATAGCGCTCAGATCCCACACACATAATTCAATCGCCATGGAGTCAAAGTTCTTACAGTCCTTCGGTATAAGAATGACTCCATGGGAAGGCTATCTGGGTTAAGTCCTTTCGTATGCTTCAAACCTCCCGAACGTCCGGTATTCGTATGCTTTCGTGGAGGCAGCCAGGCGTTCCATTGTTTCAGCGGTGTTCGGCAGCAAAAGTGTCCGTTTTTAGTTCCATAGAAATAGAGCCAAACACTGCTGGGCTTTCGCGTGGTTTAAAATGTCCGCTGCCTCGTGGTCGACATACGAACGACGACCACCCTGAATTTGTTTAATTGAGAAGTGTCTGCGGTTAACCACAACGTTCTAATTGGGATCAATAGGTTAACCAGCAGCACACTTCTCTCTTGGGTGGCCGTCCGTTCGGTAGGTTTGTTCGGGAAAAAACAGTCATTCGTATGGCTGGGCTATAGAAACAGCCATTTACACGAAAGGGGGCAGAAATAGACAAATCCACCACAATAGGCAGGCAGATGGTTCTGTCACATAGGCATCACAGGCTATTTACCTAAGGTTGTTTTGACACTTTCTACGTAGCCATTTCACCGCCAACCTCTGCTAAATATTGGAGTAAAATTGTGGGTTTTTTTTGTTTTTTGGCACACAAACTGAAGTTACAGTGCCATACAGGATATCTGTCATTTTCAGTATTCACAGTAGAATTTTGAGAGATGGATTTAATGAGCCTTAGCTTCCATTTGGGGTATTATAACAGTTTGACTGTTCAAAAAAAAACCACAAAGGCCTACCATTTGTAAAAGTAGACGACACTCCAGGGTATCTCATAAGGTGCATATTGTGCCTTAACATACCCCCATTTTCTCACCAATATATGCCAAAGTATGTGGTAAAAAATAATTGTGTGCATTTTTTACATACGGATTGCATTTTTGCTGGGCGTTTTGTATATTTCATATGTGCCACTAAGTTCATACCTCCCAAATTATGCTCAGCTAAGTCTTCTGAGTAAAAAGACACCCCCAATGAATGTCTTTGGCACTATTTCGTGAAGCTACAGTGCCATATAGGAGACCAAGCCATATCCGTTTTTACCGAACTTTGAATTTTGACACTGGGCCTATGTGCAATTTCCAAGCATCTTCGCAGGTTTTAAATTCAAACTACCCCACAAAGGCCTACCATTTCTTAAGGTAGGCACCCCAGGGTGTTTCAAAAGGTATATTTTGAACCTTAGCGTGGTATCATTTTTCCGATAGCTTGTACCAGATGTAGTGGTAATAAGCGTTTTTTTCTGCCTTTTTGACATACAAAGTGCACAGTATATTTTGCAAACCTTATGTGTGCTACGACTGTATAATACTTCATATGTTGCTCAGCTATGTCGGCTGAGTACAGCAATACCCCCGTATGTACCTTTGCCAGGTATATGTGGATGTTGAAGGGGCGCATTTGAGACGCAGCCATTCAGTTTTTTTCTAACTTTGAAGTTTTACGCTGTGTCCATGTTCCAATTTGGAGTAGTTTAGACGGTTGGTTATTGAAACTTCCCCACAAACACATACTATTTATTAAAGAATACACCCTGGGGTAATTCAAAAGGCATATTTTGAACCTTGGCATGGGATAATTTTTTCTCTAGTTTGTTCCAGGTGTAGTGGTAATGAGCGTTTTTAAAATGTATTTTTTTACTTTTTTTTTTACTTTTTTACTTTTAAAAACTAGTTTTTAAACTTTTGTTTTGCTTATTAATTTTTTTTAAACTTTCTTAAAACTTTTTTACAGATTTAACATTTTTCTAAGCTTTTTTTTTACCGTTAACCCCTAACTAGCAGTAAGCAGCACTAACAGTAAATTCCCCATTTTCCCATAACTCCCACCCACCCCAGCTAGAAAATTTTATAGTTATAAAATATTTAAATTAATTAATTAAATAAATTGAACCCTTGAGGGTTAAAAAATAAATAAAAGTTAATCCTCAGGGGTTAAAAAAAATTAGATCACAGTATAATACTGTGATCTGTATTTGATCGCTGTAGGCAGTGATCGACTGGCAGGGAAGGGGTTAATTTTTATTTGGACTAGGTAAAGGGGGGTGTTTTTTTTTTATTTTTTACTTAAACGTTATTTTAAAACTTTTTTTTAACGTTAACCCCTAGTTAGCCTAACGTCAAATCCCCCAATTCCCCACTAACTTCCACCCACCCCAGCTAGCTAAATATATAATTTTAAAATATTTTAATTAATTAAATAAATTTAACCCCTGAGGGTTAAAAAAAAAAGTATTAACCCTCAGTGGTTAAAAAAAAAAAATCAGATCATAGTAAAATGTAATCCCTGCCAATTGATCACTGTAGTCAGTGATCAATTGGCAGGGAAGGGGTTAATTTTTTTACAATAGGTAAAGGGGGTGGGACTTTAAATTAACTTTATTTTTTTTACAGCAAGGGGCAGGATCATCACTGTTCCGGCTCCCTGCACTTCACACAGAACCAGGAAGTGCAGGGAGCCAGAAGGTAAGTATACAGAGCACATGTGCTCGCTCTGACTTGCGGTCAGAGCGAGCACATGTGCTGGGCAGCCTGACCGGGTGCTCCCGATATGCCTCTAATGCAGAGGCATACCGGAGCACCATTAACCCCTGCGATCCAGGGTTAATTTTACCGAGTGACGGACGAGGTTCGTCACTCGTCACTAAGGGTCTCCCCTCTGTGACGGACCTCGTCCGTCACCCGTCCTTAGGGGGTTAAAGAAAGAAACAATCAGAATGAAACAGAGAATATATAAGTCCATAGCCCATCATTTCCTCTTTCTTTGTTGCTTCATCACAAGTCAGGTCAGAGTACTGCTTCTTTAATTTCATTTTATAGTTGTTTTATGTGCTGATTAGTACTTGCATTGGGGGTGGTAGGGGCTCCTTTAAATTGTGTGGGGCAGGTTTTCCTTGTTGGGGTTTTTTTCTCAGGGCATTTGGGTCCGCAGGGCTTTCCCCTCTGAGTCACTCCAAGGGACCCTCTTCACATCCATTCCCTCAACAGCATCCCCCTCACCCACATAACCCCTCCCCCCACCCCCCGTGGCAACGTTCGCCACCTTCCTAATTCTATTGCCTGCACTGTTCACACAGGCTGCTGTGTGAACGGACCCAGGCAAGTTGGGAGGCAGCGCACATCCTCCTTGCGATACCGGAGGGCTGCCTGTGTACAGCCGCCCTCCCAGTGCTGTCTCTCCTCCGTTCGCGCGTTACACAAAGCGCAAACGGAGGTTTCCCTGACAACCCCTGTACGCCGCATTCGGCGTGCGAACAGGGGAACTGCTTCAGCCACTCACTATAGTACCAGCGTTCGGCAGTTTGTTCGAAATAAACTTGCCAAACGCATTCATTCATTGCTGCTTTCCCTGCAAATTTTTCCCGGGCTTTTAAAGGGCCAGCCCTCGTGGGGGTCATCTTGTGGGTGTTGTGGCTACTGTGGCAGAGCCTGCGGAAAGGAGAGCTCCTGGTTTGATCCAGACTATTAGTCTGCTGCAAAGCGTGAGTGTTACTTTACATTAAAGGGACCTGTGTATTTCGGGTATATTAACCCTTAGGGAGTGGGACTGCCAGTCAGTTTTACACAAGTATTCTGGCATGGGGTGAACCCCCATATCAGTGCTGCTTACGGGAATTTGTTATAGCAATTCCCCTTTTCCCTGGGTGAGCCCCAGTGAGATTCCGCCTTCCACGCTACTAAGCGTTATACATTATACGGCCGACGGCCTCTTATCCAAACCCTCCCACACAGTTCCCACACCTCTCCAACCTGTGCCTGCCAGCTAACTGACATGGAAAAGGAGACACAGATTTCCACTGATCAAATGCAAGCCATGATCAATGCGGCTGTAGCCGCATCGCTAGAAAAAGCCATGGCAATGGTGCTCCTAGCGGCCTCTGATACCCTCAAGCCGACTGGCAAATCTAGTCGCCCCAGAGAGGATTCCGAAGAATCCGACGATTCCTCCCAAGAGAGACAGCGCCCGGCGAAGCGCCACTGAAAGGGCGAGGGGTCTCGGAAGGCCCATAAAAAGGGCAAAGTGCCTCTCAAGCGTAATGCACATGCACCAGCACCCGTGCCTACAGCAATACCCAACGACGCCTCCTCGGATGAGGCAGAAGAGATGCCCCACTCCCTGTCCATCCTGGATGAGTGGCAGGCAGAGGCTTCGGATTCGGACGACGGCGATTGGGGATCCAACGAATTTAAGGGACCTGAACGCCCACGTGGTCTATCGCCATTTCAAGATGGAGGGCATTCATCTACTTAGGGACCTACTACAAGAAAGGGACTGGTTTACGCGTCTGGATCTCAAAGACGCATACCTATCGATCCCTATTCACATAGACAGCCGACCACTCCTTCGTTTCCTATGGCACGGATCTCCGTGGCAATTCACTTGCCTCCCTTTCGGCCTCAGCTCAGCACCTTGGTGCTTCACGAAAATGCTGAAACCGGTGGTGGTCCACCTCAGGACTCGAGGAATCAGAAGTATCATCTATTTAGACAATATACTCATATTCTGCAACACAAGCGAAAAGGCTTCACGCCATACCGAATACACGATTCAACTGATAGAATCTCTGGGATTTATTGTCAACAGGGACAAATCTGCACCGAACCCCACGCGCACAATTCAATTCCTGGGCTTCGACATAGACTCCAGATCCTGCACTCTCCACCTGCCGAAGACCAAAGTAGTGGCCATCAGAAAAGAGATACGCAACGTCCTCAAACTCAAATCCATTCCCCTCTGACAACTAGCACGGATCGTGGGTCTTCTATCCTCCTCCATCCAGGCCATATTTCCGGGACCACTACACTATCGGGCCATGCAAAGGTTGAAAGCCCGCTTCCTCAGACAGAACCCCACATACAACCAACCGGTTCCCCTGGCGGACCTCGAGTGGTGGCCCAACTGCATGCAGGCATGGAATGGTCGAGCCATCTTCGGCAGTCACCCGGACTTCATTCTAGAATCGGATGCGAGCTGATGGGGATGGGGCGCCACAGATGGATCAACATCCACAGGTGAGATCTGGACGAATCAGGAACTCACCATGCACATCAACTGTCTGGAGCTATTAGCCGGATCCTTCGCCATTCGAAGCCTGGCAAAAGGGCAATCCAATTGCTGCATCCTACTGCGGATGGACAACTTTTCCGCAGTACGTTACATCAACCACCTGGGAGGGACTCGCTCCCAAACACTAGCCAAATTGACGAAAGAGATCTTCGACTATTGCCTCCCGCGCAACATCTCGATCAAGGCCGAACATCTACCAGGGGAATCGAACTTCACCACGGACTGGTACTCACGACACTGGAGGGACGCCAGCGATTGGCAATTGAGCACACAGATATTCGCTCACTTGAACGAACAGAGAGGACCATTCACCCTCGAACTCTTCGCGTCACGCAGCAACCGTCAACTACCAAGATTTTACAGCTGGCTCCCGGACCCGGAGTGCGTAGCGGTGGATGCGTTCACCCAACATTGGCCCAGACAGGGGGCATATGCCTTCCCTCCATTCGCAATGATTGCGAGAGTACTTCATCACATTCGACAACGAGAAGTGACGCTAACACTACTGACTCCATTATGGCAGAGCCAACCCTGGTTCCCTGACCTGCTCGAATTATCGTGCGACGATCCACTCCTCCTACCGAGCGACCCATACCTACTCAGGGATCCACTGGGCAACCCACACCCCATGCTTCTGGACGACCGACTACCTCTGGTAGCCTGGACTCTTTCAGGGGCGCATGGGACACACATGGGTTATCGGCTACAACTAGGGACCTACTGTGGGATTCATGGGCCCCAGGAACTAGAAGAAGTTACCTATCGGCATGGAGAACTTGGTCCAATTGGTGCGTGAAACGGAGTTTGGATCCCTTTACGGCTCCTGTACCTGAGATAATGAATTTCCTCTCATCCATCTTCGCAGAAGGTAAATCGTATCGCACCATCAACTTCATCAGATCGGCTATATCTGCATCCCACATTCCATCCCAAGGGAGAGCAATCGGATAAGATAAGACGCCCCCTGACACCAAAATATCAGCATCTCTGGGATGTGGAAATGGTACTTAGATTCCTGAAGGAATGGCCCTCAAATTAACATCTACCCTTGAAGCAACTGACAGCGAAATTCACCTTCCTACTGAGCCTGGTCTCATTTCGCCGTGTCTCAGATGTTCGGGCGTTTGATTCAGATGCCTTTACTATTGGCCCGGAAGGGGTTACATTGCAAATCTCCCAGAGAACCAAGACCGATTCGACATCAATTTTTTACCCGTTCTTTACATCGGAACCTCAACTATGTGTTGTTAGGGCATTGAGAGCATATATGGAGGCAACGGAGACACTACGCCGACCAAACTCCCGACAACTACTGATATCATACGTTAAACCTCATGGTCCAGTCTCGACAACCACACTATCCAGATGGATTAAATGGATCCTCACCCTTGCGGGGGTGGAACCGTCCTTCGGAGCTCACTCCGTAAGGGGAGCGGCGGCGGCGGCAGCCTTTTTGGCAGGCGCACCATTGGCAGATATCCTCCAAACAGCAGACTGGTCTCACGAATCAACATTCCGGACATTTTACTTCTGACAATCTTCTAATGCCGCATTCTCCCTTCTGCCTAAGCGTTAAAAATGCAAAATATGAAGCCTCCTGTCATGTTATAAAATTTAAGATTATGCTAGCGCAGTGTACTGATATTCACCTCCTGTCATTATTAAAATTAAGATTATTTTCCCTCCCCTTCTTCTTGATGTTCCCACCCAAATGATGAGGTAAGCTAAGATTCATGGGGATAATCGTAGCCATTGTTGCAATTTAGGTTCCAAATTGATGTAGGATGGGGAGTGTTGTCGTCTTTATATTGTAGTTTGATTAGACCGATAGTATTCTAAGGATAGACATATAGGACTAGCAGAGAGTTTACATATATAATCAGACATTTGTTATCTACAGTCACTTCCGTATCACTGATACTAGTCTCTCTTTCCTTTCAGTTTAACAAGTTTTCTGGAGGATGGAGAAGTCGATAATCCTTACCGTTTTCAACATTGAATTAAGTTACTTCAAGCTGGGTCAAGTTGGATCCGACACGTTTGTCATTTTTCGGACTTGTGATGTCGCATTAATCAAGAGGAAATGATGGGCTATGCGTGGACTTATATATTCTCTGTTTCATTCTGATTGGTTCTTTCTTTAAGAGTTTTTTTCTTTGCTGCTATGGAGCTAGTAAAGAAAGTTTATGCAAAATATTTGCCTCCTGTCATTATTAAGATTATCAGTACACTGCGCTAGCATAATCTTCAGTTGGTTTTTATCTAATTGAGGTCACACAGAAACTCAATCACTTATTTACAAGAAATAAAATAGCATTTTTATATGATACAGTTCTATACCTTGACAGAAATAATAACAGGTAAGATTGGTATGTCTATTAGCTTTGATTGTACTTCTCTGAAAAACATGTCATAGAGCTGTTGATCATAATTTCACTTGAAAATACAGGCAGGCAAATAGGCAAGCTTGGCTATTTTAAGGGAACAAATTATATTAGATGAGATTTAACTTTATTCTCACTGTGCAGTGTACATACAAATCTAGTTGGCCTCCCATCAGAAATACAGTAGCAATTGATAAAATATACAATAAAATAGATGTAGCTCAGTGTTAACTTTTGCATGTTTACATAATCATACATCTAAAACTTAAAGGGACACCATAGTCACCAGAACAACTACAGCTTAATGTTGTTATTGCGGTGTCTATAGCCTGTCCCTGTAGGGTTTTTACTGTAAACACTACCTTTTCAGAGAAAAGGCACTGTTTACATTACTGCCTAGGAACATCTCTACTGGCTGTCACTCAGAAAGCCACTAAATGTGCTTTCTGTGTCAGTGCTGCACAACATGCAGCACTGACGTTCAGGGTCTCCATGCTCTGCATGTGAGTCAATGCATCTCTATGAGGAGATGCCGATTGCCGGACATGTGCATTAGCCTCCCTATGCTTTCCTATGGGAAAGCATTGGATTGGCTGAGATTGTCAGTTTTGATGATCTCAGCCAATGGGGCGGAGAGTGGGCAGAGCCAGCAGGGGGGGCCTGGAGCCTATAATGGATTTTTAACACTGTGGGTTCAGGGATAATGTTTGTATTCCTGACCCTATAGTGTTCCTTTAAGAAATATAATCCCTCAATCATTAATAGACCAAGATTTAGCAAATAAAAATTTTAGTCTAATAATACATATAGACATTACACAATAGTGCCACCAATATTATACAATACAACTATATAGCCTATAGCCTCAGATCCAAATTAAAACATATATCTATTATAAACCAACCACACTTCATGTGCAATTAAAGTGCATAAAACTACAAAAACAGTTAACACAATCTAGTGCAAATAAAGTACATAATTCTCAACAATACATCTTTATCATGTGAGAATAAAGCACTTACCACGATTCAACTAAACACATCCACCATAGGCATCGAACACAAGCCGCCAACACAGACAATTAATTTAGAGTACATAAAGCACATGGGCCATTTAGTGCAAGACGTGAGCAAAGCAACATGTGCGGAAAGTGCGAAATTTGAACTCATAGATCATGTGCATAAAGTGCAAGATGTGAGCACATAAACAATGTACGTAAATTGCAAAATGTGAGCACATAAACCATTTATGTTAATTGCAACATGTGATAACGTAGACCATGTGCGTAAAGTGCAAGATGTGAGCACGTAGACCATGTGTGTAAAGTGCAAGAAGTGAGCACATAGAACATGTTCATAGAGTGCAAGTTGTATATTGGTCATAAGCAAAAAAGTGCAAATATGAACGTTGGTATGCTGTCACTTAGGCATCAAGAGCTCCTTTGTTTAGGTGGGCTCTGGTGGGGAGCGGCCGTTTAGACCGCACAGACGTAGACCTAGTAACAACATGTAGAGACAAGATGGCGCTGAACCAGAGACCGTGTGACCAAGAGGGTGGGGGTTGAGACTTTCCCCTTTTGTGACCCAGAGAGCTGAGTCACCTATTGTTGACTGTGTGTTAATCCCTTTACCTAATGCATAATGTTTTACTGTGTATGCAAAGTAGGTGTTCTGTGATGGTGTGTCCTATTGGTTATTAATGAGCTTAGTGTGATGGGTTGTTTGTCTAAGCCCAGTTTGACTGGTTGTTGTTCCAAACCTTTGTGTGTTTACTAATGAGTTTACTTGTATATAAATACCTGGGGGTGCCTAATAATGGTTAGCTCCTGTTCTACCCTCGAGCTGTGTGTGTCTGCTGTTCTTGGGGGACAGTTGTTAGCTGATCGGATCTTCATGAACGGGCTGACATCTGTGGTTTGGTGGCAGGAAGAAGCTGTTACATGAACATATCAACCATGATGATCATATACATAAAATAAAGAATTATAAGCACATCCACCATATACATGAGTGTAATGTACAGAGAAACCATCTTGCTTCCACACCTAGAATAAGTGTAAATAAAGCCAATAAGTGCAAATTATAAACCAATATACAAAATCTGATGTAAAACCTAATGTATCTTCCAGGAAAAAAATAAGAGTAATCTGGCCTATACAACAAAACCTCATACAGTCATTCAATTATATTCTTAAGAGTTAACACCAAAGCATAGAATTAAAAAATATCAGTGCAGAGGAAACAAATCTATTACCAAACCTACAGGTCCGGGAATACAAACTCTTATAACATTTCCCTGAATGAAGAAGATTAAACTATCCATAATTAGGATGAAATGTACCTTTGATGATTCCTCTTACTCTATGGGCACAAAGTGCGTTGTAAAATTCCTGGATTAATGGGAGCTGAACACCAATAATGTATTGAGTCGTTTTTACTTCTCATTGTAGAGCCTTCCTATCAACAGCTGAACAATTACCGTTCAAAGATAAAATACAATTTGTCAAAATACTCTCAATTGTACAGTGATAAAAGTTTGTCAGTATCTGTGGTGACAAGCCGGCTTTCTTAAGTCTTCTCAAGAAGAAGAGACTCTGTTGTTCTCTCTTGACTTCATCAGTAGAATTGGTGCTCAAAGACAGATGGTCAATCACTGTAGTATCATCCGCAAACTTGATTGTAACATCAGAATCATAAAGAGGAACACAATCAGAAAATGCAGGAGAGGACTAAGCACGCCTTGTGGAACACAAGTACTCAAGGTCAAAGTGGAAGAAATCATTTGCCAAGCTTCACAGCATATGGCCTATCTATAAGAAAGTCCAATATCGTGTTACAAAGACTGCTGTGTGAGCTTATTTATTAATATTGCTGTACAAGCTTATTTATTAACTCCATTGGAGTGACAGTATATGACTAAATAACAAACTAAAATAACAAAACATGAATACTCGCATAAGAACTGTTATTATCCAAGGACATAGTGAAGGGCAGTGGTAATAGTGTCCTCTGTTACTATTATTATTATTATTTTATTATTTATATAGCGCCAACAAATTCCCTAGCGCTGTACAATGGGTGGACTAACAGACACATAATTGAGATCAGACCACTGATGTACAGGAACAGAGGAGGTTGAGGACCCTGCTCGATGACCTTACATGCAAGAGGGAGTGGGGTATAGTGACACAGAGGGTTAAAATAGGGGAATTAAATAGTTTGTTACAGAAGGGTTTATTGAGTGCTTGGTAGGTCATTTTTGACAGTTGCCTATTAGGAAGATAGGAAAACTGATGGGGGTCCAGTGTAGGAGGCAAACAAGATTTTAAATGTGCAAGTACCAACCTCTCAAAGCACTTAGCTAGAATAGAAGGGAGAGCAGCTAGTCTAAAATCATTAAGGTCTTTTGCAGCAGCATGCTTTGGCACTGGTAAGATATGAGCTGTTCTAAAGTGAGATGACATAACGGCTTGAGATAAATTAAAAATATCCTTAAATACATCAGCCAACTGTTCTGCACGAGCCCTGATCACTCAATCAGGGATCCCGTCAGGACCTGTACCCTTACGCATATTCACCAAGCTTAAAGTGTAATAACAGGAAAGGAAAGCAAGGCCTCATCCAATGAGACCATGCTTTCACTAGGCCCTGTATAATAGCCCTGAAAAAAAATGGGCATAGAAGATGTTTAGAAAAACGATTTATTTCTTATATAGATTAAAAAAATAACATTGGAATAAGTGCACAACGCGTTTTAACCCCACTAATGGGTCTTCCTCAGGTGCTAATAAAAGTCCTATCAGTATAAACATTCTTTATATATACACAAATATTACAAACAATTAATCACACATGTAAAAAACACACCCATTCCCAAATATGGTCCAAACCAGATACGTATCATGCCACCTCCAAGATGGCGACATTTGCGGTTCGGATATACATTTACGTTCTTTCAGCCCTATTGGTACTGCTTTGTCTATTCTTGAGCACCACCTATATTGTGTTTTTAAATAGAAGATGTTTAATCTGTCAGGAAGGGAAATACCATCAGTGCCAAGTTTAGAGCCAAATGGTCTCTAGTCAGTCAGAATTTGAATTCCGTGCCATATCTGGTGAGGATCATAGTTCACAAAATTGACCTCCACTTGCTGTTTATAAGAATATTTGTGTCAAGAACGCACCTTATTCCAAGAGTGTGCATGACTTCGTTGTGGTAGGGAAAGGGCTAAAGTTCACTATTTGTCTGATAAAATGATATAAACTCCCCCTTATCACCCTCACTTAACCATAATAATATAAATATTACTATTTTAACACTGCCACCACCAAGACAATTTATGCCTTGGTCCCCCCGTTACTTAATAAAAAAAAAAAACACCAAATACAACTTACAATATCTTTGCAATTGCAAAACACTTATTAATCTCCTCAGGTAACGTGATTCTTTACCAGTCAAGGGCAGAACTTAATAGCATTGAAAGTCATGTTTCAGTGTTTGCAGATGACACAAAACTCTGTAAAGTAATACAATGTGAGCAAGATATTACTTTGCTGCAGAGGGATTTAGATACACTGGGGGACTGGGCACTCAAATGTAGAAAAATGTTATGCACTTTGGCGTAAAGAATGCATAAGCAACTTGTACCCATAATGGAAGCGAATTAGGGGTAACAACACACGAGAAGGACTTGGGAATTGTTATAGACAACAAACTATGTGACAATGTACAATGTAAATCAGCAGTGGCTAAGGCCAGTAAGGTATTGTCATGCATGAAAAAGGGCATTAATTCTCGGGATGAGAATATCACTTTTCCTCTTTATGTATCGCTGGTAAGACCACATCTTGAATATGCTGTGCAATTTTGTTTTAAATATTGTTTTATTTTGTTCAGAATAAGAGCAGTTGAACAGCAGATCAGGAGTACAGTTCTACATTTGCCTCTACAGAGGCTAAGTTGAGCAATATGAGGCATTAACATAACTTTTCATGGCAAGAGACCTGCGCAGAGCTCCTTAGCAATCATAAATAAGAGTAGATGAGCATATAGGAATGTGACTGCATCCAGTAGTAGCATAGTATTCAGAGAAACTACTTGTAATCTTCAAGGGTAAATAGCACATGATATCAGGACCAACCTGTGTCCAAGTTGCAACAGAATAGCATTACCATGCATATATAAGAGAAGATAAAGCACATCTTAAGTAAGTGACCATCGTGGATACCACGTATTAAGAAAGATATATATATATATATCATTGGCAGAACTACCATTACTAATTGCTTCAGGTTTATTTAGGGCATCGCTCTAATGCTCAATAACTATTACCACAGAATGTATCCTTATAAACAAATGGTTAGGTCAGGTTATGGACATGTGATCTGTCTCATGATTTTAAAAGTATATTGTCACCGATAATATTTATGAGTATTTTGTCATTAAATTTTAGGTTTGTCTGTGACTAATATTTTACTCCTCTGTTATCAGATCATCAGATTACGGTTCTTTCGGTAGGTAGGTCATTTACTGGTTCTAAAGTTCTATACTGCACTGTGCCTATCTTATCAGTCATATACCACTATGCAGTTATGGGTTTCATGGGGTATGCGCTATCCCATACAAATGTGTACTCGTGCACTGCCTGCAGGCTAGCTTATTAGCCATATCTTATAAGCCTCATGGAATCTACTTCCTAGAACAGAGCATGGAGTCATTAATTTTCAGAGCAGTGTTTGCTCTTCGTACCTCAATTCAAATTTCAGTAGGTAAAGTTTCAATTACAGGGACAATACTTGCTTAACAGTACGTATACAAGTCCTTGTCATTATTTAGATTATAGTCCTCTCCTTCCCCTCTCTGCCTCCTTTAGTGGGTACTGCAGGTTTCAGTTACACGTTACAACCACACTATACAGAAACCTACCCAAGCTCGAATTCAGATACGTTTTAACCACAATGGCTCCCCCCGCAATATAGCCCTTTTTAGTTAGTATGTTGACTGGCTTATAGGTGACCAATAGATGATACGTTTCTGGCATCTCTGCCTTAGAGTTAGTGGTCCTGCGAGGCCAACACTCATCGTACACTCGTTAGGTATTATGCCTCACATAGTTAGCCGTCTCGCACAGTTGCATAGAGAGGGCCTCACTTTTCACACCCAATCTATCTTATGCGTTATATGTCACTGAGAGGCAAACACCCCACCACGACGTTTGTTGGCCACGAATCCCCTCACAAAAACTCTCAATCCACTTGGCAACTAGCAGGGCCTCACCCGTCACCAGCCTACTGAATGGTTTCGCCACTTTGCACTAGCTAGCCAGCCAGTTAAACAATCTTGATTCAAGTTAATTATTACTATATGTCAGTATGTTTAAGATCCCTGCCGTAGGTGATGACGTGTAAATCCCCTGTACTCCAGTCGGGTCCACTATACCTACACTATAGGTGATGCCAATTGTTGTGGTCGTGACCTAAATATGAATATTAATCTCTTAATACATACGGAACAACATTAATATTTTTATAATTCATGGTATTATGGTCGAATATGTGGATAGAAAATACACAAAAACGTTGTAATATGACTTTACACCAATAGTCTGGCTTCTATCTGGTTATGGACCATTCCTCACATAATGGCTGAGCTACGCAAGTGCAACTTTCCTTTCCCAGCAGAGGCCAGGATAGCAGTACTGTTCAGGCTCATGCACACCAATACGGACAATGCTGATGCTGGAGTAGGCACCAGTTGCTTGAACAACACCGACCTCCACGCAAGTTCTCAGAACTTGTATCCTCTAGGGATGAATACATGGGAGACTGGTAAGACTAGAAACACATTGTCCATCCATGCCATCAACAGGACGCTGATCCTTGCAGGGTCCTCCGTACGTATACGATCTTTACACAATTCAATATTGAGCCATGCGCCTGTATGTTCAAGATATCCAACAGGATGTTAATTTTCTGTCATGCTGTCTGACTTTCTGTCTAAAGTTTTACTCCAATAGGTGAATTAGGACATAGATAATCAGGTTCTACTAACTGCATGGTTGTTCTTTCAGGGCAAATTTCACTACTAACATCTTAAGCATTTCATTAATATGTAGCTTCTCAGCGAGGCTTTCTTCAGCTTCCGGTATTAGGCCCCTTACTGGGACATATCGTCTTCTATTATATGACTTGGCCCTCTCCATGGCTGAGCGTCACAATTAAAGGGACACCGTAGGCACTGTATCTGCTTCATCTCATTTAACTGGTTATAGTGTCTGGAGTCTTCCGGTCCCATCATTTCTATCAGCATTAAACAGTTTTTAAAGTTTTAATGTTTTAATGCTAAACAAGAGTCCCCAGCAATCCATCCCCTCTGTGCTGCTTTTGCTAATAAGGAAGTATTAGCCTGAGCAGAAATGGGCAGCTGTGATTGGCTGAGAGTGTTCCAACTGACGGTATGAGTGGGTATGACAACAAGGAAGTGTGTAATCTCTGCCTTAGCTACACATACAGAAGGGGCCGGACTGTGGGTGGCCAGGGACTCTTATTTTGTGGCATACTGCACGAACATAGTGCAACACTGAATGAAGGGACAGTGCCAGGGTACTCCAGGCACTATAACCAATTCAAAGAGATGAAATGCTTATAGTGACTACAGTGTCCCTTTAACTATAGTAATCACATCAGGCTTCACTTAGGCCTACACTATATGGTTCACTAATGTAAATTAAGGTGTATATACATTCACTGTACTTACATTAACATAGCCCTCATGGGACTCATTGGCTCACAAAGGTTTCCTTTGGTTTAGTTATACTGATTAGGGGTTGTTGGTTTGCTTCTCATACACTTGTTAGTTTGATTTGTCCTCCATTATGGTCCATGTATATACTTTTCATCGCATATTCTTGTTCATACTGATGCTAGCTAATTTCTGGGGGGGTTTCTTCAGTAGTTACATTTTTCTGGTTCTCAACCCTTTGTACTCTGTTATTTCCCATATATAAGTTGGTTTTATCAACTTGACCCTTGCTATATTAAACACATATCTACGTTCATCTCTTATCTGTCTTCGGGCTATCCCATTAATTTCAGGCAACAGGAGCTTATACACATGACAGGTTCACGATTCACTTACTTTCCAGAGTTTCATCATTAGTATTGTAATATATGCCTCAATGCTATTAGGTTAAGGTTGATGTCATATGCTGGCACCAGCCACCTGGTTTGGTCTAGCATCTGTTACTCCTCAGTTGTTTGTAACTTAAATATTGGTTGTCGCTTACATGGTTACATGGTTACAATTTTCTTAGCCCTCATAGGACTCACGTGTCTGGCAGATTCTACTTTTCAATGTACACAGTATTGCTCCTCTATGTTCTAGGGTATTTCAAGTTGTGTCCTTAGTGGTCTCCCAGTGATTGCTGTCACAAGTCTCTACATTACTATCCACGTCACAGGTAAGTGTGATCCTTCATTACCTCTAAGGTTGTCTTGACAGGTTAGTTCAATCATTGGGGCACACGCCAATCCTACATCTTTTGCTTATACAACCAGATTCATGGGCCAACAAGTGACATGGCTCTTTTGCTTGACCCGTGCATGGTCCACCCTACGTATATATTCAACTGTTTTTATCACTTACAATAGATACCCATATATGCTCCTTGTTTACATATTTCTGGTTAAGTATTAGTATGTCATATTACTGACTCATTTGTATAGATATCTATGCTAGGGTTGCTTTTTTGACATAATGCCCTCAATTACTACCTATTCACCCATCTCCACGGCATCTGCACAGTATTCAATGGCATGCCTGTACTATTTTGCACAGACTTAGTTTCGGTTCTGACCTACAAGTGGATCAGTTATATAACCTTAGCCTGGTATTGACTAAATGGCGCTATCTATTATTACTCATCGATCCTACAGCAGGGCCTTCTCATTATACATGAGTTTCTTAACAGTCCATGACATACATAATATTGGTTATTATGTCTCTGGCAGCATTCGCTAAGTTTTTTACCACCTTAAATTTTAGGCTATTTCACAATACCATCAAGTTACACCTGACTGGCATCCAACATCCCACGTTCTCTACTTTACACCAATGCCTGGATCCTTTCATTCTATCCAATCAAGACTATACTCAAGGGTTTAATTTAAGCTGGTGCCCCTACCACTCACGAAAGGCTGCCAGTCCATAAGCAATTATTCATAGACATATCCACATTACTTGGCTCAGATGGGGGCAGCTTTACAACACCCAGCCAGACATTCCAGTACACATCACTAAAGTCACTGGGTCGATGGATGTTCTAAGCCTTATTATTGTATATATCACAACCGTACAGGAAATGCGGAGTGCTTAGTTTATATGTCAGCATAAGTTAATTACATTGGAGGACCACTTTTAGGCCAGGAGGTCATGATGGTTATGTGCGTCAATCATGTGGCAGGAGTTAGAATAACTGTTTTAGGGTATCGAGTCACTGCTTAAGCTTCTGGTGGTGAGCGAAGCAGGTGTTATGCCCGAAAACATGGCATATAAATAGACTGCATGATATCAACCAAGACGGCCACACCCCGGGATTGCAATTGGGAGAAAACAGAAGCACACATCAGTAAAATATTACCACGTAGGTTATTGAGCAAAACACATATGTTGAGGCATACATTAAAGATATATAGTATATAATTTGTTTGTAGAACTTCTTACAGGGTATATATAAAATTAAATTAAAAAATAGAAAACATATGCATATACATATGCACTATGACAAAAACCCCACCTAAGAGGGTCTTGAAAATCAAAAGTTATGGCATCTGACGCGATGGCCCTCCTTCGGACACCTAGTGGAGAACATCCCGGTGCCCTCAGTGCGCAAGTTTAAGCACGTTTGGCCAGGTATTTTACCATGCCAAATAAAATAATAAAATAAGAATGCAATAAAACAGAAAAGCAATAAAAAAAATTTAAGAATAAAAAGGGAGCTATAGGGGAGTCCCTCCTCCCTCCCATGAGAGAGTAGTTTCAGGATAGCAACACAGGGCTTAATATAAGTCTGTGGGGGTCCTCCTATGACACAGCTGCAATATATCCCTCGGATTGCCGAGTCTAAATCTGCCTTCCCCAGACTGACTCCAGCCTACCGGCCGGGCCTTCTGTGGCACTGTGGGCACTCAGAGGCAAAAACTGTCCACTAGACCCCCCACATCTGCCCCCTGGACCTCTCCAGCATCACTTAAGCCTCCATGGAGCGAGCGCCCCTATGTCTCTCCTGGTGCCGGCCACACATTTCTGACCGGTGCACACCACTCTTGGCCACCAGTCCATCAGAAGAACTGCGCAATCCCGCCCAACAGGGCTCGCAGCATTGGGGACAAGGCTCTCTGGGGACCCCTCAGACCCAAAGGCCGGGGCACTCACTTCTCCATTGCGCGGGCATACAGCCTGGAGGGCTTATCAGGAACCTGACAAGGCCAAAGTCCACATGAGCTGTCCAAGTCAGCCCCTCATGGTAGGTGAGTATTCTTCACTGCTTCCCCTCATCCGCACATTCAAGAGAACAGTTAACAATTCCTACAGCAGGGGGGAGGGGGTATTCCCTCATATAAAGTCCTTCGTCTCCTCAATCACAATCTCATGCTGATACCAGTGTCAACTCTTGGGCCGAGATGACCCCTACCAGCCGTGGAGGGGAGACGGGGCTGGACCCCAGGTCTCCACCATCTTCAGGCAGAACTGTCCCAGGCAAGCCAGGCCCTTTGTGAGTAGCCATCCATCCTCTGCCACTGAACTGCATGCTGGCAAGGCGAGGCCCCGAATTAGGCCTTAGTGTCAGTGACATCAGTAATGTGCAGTTATCTGAGTCAAACCTTGTTTAAACAGTGGCTGCAGAGTTCCCTTGAGTAATGCAGGCAGTTTCCCGTGAGTTGGGAGGCTTCAAGAGAGGTTTTTTTTTTTCTTTTTCTGGGGCCCAATGTCGGAGCCATCAGAGACGGCCACCACTCAGCATGGTGCTTCTGTGTAATTTTGGGCACCTGTTCTAAAGAAGGATATTATGGTACTAGAAAGAGTGCAGAGACGGGCTACAAAGTTAATAAAAGGAATGAAACATTTTGGGTATGAAAAAAAGGTAACAAATGTAAACCTTTTTAGTTTTAAAAAAACATTGCCTCACAGGGGATATAATAACATACAAATATAGCCGGGGCCAATACAAACCATTGTGTGGAAATCTATTCACAAACAGGACTTTACATAGGACACAAGGTCATGCATTTAGACTGGAAGAAAGAAGATTTAGTCTAAGGCAAATTAAAGGGTTTTTTTACCATAAGAACAATAAGGATGTGAAATTCTCTGCCTAAAGAAGTTTTATCAGAGTCCGTACAGACATTTAAACAGCAACTAGATGCATACTTGCAAAAACAGAATATTCATGGATATAATTTTTCAATGTAGGGTAATAACTTCTTGACCCAAGGATAAATCTGATTGCCATTCTGGTGTCAAGAGGAAATTTTTCCCTAGTTTGTTGCAAAATTGGAAGTGCTTCAAACTGTGGGGTTTTTTTTGCCTTCTTTTGGATCAACAGCAAAAAACAAATGTGAGGAAGGCTGAACTTGATGGACACATGTCTCTTTTCAGCCTATGTAACTATGTAAAGGAATGTTTATTATAAGCAAATATAGTCACAGTGCACACAAAAATATAGATGACAATCAAATTAGTTGCACCAACAACAGATAAAAACAAAAAGGATAAAATAACAGAAGTTCTAATCACTTACTCACTTTGGTTTTCAAAGTAAAACTTCTGCCCAGGGGGTCTCTGGCAAGGAAGATGTTGACTCACTCAAAATTAGATTTAGAGATAAGGTGTACCTATAGAAACATTAAGTGATCACCCCCTTGTGTTCCAGACCAACATCCATCCAAATGAAATCTTTTGGTTTTATCTCCTCTTTTGTACTTGTCACAGAAATAGTAATTGCATCTATAAATTTGTTACCATTTTTCCATTCCATCAATATGTCACACTTCTTACTTGTGACCTAATATAGCGAACATCACAATCCCGCCCAAACGGCTTAAGTTACTCAACTCATGTTTAGGCTTGATTAAAAGATTGTGCTTGTCCAATTCTAAATATATTGAAAATGAGGCTTAATTATTACGTGAGTAAGTATTAATGTTTCATTTGGATATGATACTGGAACACAAGGGTTTTCTTGAAGCCTAATGTCCATTAACATATCAAAGAAATGAACTATCAATTAAGAGTTTCAGTCCATATGGTCGAAGTCAATAATTTACATTGAAACTAGACATACAGGCAGGTCAAGTGGAGACTTTCACACCTTGCAGAGCCTTTGATTAATCAAAGGATCAATTCATGGTGTAAACCATCTCATCCCTTTCTCATTCCTATACAATTTACATTAACCTCTTCTGATATCTGTCCTCTGCAATCAAATTGGCTCTTCCACCTCTACCAAATGGCCAATTCATATACTGCGTGCACTACACAAATTACATTAAATGGCAATATTCTATAGTGCAACAATGAATTATGTACACTTGATGTGACTATTTGGTCTTTTTAATTCCCTTTCTTAGATTTGCCCTGGCTAAACTACAAACATCCCGACCTCCACATATACAAGCAGCTCATGTAATAAATATTTACCTTCTTTGTCTACCCATGGTTTGGAAATGTTTTTACTAAATTTGATGATGTTACTGTCTCAACACAGTTATTAATTTATTTTGCAACAGCATTTATATATAAATCAATACCAGTGTGAGAATCCACAGTAGCCTGTGTACAAAATCCAGTCCTATCAGTGTGTTGAAATTGATGCTGTAATGAGGCATCTGCTCTCTCTTGCTACACTTTCACTGTCCTTACAGGTGGCTTCACTCTTTTTATGAGTAGAATATATTTAGGCAACAAAAGAAGTGATATGGGATCTGATTTTCCAACATGGGAAAGAGGAATAGTTTTATAAGACCCATCAATATTCATATAAACCTGATCCAACCTATTCCTCATGTTGGAAAAGAAACATTCACGTAAAATATGGTCAAAACAGGCGTTCCGGTTATCTTTGTGAAACTCACCAGCAACAAACAAAAACTCCATGTGGATGTATAGTTTGCAATTTTTTAATACAAATGTCAAGGTCTTTCATGGCAAGTTAAGTATTAGCCTCCGGAGGAACATAAACTGCAATAGCAATAATGCAGGAAAATTCACAGGGCAAATACAATGGTCTGCATTTAATCACACAAAATTCCACTTCAGCAGAACATTTAGTTTTAACAATAGTTGAATCCATACACCAAGTTTTATTCACATAGATACACACACCACCTCCATTACATTTACCAGAGTTCAGCACTGTCCTATCAGTTCTAGAAATATTACGGGCAGCGAACTCGACCTCACTATCAGGTATGTTATTATTAAGCTCCGTTTCTGTAGAAATTAACATATTACAGTCTGTAAGCATCTTCTTTGTGAACACCAATCACAATTCATCCATTTAATTCACCAGGGCCTCACATTAGCAAGGAGTATGCTAGGCATTGCTGTTTGTTGTGGGCTCATCTTAAGTCTGTCTCGTACTCTTCATTTCTAACCCCTCCTCTGCTTCTGATCTCAATACATATGGAGTGTGCCTCCTGCATCCTGGCCACATCAGGAGGGAGCAAGTATGGCAGAGGTGAGGCAACAGTGTTTGCTCTTATACAAAGCTCTCCGGTATTCAAAAGATGAAAAAGATGATGCCAAATGTATGTAGTAACTGCAAGGTTACACTAAAAAAACAAGCAGCTAAAAAAATAATTAAATAAGAATCACTAATCTGCAGATACTGAAAAGTCAAGCTGTGCGCTACTTGTGAGCCACCACCATTTGAAAACTTAAAATGATCCCACACAGGTTCTTCGTCTTAGAACCCCCTCTGCCAGAAAAGATTAAAAATGTCAGAGTATTCTAATATTACTAAAAAATTTATTTCCCGCCAGTATTATTAAATGCAAAATTTACCTCTAGGAAATAATTATAGCCCCAGATAAATTAATTGAATACGTTTCCACCAATAAGTGTTCTGTCAGAAGACCATGCCTAGTGAGATTCCAAGCCAGTTGCTAGAGTGAATGCTGATGTATGCTGAGGTCTTGGTTGTTTAATGATCTCTGATGGTCCAAATATCTGGTAATAGTGTTCGCTGCCCTGAGAGAGATCCCTACTGACTAAATCTTGCTCCTTTATTCCCCCTTTTCCTTATCTAATGGCAGGTCCAAAAATGGTAGTTTGAAGCTATTTACCCACATTTTATCATCTGCTCGGTAGAAGTTTTTACACACTATGTATTGTATTGTAATACTATGTATTGTTGGTACCTGTCCGGCAGACGACTCTCTCTCCCCATGAATTCCTAGTTTGGAGCTTTATGTTTCATTTATCTAGTAAAACGTCTAGGGGGAATCGATTGACCTATGATATTACCACAAATGTGCCTTGAGAAATTTATACCTGTCCATTCAACTTCAGCTGGTTTCTAATTTGATAATTACTATAATTTATACCTAAATAGATATTCCATATGACATAATATCCATGCCCCTCATATTTGTAAGGGCTAGTATTAATATATGCATATTATTATTTATCAATTAAACTGTGTTTTCCTATTGGTGGTAGGTAACATACTTCTATTATTTATATAATTTTATATAGATATATAAGTATTATATAGGTATACTATATATTTTTTATTTAGATTATTTCTCTTTCAAGAGGGGTCAAAACAACGGTCATTCATAAAATAATTACATCAATATACATTAAACAATTAACTATTTTTAGCTTAAGAATACCCTTCTTTCATTACCATCTACATATATTGCAGACTAATAGTTTCATCAATCACCTTAATTAAATGCATTTTGAGTCTCTTATGAAATTTGTAGGAAACGTATCAAACATTATATAATCATAGATATTTACTAATACATCTCTAGCTGCGTTAAGGATTTTCGTATTGTAGTTGAAGGGTAACTCACATATAACTGGTTCCAACAGACCAATTTCAATTCTGTTAAAAAAAAATACATCCTTGGAAAAAATCTGATTTTAGGGATTTGTAAAGAGTCTCATGGTAATTCCACAATGTTAATAAATATGGAATGTTTGTTGTGTGTGTCTTTAACAACTGAGAAATTTGATAAGCGGGGTCAAAGAAACCTTGCATTTTCCATTGTGAAGAAACCAGGTTATTTGTCCGCATATTTCCACACCTACTAAATTGTAACGTTTCTGTAACATTCCATTTTCTATGGCTGTCCCAGCATGGCTTGATTCATGAGATTATATTTTTGGAACAGAGAATTTATTTAGTCACATGATTATTTCTATTTAGTTATGTTATATGTTCAGTCTATCCAGTCTATCATAACATATTTTAATTCCATATATCCCCATATTATACCTTCATATAACATGTCTACTAACATGTTAAACCTAGCAACTGGGCAGCCTTTGGTGCAAAGGTCATTAAAAAAAATGCAACCACATTTTTAAGAAATCTTATTTCTTCTTAAAACTTATTTTCTTCAGCCACACAAATTAAATTAAAAAAATGTCTATATTAAAAATAAAAAAGACGCAAAATTCAAAATGAAAATAAGAAAAAGCATACAGCATTAAAAAAAATAATGCTTTGTACCCTTGTGGCTCAACTTTGATAACCTTCTAAACAGAGTAGGGAGAGCCATCAGCCAACTGAAAAAAACAAAGCTAGTTATAAAAGAGTAATCCTGCTTTCTGCTCTGCCACCTATGGACCACACAGCCTAATGGCAAATATATTACTGAAAGTAGTCTTTCTATTTTAAAGCAATTGAGTTGTTTATTAAAGTGTGTTTACATTTAAGTTGACTTTATTTCTAAAGCTTAATTGAACAAACATGTATTAACATTTCCCAAGAACGTTCCCCTAAAAGCTAGACAAATTAATTATTCAAGAAGCAATATTATTTGGAATTATATTAAGCAAGGACCAATAAGCTACTGACTCTGTGATAACATGGGGACCAATATGACTATTTTATTTAAAATTCAATTACTGGAGAGTGCTTTTTTGTGTAAAGGGAAAAAATATTTCTAATTCAAACCATTCAGAACTCTTATTAAAAGAATATTAATAATGTAAAACAGAAGCATTTAGTGTTTTCTTTTCACAAATCCTGTAATACTGCAATAATGGTTAGCCTGTGCCAAGCAGAAACTGCCTGACTCCATCACTTACTGCCACAAACCACCCATATTCCACCAAATGGCCCATGCTGTGTACATTTAACATACTATGTCTTGTGCTGGTACAGTTATTAGCCAGAGAAACCAGCATCCAAATAGAGGTGACACATAGCGGAAAGGTAAATAGATCTATATGTGTATGAAATAATTAATACCTGATTTATTTTTCGGAATTCATTTTAAAGAACCTATATATATTTATAAAAATTGTTCTTATTGATTATAATGTCATATTTAATTTCCATTCTGATCACGGCTCTACTTTGTTATAGGATTATAGGCAGCAAATGAAGAACTCCAGTTACCTTTGATGTTTGTGTATGAGATACAGGTGTTTGTAGACCGTTTATTTAAATAACACTGACTCAGTCCGTGGGGTGATGGAGCACCCACATACATTTAGCTGGGAATGTGTGACAGTTTGACAGAGGGTTAACAGCAATTTGGCATCTCTATACAAATGTCTTTGATCTGACAATGAATTAAAATTTCTCAATATAATGCCCACAGGTAGAGGAGTGGGCCCTGGGTAAGAAGTCATGAGGTACCCAGTCACATACATACACACATTCACTAAAGTGGGAATTCATAGTGAACTTCAATTTTAATGTCAGAATCGACAAAATAAAAACATTCTCTGAGCCAGCTGTGCTATAAGTTTGTCTACTCTGACCTAAAATGTGAAATTCACTTTGAATTCTCTGTTTAGTAAATAACACTGACAGTCACACATTGTCCTTATTGTTATGGGCGAGAGGAGTTGTTTTCAGATATGTGAAAGACTTCTTCCTGCTTCCCTTCTGCATCTGACACAGTTTAGAGGCAGCGGGTAACACATTACTCCCTGTAACAGATAACCTAGTTGCCCCGGGGTACCCACTCACTCTAATGCACCCGCCACCCCCCTTGGCAATGCATCTGCTCTGGAACCTCTCTGGGTTTTTTTTTTCAAACCTCTTGAAAATAGTTTGAGACAAATGGGAGAAAATGCACCTGTATCCTTAGTGCACCAAAACTACTACAGTAAGACATTTGTGCGCCTCTTTTTATCTGTACCACTTGTAATTATGTGTCCTATTTGTGATTCCCCTCCCCAATCGTCAAGTCTCTGTCCAGTTTTTGACTCCCCTTTGTCTATCCATCTTCGATCCCTGTTGTAATTCAAAATATCTTTGATGTCGTCTGCATGGTTTGTAACACTGGGTCTCTCTTGCATCTCCAATTGATATTGTTTTTGGCTGAAATGTTGTCATTATGTGCTGTTTTGCAGTTTGAAGAAATATGTGTGCCTGGACTCTATTTACCTTTTCTAAGTTAATATTTTTTTAGATTCGCCATCCCCCTGGTCTGGAGCACCAGCGTGTTACTGTAATTTTACTACTGGATATATGTGTAGTCCCTCTTGGATACTTTGGAAGTCTTGTGGCCCCACTCAAATGACTCACCTTCCTTTTACACCACTGGATACTCTAAGCACAATAACATGTAACAACCACTTTCTTGGTCACACTAGGCAGCTCAAAATAAATACAAAACCCATAGACATACCTTCAGACACTCATAGACCCCTTCTTAATGGTCTAGCTGTCCTGATGATACAACATCCTTCCCTACCACCAGGTTTGTCCCTCTGCAGCAGAAGGTGATGGTAAGGTTAAGGAGGCTAGCCTTAAGTAAAGCTCTTAAGCCACACAAATGTATGGGAGTATCAATATGTCTCTGCCTTGAGAGATACCCTGCTCCTTTGTGCATGTACAGTAAAGTTAAGTTGAGAGCTATTGTTTGAGCTCTCTTAATCAGTTTGATTAGTGGGTGTAAACACAAATGCAGGATATAATTACCAATGACTGGGACTTGGGACATACCAATTATGGGTCCATCCCCGTGAAACTGGGATGGATGACAACCCTACCCCTCACAGTGCCAACATGGAAAGCTACCTATGAAATAGTGGTGAACAACCCCTGTGGGTGCAGACTGCTTTCCTTACGCTCTATGTTTCCGCACTTCTGAGAACTGACATAGTTGCCAATTGTCATTTGCAAACATTTTTACAAGGACAGTTCCATTTTTGAGCACCTATCCTGGAAAAACCAGGTCTAGGAACTTGTTCCATCAACTTGGAATCTAGAGTTGTTTCCCTGTGAAGTCGCTGTGCTGGGAGGAAGCAATTACACTTCACTTTCTCGCAGTGAAACAGAGGAAGTAACTCTTCAACTTGGGCCTCCAGGAGTATGGGATGGAGAATCAGAGGAATCCAGCTCTGAGTTACCTCCTTTAGGAGGGTAAGGTTGTAGGACTTGTGCTGGAACCATGTACAACTTAATTGGATACAGGATAAATTGAATCTTAGAAAGGTTTTGCACCGAGTGGATCATGAAAGGACATCTCTACATGCAGAATAGTAATCAGAATACCTGCAGCCATGTGTGTTGTAGATTGCGGTATTGTAGGCCTGCAGTCTGCAGTTTTAGGAGAGGTTGTATTTTTTAATGAGAATTGGCAGACATCCTGATAACTGGTTGGGATTGATAGTATCTGATGTTTGGTGAAGTGTGTGCCAAGGTCTATTTCCAAAGTAGTGGAGGAGCTTGTGTGTTTTCTTTAGCGACCAGTTATGTCTGTAATGGAAATTGCTTGCTGGTAGGGTCTTGAATGGAAGCTTTTTAAGTGACTTTCTTGGTGAGCTTGGGGAGTTTAGAGAAGAGTGCTGTGACTTTAAATTTAGAAGTTCATCAAAAATAGTTCAGCAGTATAGAAACATAACCAAATATAAGGGATCATAGTTGTAATATTGTAAGGCTAGAGAAAAAAAGAGGAACATGGAAAAGAAAAGGCTGTTTAAAAAGTATTTCACGGATATATCCATGGCAGCACTACATATGGATATAGCTCCTCCCACTTCCAAATTGGACAGGAACACCTCCTAAATAAAGCTATAAAAGAGAGACACCTTCCCCTACCCTTCAGTCTTTTTTTCCTGTCTACTCCAATCTAGAAGTAGGATGCTTTGCACCTCCTTTTTTCTTTTGTGACTTACTTGGGTCTTCTGAACCCCGATCCAATGGGGAGTTCAGCCTCTCTTCCCATAGTCCCCCTGAAGAAGTCCTTAGCGACCGGGGAGCATATGCTGCAGTGACCATATAAGTTGATGTGGTAATTCTCCCAGAGTATAGGTTAAAAGCGTAGTAAGAGGTTGCTGGCCAGTGTGGAGTAAAGTTAAATGAACACTAAGTTTTTTTTTTAAATAAAAAAAACAATTCTATGCATGACTACTCACAAAAAGTATAGAGAGAAAATTAAAGAGACACTGTAGGCACCCAGACCACTTCAGTTCAGTGTTAACATTGCAGCACTAAGTCAGCCTCTAGTGCTGTCTACCAGACAGCTACTAGAGGGCTTCCTGGATTTAAACGGATCGTTTGTGCGGTATCTGACGCTGGACGTCCTCACACTCTGCATGGGGACCTCCAGCATCAGATTTTTCCCCATAAAAAAAAGCATCCCATGTCATGGGATGTCAAAGGGGGCAGAGCGTCGACCCAGCACAGAGCGACATTGGCGCTGACATAAGGTACGTAAAAAAAGTTTTTTTAACACTTTATTTACCGTGCGTGGGGGTGCACAAGGGAGGAGGGAGCAGGCAAAACACATTTCTTTTATTTCTTATGAGATTAATATTCAACTGTAGGTTATAACACAATAGCACAATCATAAAACAAAACATGGCGACAAAGAAAAAAAATTAAATTACCCCTTTTTAAAAGTCTGCATTCCCGTATTTCTTAATACTTTGTATTACCCCCTTTAGCATCAATGACAACATGTAGTCTTTTGTAATAGTTGTCTAGGAGGTCCCTAATTCTTGCAGGTGATATAGCTAACCATTTGTCTTGGCAAAATGCCTCCCAAGAGTGGCTCAATGATATCAAGGTCAGGAGACTGTGATGGCAACTCCAGAATCTTCACATGTTTCTGCTGTAACCACTGGAGGGTCAACCTGGCTTTTTGCTTAGGGTCATTGTCATGCTGGAAAGTCCAATGTGCAGCCTTTGTGCAGAAGAATGCAAATTGTCTGCCAGTATTTTCTGGAGGGGCCTGCTTGCCCGCCTCCTGCCCTGTGACTATGGCCCCTGGGATGTATTGCCCTTTAAAAGCGTTATTTGGGCATATTGGATATTATTACACTGCTTCTGCCCCTTTAACTACTATGGGAAAGGATTTGTACTTTTGAAATGGCGCTTCGGATGCAGCCGAAGTAGGCATTTTAATTCAGTCGAGCGCTTTCAGCAGTGTTTGGTCGTCGACTAATTTTGGAGTTATAGAAATTGTGTAAAAAGTGTATTTTTCGCTTGGAGATAATTAAGCTGATACAGTAATTAGCCCAATTATCTCCCAAGCAGAGTGGAGGAATTTACTGTAATGAATGAGTGTGTTTAACCGTGTTTCTGTAAATGATTGGTTGTTGAGTTTGTGTTTTCAGTGCCCAACAAGGTCCACGTGGGAGGTAACCTTGTAGGGAAATGTGTATATAAGAAGCAATAAAGCCTCAGTGCATTCTGTTCCTGCTTAACCCTCAATCTAGAGTCTTGTCTCTTATAGGGGGAATTGCTATATCACTACAAGGGATTGCTATGCTCTGCATACTCTCTTGGATAATCACTACTAAGCTCTTTTAAGAGCTTGTTCCTGCTTCGCTCTCTTGGAGGACAGTTCACCCACTGGAACCTGGAGCCTTGTCGTAGGTCTAGGGTGGGTAGGAGACGGTGAGACCCCAACCAAGCTGCGGCGGTTATGGTGTCTGGTGGAGTGCTTTGGAGCCCTCGGAAGCACTAGGAGCGTCCATCAATGGAGGTATCCAGTCGGGGTGCCCGGTGATCCGTTACAGTGGGAAATTGACCTTTAATTGTCATTTTAACCTGTGTGTGTCACATTGTGTGTCTGTAACAAGGCCAAACATTCAAAGGTATGTAAACTTTTGATCAGGACCATTTGGGTGATTTCTGTTATCATTATGATTAAAAAAGGAGCCAAACAACTATGTAATAATAAATGGTTTCATATAATCAGTATCGTTCAATAAAATACATTTTGCATGATCAGTCATATTTCTGCCAGGGTATGCAAACTTTTGCGCACAACTGTATATGTACATCTGTTTATGTACATCTGTGTGCTCATATTTGTGAAAGTGTACAAATACACTAGTGCTTACACTACACACAAGTACAGTCCTGCAATCAAATGCCATCAGTATTCACAAATACAACCCTTTGTGTCACAGAAAAAAATACATGTATTCAAAAATAATGATTAGGGCGCAACAGAAACAAAAGATTTAAGAAAACTGTCATATTTAATCAAATGTGCCAAATAATATTCACCAAAAATTAGCTCTAAAAGTGTTGGCAACATTTTGATAAATCCCACCCAAAGTATCATGGTCTGGAAACAGTAAAGAACTCTGAAGGTTATTCACTAAAGTGAGATTTCAAAGTGCATTTAAAATTTAAGGTCAAAATAGCCAAACTCTCTAAAAAATTCTCAAAGTCTGCATTGCTTCCAGTTTGGCTACTATGGCCTCAAATTTGAAATTGACCCTGAATCCTCACTTTAGTAAATAACCCTGTATGTGTCCCTACAGGTGTTCCAAATTGTCTCTCTAAACTGAGCCAAGTGTACGATAACAGGCATCGGAGTAGAGTATACAGGAATACACTTGCCCTGAGCCAACTTTCACCAGCATGCTATGCATATAAATTGGTGTGGATACATTGCAGGCTGGGTGTGTTAACATATGGGCTCATATATGTTAACATATTCCATGCTTATTGAATAGACCCATTGATTTAAAATAAATTCAATCATTATTTCTTTTTTACGACTTTTCACATGCTCTTCCTTTGTGCAGAGGGAATTAAGTATGGGATCCTAGGAAGGGTGTAGGGAACAAAACTTGTGTTGACTGGCTGACTATAAATTAGTTAAAGGACCATACTTGTTTTCCTGGCACTATTGTGCCTGAGGGTGCCCCCATCCTCAGGGTCCCACTCCCGCCCGGCTCTGGGGAGAGGAAAGGGTTAAAACTTACCTCTTTCTCCAGCGCCGGGCGGGGAGCTCTCCTCCTCCTCTCCTCCCATTCGGCTGGCTGCGCGCGCATTCAGCCGGTCTCATAGGAAAGCATTTACAATGCTTTCCTATGGACTCTTGCGTGTTCTCACTGTGATCTTCACAGTGAGAATCACGCAAGCGCCTCTAGCAGCTGTCAATGAGACAGCCACTAGAGGATTTGAGGGCTGGATTAACCCATTTATAAACATTGCAGTTTCTCTGAAACTGCTATGTTTATAAAAAAAATGGGTTAACCCTAGCTGGACCTGGCACCCAGACCACTTCATTAAGCTGAAGTGGTCTGGGTGCCTAGAGTGGTCCTTTAATGTAAAGTTGACGTTCGCATTGTGAAAATGCTCTTGCTGCAGTGTAACAAGTCCCCTTAATTCTACATTCACTACATCCACCTTTTTCTCTGTCCCAGGCTGCATACTGAGAGCTACTGTCTTCTAGTAAGACATGATGAATGGACAAGAAAGTGCAGACAGGCACTGTCCCTAGAAAGCGTAGAGCGAGCACATTATTAGATGTGTTGGTGCCAAGCTCAGGGTGCATTCACGCCAGGTTTACCAATTATTTGAGCAGATATGCCCTCTTTCGCATCACAGGCCACTTCTTTTAACCCACTCCCCAACATCCCACTTCAAAGACTGCCGATGTTGGGGGGTATGGGTTTGCCTGAGAGATAAAGCAAGAGATGATCATATTCTTATAAATCCTGTAAGTTTCCCTCTGGCACCACTGCCACCAAATACATGACACTTAGCAGGTATAACTGTCTTAGTGCTTTCTGTTAATAGGATTCTGTAATTATCCCAATTATAACGGTCATCACCAGGTCCAATGGAGAGGGTTTATGATTGATACATTATGGAATTAGTATTGGGGAGGTACACAGTGTGTCCAGACACACCTAATGCAAAGCGAGTTGCTCTCTTTGGAGCGTTCCCTGCACATTGGAATAATGTTAGATGTCCATTGTCTGAAAGTACAGAGTGTGGAATATCATGGCTATTACAGCCATCATGTTGTAATTCAGGGGTCCTCAAACTCCGGCCCCCCAGATGTTGCTGAACTACAACTCCCATGATTCTTTGAATTACATAGAATGATGGGAGTTGTAGTTCAGCAACATCTGGGGGGCCGGAGTTTGAGGACCCCTGTTGTAATTCTTGTTGCAGTTCAGTACAATTCGCTGAATTCTATGTTAGAACGTGAAGACATCCCTGTGACCTGAGAGAACCCTGCAGGATTCCACTAGCCCCGCCCCTTCTGCCACATCTCCCGCAATCCCCTCCTTTCTTTCACAGTGCTTAGGCGGGTGAGGTCATCACGGCTGGCCCCGCCCACTCACTCGCACACTTCCTCTGTCTCTTCCCAGTCTGCCTGTTGTCATCGGGTCGCCTCATCACCGGCCAATCACAGGAGCGTCCCGAGCTTCCGTGATGATGTCAGTCAGCCAATCTGCTCGCGGCTTGGCTTTCTAGGCCGGGGGAAGGAAGGGGCGGGGCCTACTGAGTGTGTGTGAGAGAGAAACAAAGAGAATCCGGTGCGGGCGGGCTCCTTGCGGTGAATCCCTGCGGCCGGATGGAGCAGTGCGGGCGGGCGGCGCTGAGCTAGGTGCCGGTGGGTCGGGCGGGCAGGAGGGGGCGATGCGGTCTGGCTCCCCGCCATTGAAGCCCTGCAGCTGATCCCCCGCGAGCACTGCACCATGCCGGGCGGAGGCCCCTGGGGGCCCCCTGCTCAACCCGACCTGCTGTTACTGGAGCCCGAGGAGATCCGGCTGAGGCTGGCCGCGCTGGGCCTGGAGAGCCCGGGGGAGGGCGATGTCCCGGCGGAGGAGGAAGGCGGGCCCGGGGAGGAGCTGTACCCATGCGGGGCCCCCGGGGAGCTGCTGGCCGGAGCGGTGGACCCTGGAGATCTGCTGGCAGCCGGGGCCCCTGGGGACCTGATGGCGGCCGGGGGCCCCGGGATGCTGCTCCTCGGTGCCGGGTACCCGCTGGGCGCGGAGCAGGCCGCCCTGAACATGCGGAGGAAGAGCGTGAACACCAACGAGCTGGTCCCGGTACCCAGCTCGGAGCATGTGGCGGAGATCGTGGGCAGACAGGGTGAGTGTGCACTCAGGGGAGGGAGTGCTTACAGCGAGTGTGCACTTAAGGCAATGACGAGATACGTGTGAGGGGTGCAGAGATGGTCATGAGCAGAGTGAGTGCATGGTTAGGTGAGTGAGCTCTCAGCACCCTCTGAGACTGGTGGGGTTATTCTGATTGAGTGCGCCCTTAGAGACTTGTGGGGGTATTCTGATTGAGTGCGCCCTTAGAGACTTGTGGGGGTATTCTGATTGAGTGCGCCCTTAGAGACTGGTGGGGGTATTCTGATTGAGTGCGCCCTTTGAGACTGGTAAGAGTATCAGGGTTGAGTGTGCCCTTAGTGATTGGTGGGTGTTTTCGGGTTGAGTGCGCCCTTTGAGACTGGTAAGAGTATCAGGGTTGAGTGCGCCCTTTGAGACTGGTAAGAGTAATAGGGTTGAGTACGCCCTTTGAGACTGGTGGGAGTATCAGGGTTGAGTGCGCCCTTTGAGACTGGTAAGAGTAATAGGGTTGAGTACGCCCTTTGAGACTGGTGGGAGTGTCCGGGTTGAGTGCGCCCTTTGAGACTGGTGGGAGTGTCCGGGTTGAGTGCGCCCTTTGAGACTGGTGGGAGTGTCCGGGTTGAGCGCGCCCTTTTACATTAGATCACTCCACACCACTAAAGCATTCAAAGCAAATCTCAAATACTAATACCAAATTGGGAAATAACCCCAAACCACCTACGTTTTCAGATTTGCTATTGACTAAAATGTTTAATTCCTGACCCTACACACTTTAGTAAATTACCCTGTCAGTATGCAATGAGAGGTATCTGTTAACTTGCAGACAGTCTCCAAGAAAACGTAGGAAAGGAGTATCTGTTGAATATACATTACATTGGAGTCAAATTACAAAAAACAGGACGTGCCATCAGTAGTGAGTGACAGAGTGTAGGTATGGATTTCATTGATCGAGCCACGGCTCAATTATAAGTTAACTGTATTGAACCATATACAGATTTGGTAAACCAGGACAAGCTGATGCGGCATAATTAAGACCAGTTTGCATATCACAGGACAGTCTGTGTTAACATTATCTTTTGCTCTGATTTCTTCCATGTAGTTAGTTTGCTCATGTGCATGACACAGCCTTGCATATTATCAGTCAAGGAACACTAAATGCCGTCACACAACATGTACATTTTGTCACCAAAGTATTCCCACATTTGTGGCATCTATTTATTTCGCTGTCATGCACACACATCATTGGTAAGTAGTTTGTAAACCTGATTTATACTGCTGCAGAAAGAGTGAATAATTTCTATTTGGCTATAACTGCCCCTTTTTACCTAGGTTTGCTGTGTGTTTTTGAAGCTACAGGGTGAAAGGTATGCAATTCAGTGCTCAAATAGAATTTCGATCTTGGTGCAATTCTCCTTCTGGGCAGTTTAGCAGGCTACCTGCCAGTTGAAATATAGCCCCAATAAATTAATACATTTCTAAAGTCAGACACCCTGGGTATTGTAGGCTGGGTATTTTTACTTTTTCTTTCGGGCTATTTTACCCGAATTCTTACGAAAATATCTAGTAATATTTTTTTCTTGTGTTTGTTTGCTTGTTCATTGAATTTTATCTGTTTATATTGAGCACATACAGTATGCCAGAGCACCAAACCTTTGTTCAGCTCCACTCCCTGTGTGGCATTTGTCTAGTAGAAAGTCACCTATGGTGTAGGTATAATATTGCTTACAGTGGCAAGTAACCCTTAAAGTGACACTATATTCACCTGAACAACTTAAGTTTAATGAAGCAGTTTTGGTGTATAGAACATGCCCCTGCAGCCTCACTGCCCAATCCTCTGCCATTTAAGAGTTAAATCCCTTTGTTTATGAAGCCTAGTCACACCTCCCTGCATGTGACTTGCACAGTCTTCCATAAACACTTCCTGTAAAGAGAGCCCTATTTAGGCTTTCTTTATTGCAAGTTCTGTTTAACCCCTTATGGACACATGGCATGTATGACATGTCATGATTCCATTTTATTCCAGAAGTTTGGTCCTTGAGGGGTTAATTAAGATTGTCTTATCCCCTGCTATGTTAATAGCTTGCTAGACCCTGCAAGTGCCTCCTGTATGTGATTAAAGTTCAATTTAGAGATTGAGATACAATTATTTAAGGTAAATTACATCTGTTTCAAAGTGAAACCAGTTTGTTTGTTTGTTTCATGCAGGCTCTGTCAATCATAGCGAGGGGAGGTGTGGCTAGGGCTGCATAAACAGAAACAACGTGATTCAACTCCTAAATGACAGTGAATTGAGCAGTGAAATTGCAGGGGAATGATCTATACACTAAAACTGCTTTATTTAGCTAAAGTAATTTAGGTGACTACAGTGTTCCTTTAAGGCCTGGCTAGTGGCATAGGATTTCAAAATGTAAACCCTGCCCTGTGTACATTGTAGCCAAAACTAGTGAGAGTTAAGATGTAGTGGGGTTGTGGTAGTCCTGCAAGCACAGGGTACGTTAGTAATGGTTTAAAAACATAACTTTCACATGGTTGGTATTTAAGGCCTTGTGTTGCCAGAGAAAGTTGTTTGGTTCGCACAAAAAGGGTTTAAAGGACCACTCTAGGCACCCAGACCACTTCAGCTTTATGAAGTGGTCTGGGTGCCAGGTCCCTCTAGGATTAACCCTTTTTTAATAAACATAGCAGTTTCAGAGAAACTGCTATGTTTATACTGAGGGTTAATCCAGCCTCCAGAGCCTCTAGTGGCTGTCTCATTGACAGCCGCTAGAGGCGCTTGCGTGCTTCTCACTGTGAAAATCACAGTGAGAGCACGCAAGCGTCCATAGGAAAACATTGTAAATGCTTTCCTATGCGACCGGCTGAATGCGCGCGCGGCTCCTGCCGCGCATGCGCATTCAGCCGATGACGTCGCGAGCAAGGAGGAGTACAGCTCCCCGCCCGGCGCTGGAAAAAGGTAAGTGTTTAACCCCTTCCTCTCTCCAGAGCCTGTGCGGAGGGGGTCCCTGAGGGTGGGGGCACCCTCAGGGCACTATAGTGCCAGGAAAACGAGTATGTTTTCCTGGCACTATAGTGGTCCTTTAAGGCTGGCGTATCTACCAAAAAGTATCTTTTGAAGTGGTCAGCATTAATCGGATAAAATACCTTTCTGCTATTTTGGGAAATAGGTGATCTATATTGATTTGAGTACACACTGGCACTTTATTCTCTTTTATTTATCTTGTTCCTACTTAAGTGATATGATCTCACTATAAATGATATGTGGTACATATACGCTATTGTTGTACAAGTGTTTCTAGAGAATCATTGAGTTATCTGGAATTGATTCAATGAAACCATCCCAGAAGTTGAAAAAGGAAATCTGAGAAACCTACAGATGGCCTGAGGCTAGTTATAACCCGGATATAGAAATTAAGCAGGGCCTGAAACGCTGTGTATATATAGGACAAAAGAGAGGCTGTTCGAAGTGCTGGCACTCACATTGAAGTGAGTCCAAGATTCACTACTGGGTAATGTTGTAAATGTATAGATTTTGGGGATTTTTTTTGACAATAATTATTGCTCCTAAAGGGATCACTATAGGCACCCAGACCGCTTCAGCTTAATGAAGTGGTCTGGGTGCCAGGTCCAGCTAGGATTAACCCTTTTTGCTGTAAACATAGCAGTTTCAGAGTGACTGCTATGTTTACATATGGGTTAATCCAGCCTCTAGAGGCACTTCCGCGTTTTTCACTGTGATTTTTCACAGTGAGAAGATGCCAGCATCCATAAGAAAGCATTGAGACTGCTTTCCTACGGACTGGCTGAATGCACTCGCGGCTCTTGCCGCGCATGCACATTCAGCCGGTCATGGAAGAAGAGGGAGGAGAGTCCCCAGCGCTGAGGGAGCCTGGCGCTGGAAAAAAGGTAAGGGATTAACCCCTTCCTCCCCCCCCCTCACCGCCACTGGAGTGGGACCCTGAGGGTGGTGGCACCTCAGAGCACTATAGTGCCAGGAAAACGAGTATGTTTTCCTGGCACTATAGTGGTCCTTTAATAACCTAAGGTGCAGCAGTATTTGTGGCAGCATAACATAACTGTATTATTAATTTTTTATACGGTGTCGGCAAATTTCGCAGAGCTGCGTTATAGAAACAGTCAATAACAAGTGTAGAAACTAGGCGACCCAGAGGTATTTTTCAGTATCCTATTCCAAAATGGAATTTCTTATTTAACTAGTGTGGAGGTGTATAGCTCTGTCAAAGCTAAATAAACAGGAATTCCATGCAGTTATAAGCCATTTACTACCATATTGTGTGTGATGTCACACAGGACCAGATAAAATAACATTCTATTAATAAATACATATCTCTTCAGAAGGCGTTGCTTTATTAATATATACATTGACAAAACATGTCTCGGTGCTGAGCAATGTGTTGAAAGTGGTCTAGGTTAGAATGTTTATATATATATATATATATAATTTGCAAGCTTGGACTTGCAACAGATTTTAAAAGGAACACTACAGCACCACTGCTGCTCCCCCTTCCACTATGAACAGTGGAGAGCCAGAACCTCTCTGTCTAAGCGAAGTCCTGCAAGTGAAAGAAGGTAGTGGTTATGGTGGTTTGAGTGTTCCTTTTCAGAAAGGGCTAGTTTAACGCAAAGAATATAATACTGAACACGTGTCATACAATACATAGAACCTATGCATAAAGAAAATGATAGATTTTTTTTTTTTTAAGTATATGTTTATTTTATCTTTTCCAAAAATGTGTTAATAAACAAGTCATCATTCCCACGCTGTGAAATTAAACAGTTTACTGCAGACTTTCTATTGATTTATGAATAGTAATAATAAACCGGAAATAAATTTGTGTCAAACTTTACCCCTTAAGGACAGAGGCAATTTTCCAACTTATAAACAAAACCTAGCATTTAAACTGTTTGTTCCACCATAAGTTAAAGGTTAATCTTTGTGTTCCCTTACACATTACATATTATTTCAAAAGGACATATGCATCTATTGCACATCAAACAAGATGAATCCTGTTTCTGGCAATGCACTCTGGATCAGTATTTTTCCTCCTCCTGACAAAAGCTTGACACAAGATGGAGCTACAGTTGTCAAGCTGTCATTTCCCCCAAATGTCACCTGTGATAGCTGTAGGGAAATTAGACAGGCGTTTAACTGATAAGAACAACAACCTTAGACCAGTGTGAGGGGCACCTGATTGGTGAAACCTCATTCAGGTTTTGGGAAAGCTGTCTGCTGCAGCTTCAGGAACTATCAAGATAAGGTTTTAATTTTTAATGCATTATTTTCTCCCAAGAGTGACAATTTAACAGCAGGTGGAAGAAGCACAATTCAAGTCCCCTTGTTTGAGTGGATATACTCTTGTATGTTGTTGAAATTATACTCTTTGTCCTTGAAGAATTTTAGTTGACTGTGTAGGTCAAGTGAGAATGGATATTGAATTTAACGCTTCCCACTCTGATGTAATCAGTGTGATCTCATCTGTGCATTTGCTTTTAGAGTGCATATTCTCTGTGCTGCTCAGAATGTAGATTTTATGTAAAGGGTGGATGTGGAAGCATGGGAAAACCAAATGTTCACTTAATTTTATTAATTTAAAAACAAAATCTCATGACCAAACTACTAATTTTAAGGTTTTCTTACCTATATGTGCTCCATAAAACTGTCACTCTTTTCCTTTAAGTGACACTATAGGCACCCAGACCACTTCAGCTCATTGAAGTGGTCTTGGTGCCCTGTCCCCATTAGCCCTGCAATGTTAAAACCTCTACCAGACAGCCACTAGAGGTGCTTCTGGGAGTTTAGCGGACTCTCTGTCCCCTAAGTGATGCTGGACGTTCTCACACCCAGCATCTGGACATCCAACATTGTTGAAACCCCTATAGGAAAGCATTGATTCAACGCTTAATTATGGGAAGAGCCTAATGCGCTTGCAGGGCATGAGATCACCATGTCCGATGACATCAGAGGTCACCAAAATGGTGGGTTAAACACTATAGGGTCAGGAATACATGTTTGTGTTCCTGACCCTATAGTGTTCCTTTAAGATACTGATGTCAGACTAAAGTACCAAGCCCTACTTACTTCATCTCTATAAATGTGCGGGTAATTTAGATAAGCTACTTCGTTACTCAATCAACTTTAACATGCATTTAATGTCAGCAAAATTCACCTTGCTACTGATAAATGATAATATTTCTCAAATAATTTAGTTTTATGATATCTGGACTTTGAGTGTCTTGTGATGTTTAGCCTTTTAACGAACTGGTATACATGTGATGTGTACTGTGCTGTATGTTTATTTTTAAAAACAGCAGTTTTTAGACTACTGTGGATATATTAAAAATATGGTGTGATTATTAAAAAAGCCTTTTTTCTTTTTCTTCTACCAAACTATTACACTGCACACATTAAGGGAGGAACCAAATAAGGACCAATGCTCTTTTAAAATGAGACGCATTTGTGACCAAGAACCTCTTGGCACATTTGACATGCGTTTATTATACCACATTTTCACCATTTCTGTTTAACTGTACCTATGCACGCAACATTAAATATGTTAATGTTTTTTCTCCCACCTGTTGTGCATTTAATAATGTCTACTCAACAAGTGCAACTAAAGAAAAATAATTCTAAATGCCTAATATATGTAGGATTTCAATGATTTTTTTTTGTTTTTTAAAGAAGTCAAAAAATTGCTAGGTGTGAATTATAGTTTTAAATTAAACCTTCACAAATTTGGCATGCTGTGATTATAACTTTATTGGTAGTCACAGAGTCCAAAACTGCTACAGATAAAATATATATTTGTAGAAAGTAGTATTTATTTATTTTTATTTGGGGAGAGGGTGCAGTTTAATGTCCCTTTAATGCTAAATGAGTGAAGCCCGTATCCTCTGCTGCATGGGTTAATGAGATCAATTTAAGTAGTCATCAGCAGTTGTGATTGGCTAAGAGTATCAGTTCACCACTTCACCCTATCAAAGAACTCAGTGTCTGTATGATTTGGTATGGCTAAAGGAAGTGTGCAATTTCTTTCTTCGCCATACTTCCAGTAGGAGCTGAACTGTGGGTGGCCAGTGATCTTTATTTAGTGTTAAACTGTTCAAAATTAAAGATGCACTACTTTGGTTATTTTGCACATAAATCCGGTTTCATAGAACTCCCTCCTAGCTACTCTGCATACTCTTATTTATTAATTTTTAATCTTAAACTTTCAAACTACAAAACCTAAACCTGTGTGTTGTTTTTTTTGCATGTGGGGGTACAGTTTATAAAAACATATGTTGTGATAGAAGATAACCAGTTGGCTCATTAAGTCAGCCCATTATGAAATCTCAGACTGATTTTGTTTTTGTTCTACAGGGTAGCGTTATGCCTATACCAATCAATCATAAATTCCTTTACCGTGTTAGCATGCTACTTCCAGATGTGTCTAGAGTCCCTAAATGACTCTTCACTTTAGTTGTTTGCTTATTTATATATAAGCAGCTTTATGCTCACTTGCACATTATTTAGCTATTCATATTGTGAGTTTTTAACATTGTATCCGGTTTCTTTTCCAATGCAGGTTGCAAGATTAAAGCACTACGGGCCAAAACGAACACTTACATAAAGACACCAGTCCGTGGAGAAGAGCCAATATTTGTAGTCACTGGAAGAAGAGAAGATGTGACGATGGCCAAAAGAGAAATTCTTTCAGCTGCTGAACACTTCTCCATGATACGAGCATCTCGCAACAAAAATGGTCCCTCTGTGGGCACTGGGCAGTGTGCCCCTAACTTACCAGGTCAAACTACCGTTCAAGTCCGGGTTCCTTACAGAGTGGTTGGCCTTGTAGTTGGGCCTAAAGGAGCGACAATTAAACGAATACAACAGCAAACCCACACCTATATAGTAACCCCAAGCCGGGATAAGGAGCCAGTCTTTGAAGTGACAGGGATGCCTGAAAATGTTGATCGAGCTCGTGAAGAAATTGAGATGCATATAGCTATGCGCACTGGAAATTATATTGAGCTGAATGAGGAAAATGATTTCCACTATAATGGTACAGATGTGAGCTTTGAAACTGGAGGCATCGCATCCTCTTGGCTAAGTGCAAACCCAACAGCTCCTGGTCGTAACCGGATGATTTCGAACTACCGAAATGATAGTTCTAGCTCCTTGGGTAGTGGCTCTACAGATTCCTTTATGGGAAGTAGTAGATTGGCAGATTTTAGTCCATCAAGTCCTTATAGCACTGGCAATTTTTGGTTCGGAGAAACTATGCCAGCCATGAATTCTGAGGATCTGTCTGATGCATCGGCCTTTGATCCAATACCATCTTCCTCTGAGACCATCTGGGCGCCTTACGATTCAGGAAACACACTCTCTGGCTATGGAAGCGAAGGCACTGCGAAGACTCAACGCAGAGGAAGTATGTCTCCTACCTTCACAGAGGGTGTAGATTATCCTCAAGCAAGAAGTATTAGAAACGACTTTCCCAGCGCAGGTGAAGTTGGGCTTCCTATCTACATCCCGGCATTTTCAAATGGTACAAACAGCTATTCTTCTTCCAGTGGGGGTTCCACATCCAGTTCTCCCCCGGAAACAAGACGGAAGCATGACTGCGTTATCTGCTTTGAAAACGAGGTCACTGCTGCGCTTGTTCCATGTGGTCACAATTTCTTCTGCATGGATTGTGCTAACAAGGTGTGTGAGAAAGAAATACCTTTATGCCCTGTATGTCAGGCCAATGTTAATCAAGCAATCCAAATACATTCTTAAATGTACAGATGTTTAGAAGTACAATATAGCACTCTTCCTCAAATCCTATGTATACACGTTGAAGGCTGGATTTAAGCTGCAGTTTGTAGATGATTATCACTGCTGCTGGCACCTCACTAAATTTAACTGCATGTCCAGTTTCACTAGGTGGAGATCAGCTGATTAGCATTTAGAACGGTAAACGTGAGATCATTATACAGTAAATTGATTTACAGAGCTAGTTTACATAGTGCAACATTATGTTTACAGAAATTTCAGTTTTTACGATGCATCACTGCCTTTTTGTTTGTTCTTCTACGTATGAAAAATTAGAAGAGGCAGATATTTCTATCATACTACTAATCCTCCAGTGTTTGTAAGCGATTTTCTTATCGCCTGCATGTGCTGAAGATCCTCATAGCTTGTAGATAAACACTACCAGAGGGGAATCTTGGTAGATATCAAGTGGAATTAATCACTTGTCTGCTCAGGAACATCAACCCGCTGTTTTTATGAATTGCCTGGATTTCTTTAGGGGCTTAAAATGTGCAAACTGGCTAATATAGAATGTTACATTCCACTTATTAGTCTGATCATGTAATTAACCTTTAGTTTTACAGGAAAGTTAATGTGAATAATCTTTACAAGCCACCCGTGACTTGAACTTTTAGTCTAAGCAGAAAAGGGAAAGGCTAGTGTAACTATGCTCTCACCAAAACCGATTTCAAGTATTGATTATAGTCCTTAACGAGTCAAGTCTATTGTAGTTTAAAAAAATAAAAATAGATTTTTAATCGCAGGGAAAGAAGTTTTTTTTTTTTTTAATTTTATTCTCTCCCTTTTATTTTTTTGCATTTCAACCTGTGGATATACTTCTCTTAAGTCTTTCTCAGTCTGTTTTTAAACACTTGCATCAATATGCAGAAATTAAAAGAAGAAAAAAAGTTTTAAAAAAAAATAATAAATCTCAGTATGGATTTTCTATAAATATTTTTGAAACAGTTTTTTTCTCAAGGTAAAAGTTTATTTTATTTTTTTTTCACAATAACACAAAATTGAAGTTGTCCAGTCTGTGTACTGACTAGTAAATATCTAAATCTTTATTTTCTATTTCCACTTGAAGTTACATTTCTTACAAAAGTTTACAAAATATTGTTTATTTTAGATTTATTATTTTTTTCGGTATAAAATTGCCTTGATGGCATAATATGTATTGCAAAACCTTTAAATGCAAACTGCTTATAGAATAGTTATGTCAGTATTGAAACTTTAAACAGTAGCTGCAGTCTTAGCAAGTATGCACGAATGTTCGCCAGCATGTATTTTATTATATTGCATAGTACACGGTAACTAACAAAAGCCAAGGAATTAACCTATATATTAGATGCGTGTACCATTTATATAAACTACAGATGTTAGAATGACAAACTATCAATATAGTTTAGTATATGCTAATTTTATTATTACACTTTTGTTATGTATATGTAGGGAGGTTATATAGGGATTATAAATTCAGTTTGAGTAAAGGTTAAAAAAAAATCATATATTTTATGATAAAGGGCCTTTAACTTATTATGGCCAAAGCACTGATATTATATATTTGCTGTAAAGAGAATTATAAGAGTTTTATTTTTTGGATATTAAAAGTTAATAAAGACTTGTTTCCATTAACTTATATTTGAGATATTTATTGAGTCTGTCTGCTAGATTCTGTGTTTTGTTACTTGTTAATTTCTATATCTGAAATTTTATTCTGTCCATAAAAGCATTAAAGTTCTAAAAAAAAAATCAATTCTGGCATAGAATATTTTAATTTAAGCTGTCCCTGTCCTCCTTTAAGACAAGGTGATATTCACGTTGGTTTGCAGTTGTGTGTTTTTTATGTAATTAACAGCAAATGTATACATTAAAACATATATCTGTTTAAGAATGCAAAGTTCACCTTCAGACACATTGTTCCTATGCCAGATGCTACCTTCCTTGATTTAGAATACTTAATATTACCTGTTGATTACTACTATATGGATAAAATGAATAATAAAGAGGAATATAACACGACTGGCAAGCTGACTGGTAAGATTCTGTGGTTTATGTAAAAAGCTTAATAAAGAAAAATGCTTTTGCTGAAAAAAGAAACATATATTTATACAGTTCATATAAGTATGGTAGCACTCAGTCTTTTTAAAGCAATTTCAATCGTTATTCATACAATATAGTAATCTAATAGATCGACTGAAACCTCAGTTGAATTACTATGTTGCGTAAAAAAAAATTGAAACTCCTGTAAAAGAGTATGATTGAAATATAGATATGTTAATGACATAAAAAGATTTCCATATTGTATGACTAGTCTAAAATGTTTTGGTATGTTTTTATCTAAACCATATGTTAGAGATTTGTCACTGTAGTATTTGGAGTAACAAGGGGCTATATCTGTCATAATGGAGAAAGGGATGGGAGTGGGGAGTATAGGGTTAGTAACCTTCCCATTAAATAAATGATTTTCTTCACAATATTTTGTTGATTAACACCCTTTTTATATAGAAATTGTTCACAGAACTTTTTTTTAAATCTTTTTTTTTTTCTCCATCACTTTAATAGATCGATTGAGATTTATTCTCACTGCAAGGTAGTGGATAGAGTTGAGGGTGAAAGAAAGGTTTTAGAATGCTTGCTATTGTTTGCACTTGATTATAAATTCTAAGTATTTGTATAGGACCAACCTATTCTGCAGCTTTTTAATATTCATGCCTGGTGTCTGTATATTAAGGATAGACCGATATTGATTTTTTAAAAATTTTTTTTTTTTTTTTAGAGCCGATACCGATAATCTGTGAATTTTCAGGCCAATAGCCATTAACTTACCGATATTCTGTACATTTACCATTTTTTTTTTTTTTAAATTAACTATTTCTACACAAATCTATTGTTAACTGAACATGTTTGTTTATTTTATTTTTTTTATTACGGTAAATGCACAAAATATACATGCCAGTCAGAATTTTGTATGTTTTCAAGAATGTGTGTAAAGTGGATGCAGTGAGAGTATTTGATTAGTGAATGCAGTGTATGTAGTGGATGCAGTGTGTGTGTGTGTGTGTGTGTATTTGTGTAGGTATGTGTGTAAAAAGGGGGGTTGGGGGAGGAACTTTTTTTTTTTTAGATTCTGTTTTAGTCCCCCTCCCTGCTTCTTTCCTGGCCAGGGAAGGGGTATATGGACATTCCCAAAGGGGCCCAGCAACACTCAAACTTCCCTTCCCAGCAGCTCCCCTGTCTAACTCTCGCGGCCTGCTTGCCGCACTGAGCGTTGCCATGGTAACCCGTGGCAATGCTTTGACGGCCATAGGACATCGCAAGAGTTAGACAGGGGAGCTGAAGGGAGCCGCTGGGAAGGTAAGTAAGAGTGTGCTGGCCCCCCCCCCCCTCTTTATTGGCTGATATCGGCCAGATCCTTACTGTATATGCAGCATTTTGCAATGAAATACTTCAAAGACCAAGTTTAACCCCTTTGTTGCAAGAGGTGTAACTCCAACTCCAGCAGTGTGATTAGCCATCCAAGAACAAATGTTTTTTGTGCTGGCTAATGGCAACTTTGTGCATGTTTGTAAAATATATATGTAAAGAGTTGCATTCGTTGGTTGAGAGCAGTCAGTTGACACACTCATCCAATGAATGGCTGTCAGGATCAGCATATAACTTCTGTATCTCTGTAGAAGCCAAATGCACATCACTTGCCATAGAAGACCCTTACAGCCCAGTGGGAACCAAGACAAGAGGGCAAATCTTTGCAGAACAGTTAGCCCCATTACTGGGAAATGGGTGTTAGAAACACTGCAGTGGGCTGTAGTGGTTATGCTTGGAGTAACCCTTTAAAGGACCACTATAGTGCCAGGAAAACATACTCTGAGGGTGTCCCTCTCCCGTCGGGCTCTGGGGGAGGAAGGGGTTAAACTTTCCTCTTTATCCAGCGCTGGGCGGGGAGCTCTCCTCCTCTTCGGCTGAATGCGCATGCATGGCATCTTCTCACTGTGATTTTCACAGTAAGAAGCATGGAAGCGCCTCTAGCGGCTGTCAGTGAGACAGCCACTAGAGGCTGGATTAACCCATTTATAAACATAGCAGTTTCTCTGAAACCCATATAAATACTTTTCCTTTTTTGGTCAAAATATTTGCTGAGAAATGTGTTGGTCACTAAAATTCTTCATTCAAAGTGTGTAAGAAAACGAGTTAGCTTTTAAAGCAATACTTTCTGTTGGAGCTGACTAAAATACTGCAAAGATAACCAAACGCAGTATAAATGCAAAATGGTCTCAGAAAACTAGGAATAGTGTGTAATAGAACTTATATATGTTAATGTCACTCAAACTATTGTATTACCGCCGCATGTCTTGGAGAATGACATTTAAAAATTGAGACGACCTAACCATTTTCTCTTTCTCCCCTCCAATACATAAGTGGGCAATCAATAAAGCTCACACACAGTTTGCTTAATACTTTCCTGTGAGTTCAGGTTTGTATTTATCCTATGACAATAACCTTGGTCGATCAATCCATTCACAAAATGTATCCAATTTGGGTGACAACTCTTCCAATACAAAGTATCTAAATATGGAATGACAGTAGATACAGATCTCATTGTAATGCTTACACGTTCAATTAAAGGGACAACTTCAATTGGACTCTCTAATTATGTTGTACAATTCTAGAATCTGTGCGGTATAAATAGCTCTGTAAACATAGTGGGGAAAATGTGTTTTAATCTCACTATATTTTATTCCTCTCCCTGCAATCATTAAATGAAAGCAGAGAGTTGTACCACAAAGGCTAGTCATATAGATCTACTTTGAGATAGATTAGTTGCAACATACTGTGTATATAAAGACCCGAATAAGGCAGAGCCCTAAACCCAGTATGGGGTTCACCTACAGGTTTACACATTGAATTGTAAGGAAGAAGAAAATTGTAAAATCCCGGCTAAAATAGCCACGCTGTAACTATAGCTGATTATGAACTTTCTTTTGCTTTAAGTGCCTATTTTAACCTAAATAAAAGTGTCCACTTTTTTTTTTTCCTGATGAATATGGTGGCAGGAGTCTATTGGGATGGGGGCTTGTTGCACCCCAGGCAGACATGACTTTGGTAGTGTGGAACTCAGTGTTAGGCTGTTTTAAAGCAATCCTGTGCAAAAATGATCGGTCTGCACGGTTGTGACAGCTATAGTTAGTTTCTGGCTTGCAGTTGTTCTATCAAATTTCCCTACCCTCGTCACTTCCGGTGAGGGGAATCAGCTAGATCCTGTGCTGCACATGCATGCTAGCACTCCTGCTGCTCCTCCACAGCAAGGTCCTGGAAGGTAAGTAAAATTAGTTTTACACTTTCATTATAGTTAGTGCATTCACTAAGCTTAGGAAATGGGACATTTAGGGTTAAGGTTAGGGTTTAAATTAGGGTAAGGATTAGGGACTTGTTCATATTTAGTGATATTTCACATTAGGGGAATTTCACTAAATTGTGCTTTTTCACACTTTATTTTAACCCTTACCCCAAGGATTAGGGTAAGAATAGAGTGTGAGAGAGGATAGAATCACTTACCTTACCCTAATTTGAACACTTACAACCTTAAATGTCCCGTGTGCCTAAGCTTAGTGAATGCACTAACTATAATGAAAGTGTAAAACTAGTTTTACTTACCTTCCAGGACCTTGCTGTGGAGGAGTAGCAGGAGTGCTAGCTCTGAATTTTAGGTAACTTTGTACTTTATTTGCAGGTTTATAAGGGGGTTCGCAGTGAATAATTCCCAGTAGCGATTTGTAAACTATTTGAAACCACTAAGGGTTAGGAAATCCCTTTAATATCCAAGCACAATTGAAAGCTAATTTACAAACACATTTATAGTTGCTTGCTCCATGTTCCTGTGCTACCCTTACAAAATATTACTGTGAGATTTACTACCTCAGAGCTCAGTGCAGCACTTTTTTTCCACAGCAATAAAACTCCCAGTAATGTATGATCTCATTGTATGACACAATCACACAACAATGAATGTCAGTACAAAATGTGAATGAGAGATATCAGAACTCCACAGCAATAAAACTCAAGTTAATGAATGATATGTAATCCTTGTACACACCACAATAGTTCATGGGAATAGAAAAATTTCATGACATAGAAATCTTTGTTATACTAATATGTAATAGTTTTGTTGTGCTTTAGAGATGTAGTCCATAGTGCTATATTACTATGAGTGTTATTGCTGCAGAGCTCTGTGATACACTCAAACATGCCATACATTACAGGGTGTTTTATTGCCGTAGACCTTTCTGATACCCTTATAGACATAATACATTAATGTGGCTTTCAGTATAGGAAAAGGGATAGTACATCTGCAGTGCACCTTACCAATAGTATTAGAGCTTCTTCCATAAATGTCCCTAATTGACGAGGGAATTGTAATTTCTAATAGCTGAGCTTGAAAAGTTGCAGACCTGTAAAAACAAAAAATAGCTGGCCTATGGCTAAAAAATGTGATTTCCTCATCCATTTACCATCACGCCTGGATAAATGTATAACCCTGTGCCGGGCCGCCATCTGAAGTTTTGGGGCCCCTAACACAGCTCAAGGTCTGGGCCCCGGGTGCCCGCCTCAAAATCCCGCCCACAGACACACAAAAAGATGCACACATATTAACAGCCTCAAATATTGAAATAGACATACAGGCATACTGACACACACATATACAGACACACACACTGACGTACGTACATACTCACATACATAGAGGCATACATACATAATGGCATACATACATACTGACATACACACATACAGATAGACAGACATACATGCATACTGACATACATACACACATACATAATGATAAATATATATATACATACACACATATACAGGCATACATACGCATACATAGATATATACACACATACATGCAGACACATACATATATACACACACCTCATTTTTTAGCCACCCTCCTTTTCCTTACCTTTTCGTTGCAGGAGGGTGGCTGGGGATGATGGGAGTGGATGCCTCTCCTCGGCTGTCTCTCCCCCCGCGTGGAGTAAGCTGGGAGGAAGTGACCAGCCGTCACTTCGTCCCAGCGGCACTTGCGGTGCAGCCGCAATTTTTTTAAAGGGGCCCGGTCGTGCTCTTACACGGCTGCAGCGCTGACTAGACCCCTGAAGATATAGGGCTCATCAGGTGGCCCTAAATGCTCTGGCCACCCAATGGGCCCCGGTGTAGATGCACCTGCGGCAGTTTTGCCGCTCCATATGGGACCAGGGCCACCAGGCCCATGACAACAGTCATGGTTGTCACCCCCTGATGGCGGCCCTGACCCTGTGTAACGGACACCCTATACTCCGACTGAGTATATCCGTTGTAACTCTCCCAAGTCCCAAGTGAAGCAGTGATTATAGCACTGGTAACATCAGCCTAGACTTGATGAAGGGTACAAGAAGACTGTTTTATTATGGCTGATGTTTGGGTATACCAGAGCTATAATCACTGCTTCACTTGAGACATTCGTGAATTACAACAGATATACTCAGTCGGAGTATAGGGGGTCCGTTACTTTGTAAGTAGAAACAGAGGGAAGGGAGGATTTGGGTCTAATGTTGCGTTAATCTTTCTAGATGCAGATATGGCTTAACAAATCCCTACCTTACTAAATGAATCCACCTTGGCAAGGTTTGTCAGTAATTTGGTTTCCTCCTTTCGTTGCTGTTGAAATATTTCAACAAGGAGAAATTAGGTAAGTTCAAATACACCAGTGTATACTACTGCAAGATGTTAAGGTAAAAATGACAATATTTCTGAAACTATTACACTGTTAAAAATACCACACACACAAAGGAAAGGCAATCTCCAAATGTAAATTTAATAAGCCAACATCTCACAGATAACTGATTCACTTTAATGGCCGCTCTACTTTAAAACCTCCTTTAGAATCTCACAAATGCCACTTCATTCATGCGTTTCATTTATTGAATGTTAACTCCATTATCTTATCTCTATACATACAGCAACATAAGCCTCACCAACCTGCTAAAACTCAAAACACTATATTTCTTTTAATTGTACATTTTCAAAGAAATCAGTTTGGGAAGCAGTGAAGCGCAATTTGTTGGACTATCATTCCTTTCACGCTCAGCCATGTTTTGCAGATCAGTATTAGGTTAGAAATTTAGTGTACGTTCACATTTCCTGACAATGCGCAGCAGCTGGGCATCTAATAAATTAACAAAGGGGCATTTTCAGTACAAAGAAAGTTTAAAGGGACACTATACTCACCAGAACAACTACAGCTTATTGAATTTGTTCTGGTGAGTGGAATCATTACCTTCAGGCTTTTTGTGGTAAACACTGTCTTTTCAGAGAAAAATGCAGTGTTTACATTACAGCCTAGTGATAACTCCACTGGCCACTCCTCAGATGGCTGTTAGAGATCCTTCCTGGGTCATGGCTGCCTAAAATGCATCAAATCATTCAGTGTCTCCTCCCTCTGCATGCAGACCCTGAACTTTCCTCATAGTGATGCATTGATTCAATTCATCTGTATGAGGAGATGCTGATTGGCCAAGAATATATGTTTGTGTTCCTGACCCTATAGTGCTTCTTTAAACCGTCTGCCACCACAAGTATACGGTATGCCAGAGATGTTCTGAGAAAAGTAAGATAACATAGGTATCAATTACATTTTTATAATGTTCCCTATTATAGTTAAAGAAACACTATAGGGTCAGGAACCCAAACATATATTCCTGACCCTATACTAAAATTAAATATCTTGCGCCCCTAAATATAGTAAAATCTTACCTTTATCCCAGTCTCCTGGTGCTGGCTCTGCTCCTGATCTGCCTGCTTGGCTGACATCATCAGAAGTGATGATTTGAGCCAATCACAATGCATTTGTATAGGATTGACTGAGACTGTCAGATCAGGGCCATAGCCAGCACAAGCCAAATACAGCCCTGGTCAATCAGCATCTCCTCATAGAGATGCATTGAATCAATGTATCTCTATGAGGAAAGTTCAGTGTCTGCATGCAGAGGGTGGAGTCACTGAATGGCGATGCTGCAAACTATGCAGCACTTCCCCAGGAAGCACCTCTAGTGGCCATTTAAGAAGTGGCCAGTGGGAGTATCCCTAGGCTATAATGTAAACACTGCATTTTCTCTGAAAAGACAGTTTACTGCAAAAAGCCTGAAGCTAATGATTATACTCACCAGAACAAATACAATAAGCTGTAGTTATTCTGGTGACTAGAGTGTTTCTTTAATGTTTTAATGCTAAACAAGAGCCCTCCTTACGGTTTATTTCAGTGTGTGGTTTTTCACAAGTTTTACAAAATGCAAATTTAATGTAGTGGTTCTGGTGTATATATTTTAAATGTAAATTATGTATTTGCAGAGAAAAGGCACTGTTTACGTTGCTGCCTAGTTACACTACTAGTGGCATTCACTCAGGTGGCCACTAGAGGTGCTTCCTTGTCCAGTGCAGCATTGGCGTTCAGCATCTCCAGGCTCTACATGCAGGCACAGAACGTTCCTTTGAGAGATGGAGCTTGTGCGGCATGAGAGAAAAGGTGAGTAAAATTTCCTTTTCACTCCTCGACAGGTAGGACTGTAGACCTAAACAGCCACACCAACACTATATTATCAGAAATACATGTTTATATTCCTGACACTCTGAAATCAACCAAGCTGAAAAAAAGTGAAGTTGTAATTTTTTCTTGAGCTCTGCTATTTTGATGTAAAATGTTTATTTCCACTGTTAATTCTCCTCCATTCGTGATTTAAGCATACTCTACATGACAACTGTAACGGAGCTCCTTGTACTCCGACTGAGTACCCTCCGTTGATGGATGCTCCTAGCGCTTTCTGAGGACTCCCAAGCACTGCAGCAGACACCACAACCACCGCAGACTCCGCAACCGCCGTATCTTGACTGGAGTCTCGCCGTCTTCCTTCCACCCTGGACAGCTTCTGTCCTCCAGGACTGTGTGGTGAAGACCCCTCCTCCAAGGAGAGCGTGTCAGGAACAAGCTCTTAAAAGAGCTAAGTGATTCAAGCTCAGGGTAGCATGCAGAGCATAGCAATCCCCAGTGTGATTATAACAGCTCCCTCCAATAACGAGACAAGGCTACATTTAGAGGGATCAAGAAGAGCTGTCAAAACCTTTATTCCCTTGGGACCAGCCAATACAGTCACCACAATAACATTGTTGTGAAACCTCAATAAAATCACAAACAGTCAAACCATATCAAGAAACACACAGTGACTTATCACAACACAATGGCACATTTTTAAAGGGGTGGGGGGAGACAATATTTAACAGTAAATATCTCACCTGCCTGCAGAATTAGCAATATGCAAATCTACCCGAATATGCAAATGAACCAGTCTTGCAATTCAGGTAGTGCATATTGCTGTTGCTACCAACAGAGGGCACTAGACCAGCTCCATAGCCAAACCCACCTAGTTGGTAGCAAACCTCAGCAATACAAGAGAGCAGGCAATACATTACACAGTACACACACACACACTATAAACAATTACATTACACACACCCTGCACCTATAATGGGTACAGGGTGACTAAAACATAGGATAAATAAAGCAGCCCACATAAATAGTCTGTCTGAAGGTAGACTAGGGGCTTTAAAGCCAGATAGATGAAAGAGTCATAGTCACAGGGGAGGAGGCTGGCAAGTAGGCCTCTCCAGGACCAAGTGGCGAAGGGCACTTCGTCACAACAACTATTTCTAACACAACTCCCATGAACCTTTTCCATCTATTTGGCTGGCAATGTTTTATTGGAGTCAGGCATTTGAATACACCTGCATTAGATACCGTTTGAAGTGCTGCATAAGCTGTTGCTACAATATAAAAATATGACTATCCCATTGCCATCATTTGGTTTAGTCATAACATGCGCCATTAACAAGATAAAGACATGCTTGTCGATATCCCATTATGCATTAGAAATGTAACTCCTGTCTGATGTATTGCGTGATGCACACTTTACGCATGCTATCATTTCATCCTTGATTGGCACTGACCTATTTTACTAATGTACAGCTGGAATCGTGCCAGCTCTGCATTTATTGACATGCTTGGCTTTGTGTTCAGGTCAATGTGTACAGCAAATGGCCAAATGTCACCATGTAAAATATAAGGCATAAAGCAATGTCTGTGAATTATTAATGCTCAGCTCACTATCGATTCTCCAAAAACACTGCAGCCATTGATTTTAATTTCTATCTGCAAAGTGCTGAATGCGTGATCTAGAGAAATGTAAGCAAAGTATTAAGTTGCTAAATAAAACATAAAAGGAGGGGCATCTAATACACCCATTCAGTCCTGGATGGTACATTCTAAATGGTATCCAGTGATCTTTCCCTAAAAAGCGAGAATTTCTCGCTGAATCCTTGTCCAGGTAGAACCGGACTGGCTGAACTTTCAAAAATATCAGCACAACACATAGCTGTTTATTATGGTATACTGTTTTTTGCAGACATGATTTTTGTTTGTTTTTTTACTGAGCAGTCTACTTAGAGGAACACTATAGTAGTTATGGTGCCCCTCACCATTGTAAGTAGTCAAACCACAAGCTGTAGTGGTTATGGTGTCCCTCACCATTTTAAGTAGGCAAACCACAAGCTGTAGTGGTTATGGTGTCCCTCACCATTGTAAGTAGTAAAACCACAAGCTGTAGTGGTTATGGTGCTTGGAGTGTACTTTTAACATAAAAAGTTACAGGGCAAGTGATGTATGTGCGTTTAAGAAAGTTATCGCATGTTAATCCTTAAAAGTAAACTCCAAGCACCATAACTACTATAGCTTTTTGTAGTGGTTATGGTGTTCGAAGTGATGTCTCTTTTGTTTATGTGAACCCATTTTGAAGAGTTTTGATGAGTAAAAGGAGTCCTTGACATCCAATGCCTTGTTCTACCTGCCTGCGATGTGATGATGGAAAGGTTTTACTTGACTGTGGTAAGCAGGATTCTAATAGGGTTAATGCCAAACACTACAGACCCTTAAAACTTCAGTTTGCTGCAATTCTTTGTGTGAAAAGTGTTTTCTCTTGGCACTTAGAAATTGGCCCTTTTATAAATTAACCTTGTTACATCTAGGGTGTTGTCTGTCAATCAAACAACCGGTCCTGTAACATCTTGGTTGCATTGTTCAGTGGAGCAGGGCAGACCTCCACCATGATGCTGACACACTGGCTTCACTTCCAGCGTCCGAATGGAGGTACGTTGTGTCACATCGTTTCTAAACTCCCTAGACAGCACTAGCAGTTACCATAGCAACCACAGCACTGTGGTTGCTGTGGGCGAAGTGCAGAGTAACATTCTGTGGGAGGTCTCTCATGCTCTCCCTGTCTCTCAATTCCTCAGCATTGAGTGTTTGCTGAGCAATTGGAAGACAGATCGCAGAAAAATAATTTTTTAACATATTTTCTCCCAATTTATACATTTGCTTGCACAATATATAGATGGAGTTTGAAGCTCTTTGAAATGAGCTGAAGTAGTTTTGCTTGTGACACGGTCCCTTTAAATATCACTGATTGCAAACTGTTCGGCAGGCAGATTTGTGGCTTGGTGAATGGTGTCGGGAGCAAGGATTTGGCTTTATTTCTCATGGTAGCTCTGTTTGGAATGGAAATAAACTGTACAAAAAAGATGGTTTGCATCTTTCTCAAAAGGGAACAAATGTTCTCAGTGAGCAGTTCAGAGGTTTTGCTTGGATTTAAACTAGGAGGTGGGGGGGACAAAAAGGTGATAAAACATCAATCCAAAACAAGGACAGAAGGTGCCTGTAGCAAGTGTGTTAAAAAATGATAAGCTTAGATGTCTACAAATGCTCGCAGTTTAGGGAATAAGATTCATGAACTTGTGGCAATAATGGCAACTGATAGTGTAGATTTAGTCGTTGTTACTGAGACATGGTATAATGAGAAAAATGACTGGGACGTAGCAATACCAGGGTACTCTTTATATAGAAAAGACAGGGAAGGCAAGAAAAGGGGAGGGGTGGCCCTGTATGTGAAGGATAGCATAAAATCTAGCCTAATAAAAGTTAGTGAGGTGAACATAGAGCCCGTTTGGGTTACGTTAGAATTTGGTAATCACACAGACTTCCATGGGTTCCAGTGTAGGCTGCAAGGAGATGGCTGCAGTGTTTTAAGTTGTGCGGCTGGGATTGATTGGAATGGGCTAGGACTGTCTCCTCTCTCTTCTCTCCTGCACTGCTCTTTCTCTCTCTTCTGGGAGGAAGTGAAGTTTGATCATTTCCTCCCAGCCCAGCAGGGGAACAGCCAAACTCACAGGGGCCCGGTCCAATGTTCTAATTAAAGGCCTGCAATTCCTGATCTGGCACCTAATCAGAGATGCCCATTGCATAGTCCTTAGTGTTAGGGTCACATGATGGGCACCTCAAGCTTGCAGACTGGAGGGCATTTTCACCGGCTGCACCACTGGTAGTTCCACCCCAGGACAAAGACACCTTGCTTATAAAATCCATCCCTGAGCCAACTGCTTTTTTTCCAGATGCAAACAATGTTTTATATACAAATGTTACTAAATTAAATTAATGCTCTCTTGAAGAGTTAGTATTTCTAAAGAGAAAGTAATTTATTCGATAAACTACCCAACTGTGCCAGGAATAATTTATTAACAAGACTCTAGCTGATGATACCTCCCTCCAAGCCAAATGGTGCACACTTTCTCATTTAAAGCAAGAGAAAAGGTTCATATTTAACCCTCCAGCTAACCATATGTCTCATCTGCACTACAGAAAAGCTCTCAGGAAGAAAATATCATAGTGTTTATTTTGTTTTGATAAATAATGCAGTGTTTTCTGAGTACACAGCTTTGAAAAAGGTAGGTTGTTTTAGGGAATAAATGTTGGAAAAAATATTCAGCAATTTCAATTTACATAATAGTCTGCTGTAGAAAATCAATTGGGAAAAAAATAAAGGCAGTATTCAATGTACAAGAGTTCTTACCGCAAAACATAAAATTATTACCATCATTAACCCCTTTGTTGGCGACAAGATATTTCTACCTAGGGATGCAAGATCCACCACATATCTCTACGTCAAATTTAAAATCCTATACAAAAAGCGGAATCAAGTTATTTATCAATTCAAATCCCCAAATAACTGTGGTGCTTGGTTTGTTAAATTAACTCTTGTAGCAGTTAAATGCCGCATACTATAGAACAGCACTATTTTGCAATTCCTTTTAGCTTTAGAAGCAAAATGTGTCCAGGTAAATATTAACATGTCACTATGACCAACAAAAGGAAATAAACAACTAGATGTCAAGCATTCTTATTGTGAAAAAAATATCCCTTTATTGGCAAAACAGCAACGTTTCGACTGCATGTCTTCATCAAGCAATACTGAAAAATAATGAGTTTTATTCACGGTTGTTATGAACTGGTGAAGGGACGATACAGAGGAGGTTTCCTGTCACTCTCCTTTGTGGATGACAATTCAAGTGCTCAATTGGTAAGGGTTACCTGCAGAGATGCAGAATAAAGTTTAAAACGCGTTGCCTGTCTTGGCTCATTTGCATGTCAAGATGCGTATTCTGAGAGAATTATGGAAACATGATTTCTTGGGATTATTATAAATATGCAGATGATGCACCATGGATTTCTGTAATGTTTGCTTTCACAACAAGGTATTCCGTACTTTGTTTTGTTTTTTTTATGTGCGAGGTATAAGAGAAAAAGGAAAGTGTGGAATTTGTAAAATCGATCCTTAATGGAAGTTAGCAATGGTCAATTTGCATTTTTACAGCAATGCATTATATGTGCGCGTTAGTCTGCCACCACAACTACAATTGGAAATTCCATAACTGTAACAGTGATTACAGTTTATTGCTCCTCAATACTGCATGCAGGGGTGTAGTAGTGGTGATTGCAGGCTGATGGTGATATAGAGCACACAGTCTCCATTCACCATTTGTAAAATCTGGTTGTAATCGTCACTGTTAAATCTTCTTAATTTCTTCTTCTTAAGTTAATTGATATATACGTCTTTTGTATATATAGTCTTGGGCCAAATGCTCGCCACAATAATATATGTCTATATTATTGAAAAGTACTAATACGCAATCTGACTTACGGTTTCTTCAGGTTTATTCTTAGTTACGGATACATAATAAAACAACAAATGATGTTACAGGATAATGGACATTCAACAGCAGATGGTAATTGCTGGACTCCTTTACATCCTTACATCTTTACATCGAGAGAGAGCCAGAGAGAGCCCAACCAAGACCGAGAGCGACCTTGTGTCCCTGTGTTACTATATAGATGTACTTATAGTAACTTCAGCGTTTAACTCTAGCCAAATAAGGACAAAACCCCCAAATCCACATTCCAGAGCTCTCGGACAAAGAAAGCCTTTTGACTTATACCATCTGTTACTTATGTCAATCCACACATCCATATATAATCAATAGAAACATAGAATATGCAATATTCTACATTCCCTCTGTTTATGGTTTGTCTTAAAACCATAACACAATGTCACTAACCTGTCCATTCATACATCACTTGTATCACATTCAATGAGCATAGAACAAGATGTAGTCACAACTTTCTATTATATGAGAGTTCTTAGAAGGTCGAGTTTCTATCCCTCATACTGCTTACTTTACTTCAAAACTCCCTCTGTTTCAGTTATGTATTGATCCATATCCATGTTACATCATAACTACTTGAACATAATATGTACATATATATAACAATAATAAATTAATAAAATAAAATATTTACAAATGTTGATCCAATAAACAATGTAAAGCAATCAGAAAGATCTACCTGCTCTGGTACAGTCATGTCTTTGTAGATAACAAAATCAAGATGATAATTTTCTAAATAATAATAACTGTGTTTCACTATCATATTCCTACAGACACATATAATAAAGTATTTTCATTCTCAATACCTGATATTACTTAAGTACTAATACATGTATTACTATAATATACGTCCACTTATACTTCCATGAATAATATGTTTTCTAGCAACCTTAAAATGTTTAGGTCATTTGTATTCATGAATTACATTCCTATACCATTAATACCACCTAGTGATGAAGGTATCAGTACTTTACAATCATAGTATTTAATTTGTATATTCAGTAGGCTCTAACTACCTGAAACATATCAACACTACTTATAAGACTCATTCAAAGGATGTGTTATCAACCATGAAGTTCTATAATAATTCTTCAAATAATGTTCATGGTGTTGACAATACTTATTGTCCTAGAAATTCTTCACCCAGAAATCTTTCTATCATAGATTTGTTTTGGTTTACATAATTATAATTTTCACTAAAATTCCACCTTGTAGTAACAAATTTTTCATTCAACAGAAACATGGTTTACTTTAAAATAACTTACAAAGAATAATGTAAATTAATTATCACAACTCTCTTCATTAGCATTGTGATGACTTATTAATGTAATACATCTTAAAAGCAGGATTGTCCTAATGTTCTGACCAATCCGTATTCCTTAGTACAGTTCAACTGACTAAAATAAAATAAACTTGGGGTCATACTGCCCAGAAACTCTTATTCCTAGTCTGTGTCTAACAAACTCAGGGTAATCATAAAACAACTTATAACAACTTATTCATTCATTGGATACCATCATATCCAGAAACCTATTCTCCCTAGTCCATACCTTTATAGACTTGGGTCAAATATAATTGTGTGCTATACTCTTAACTAAACTTCAATTCAATTCCTCTTGGATCTCTGAACTCTTATATCCAAGGCATTCTTAATGTATATAATTACTTAATATTAATCAATATAAATTATCCTTCCTTAGTTTTCTTCCTTATGTTACCATTGTTTGTTTCACTTCACCTCGATTTATAAACAAAATATTTATTCTGGTGAATCTATGAAATACTATTGCACTCAATCTTTGTAGTATTAAGTAACCATGATCCTTATTTTATCAACTTCATATTTTATCTACCTGATACTTCTCATCCTATGTATAGGTAATAATGTAATAGTTCCTTTTATACTATCCTATCATAATTTTACTCCATGTGTTATATAGTTATAAGTACTCTCTTTTGGTATTAATACTCATAACTGTTCAATAACTTTTCATTGTCTGTTTTCTTCTTCATGAATATTTAGGAATTAATATGAATGTTAGTGTCCATCTTTTATTTATTTGTAAGTCTGTTAATCTTCTGGATCACATGAACTCTGTAGAATCTTCCATCACAGTTTGCAGATCAGATGAAAAGTCTCTTTCCAACAGTCGATATCCAGTTGTCTAAAGGAATGTTTTCCTGATTTATTGCCACAAGGATCTGTCACGCTTTACCTACATTAAAACAAAAAACATGTGCAGCATCAATGGCTTACAATGTTTATATCTCATTATTATTATACAGTTTAACATTGAATTACATTGACTACACAAAACATACTCATTTCTTCTCATGAGATCTACCATCTAGTGGTCATTACATTTATGCCATTTGATGTATAATCTTAAAATTTCCTTTATATTAAAATTTTTCTGAACATTTTAATTTTACAAACTTTTTATTAATCATACCCCTCTTTTAAACTGTTTAATAATCTGGAGGTATAACCTAATCACATGTCAGATGTTACAACAAAATATTGTTTTCCACTATACTTTAGCAATAGCAGTCATTTTGTCTTAACACTGGCACCATTTTGTCACATGAAACAAACTACAAAAACATATTGTTTCCTACATCAAATGTATTTGTAAATCTAGGTTTTATCCTATCAAAACTTTTGTTTTCTATATAATCAAAACATATGTATGTCCAGGCTTTGCAAAATATAGTAATCCATTATCAGTCATGACATTAAAATCTCATTCTCATGAATTAAATCAAAGATTTTAAATCAACCTCAGAAGCAACAAGGAATATATTCATTGTTTGTTTTTCCTTCTGTAAAATGATTGGATTTACTGTATCATCGCATACACCCAATATAACATACATTGCATGTTCCTAACTGCTACATTAGTGTATTTCATTCTGCCATATTTGCAAACTTGATGTAAATTTTTATTTTAATTAATTAACCTAATACTTTCTTATAACACACATAAAAAACAATGAAAAAACAGTTCAGACTAACAATTCATTAAAACAAACTAACCTAGATCTCTATTCTTGTGTGCTGTTCTTAATTCTGGAATCAGCCTGTGTACATCTGTTGGCACACATATACATGCTCATTCCCTAAACTGATCATATCTCTTGAAGTTATCTGATTCTTATAACTTTCTGTGTTACACTGCATTGCTTGTCTGTCTCCTAATTTCGATTTAGCTAAAATTGCTCTTATTTGTCTGATTATCAGTTTACAAGGAAAGGCTTTTATTGATTTATCTCCATATGTATTTTCTCTGTCAAAATTTGCAATCAACAAATTTAATTTCTCATTTTCTTTTGATTTGATATCTCGGATAAAATATCTGCAAGACCTTAAATAATGTTGTTTACTGCACCAAAAACAAATAACTTTAGGAGTTATATTTTGCCTTTGATTGACTGTGCAGTTTCTAGTACAAAAAATTGGGAGGGGCTCAGCTGTCTGTATCACTCTTTTACACTGAGTCCTAGAAAAAGGAGGAGGAGGGGGACGAGGGGTGTCAGGTCTGAGTTTCTCTCTCTGCCTCATTCCCAAAGTCGTTTTAACCCCTTCATTATTGGTTTCATTTCTGATTTCTCTCCTTACGTTATCTAAGAATAAAGCAACGTCATTCAAAGTGCTTTTTTCTCTAGCTAACACAATTGCAGTTGGATCTAGATCTTGAAATTTTTTCACAAATTCATTAATTAACTGATCCTCAGGAAAATCGGCAACAAGTCTATATGCCCTTTCAAATTTTACAAGAAAACTAAAAATATCCTCATTGTGTGGTTTTAGTTTTTCCAACATTTCAATGTTTGCAAAATCATTCCCTGTTGTTAATTTTATTAATTGTGTTAATCTGTCTTGCTTATTTCCATATATTGTTTTATCATTGTCCCCACATTTTACAGGCGCAGTCAGTCTACATGCCATTTGAGTCGGCAGCCATGTTTTAAATAGTCTATTCCTTTGTTCGTCATTTAGGCTGTATTTGTCTAAATTAGACTCAAACATTTCAGCATTAGTAAATGCATCCACTGACGTGTCATAAACTGGAATAGATTTCACAATTTTCATTAATTGTTCCTGGATTTTCAAATTACGTTTTGCAGCTCTGTCCTGGAATTTACATTTCTGTGAGGATACATTTTCAGTATCTATTGTTTCTGGGATTAAATTTTGTGCCTGTATTTTTCTTGTATTAACACACACTTGCTTTACTTCATTTCTAAACTGGCAAAAAAGATAATTTCTTAATTCAACTCTATCCTCTAGTTCACAGACTGTTTATGACTGTTTACAGCATGTGCTCTGTGTTACTTTGTTACACTGTTCATTTAAATCTGATTTGTCTTCTGTTAACCCATACAAATCTATTTCTTTATCTGCTAATTCTAAATTGTCTTGACCTGCATTTCGTTTACAAATCAATGCATTGTAAGTACAGACTAGTTTCATAACATTTCTGATCATTTGTTTTTTCTTTTAACAAATAATTTCTTGGCAATTTCACTCTTGGCAATTTCATATTGTGTGTATAAAGATTGCCACAATACAGCATCTGAATAGCTGCTATTAAATGCAAACTGCAATTTACTTTTCTCTGCAATATCATTTATGAATTCCATGTTACTCACCAGATCAGTTATTTCTGTCTATTTTGTTGCTTCATCCACACAGCTGCGCAGTTCTGGGCTTGGATCTGGATGATTGCCAATCTCTGCCACGTGCTTGCTTCTAGAATTCACGTTGTATCTTGTGCTTTTTGTCTCAATTGTATAAAATAGTCTTGTACAGTCTTTGTGATTTGAAAATGTTCTTTTTCTTACAAACACAGTTCTTCTGTGATAATCTAGATTCTTTTTTTCTCTTCAAGTTTGTTTTCCCATTTCCAAAATAGCTTTGTAACTCGATTCTTCTCTCTCCCCCTTTGAAGTGGGAACAAAACTTGAATAGAAGACTGGCTGGCTGGCCAATGTAAAATCTGGTTGGAATCATCACTGTTAAATCTTCTTAATTTCTTCTTCTTAAGTTAATTGATATATATACATCTTTTGTATAAACAGTCTTGGGCCAAATGCTCGCCACAATAATATATATCTATATTATTGAAGAGTACTAATACGCAATCTGACTTACGGTTTCTTAATAAAACAACAAATGATGTTACAGGATAATGGACATTCAACAGCAGATGGTAATTGCTGGACTCCTTTACATCCTTACATCGTTACATCGAGAGAGAGCCAGAGAGAGCCCAGCCAAGACCAAGAGCGACCTTGTGTCCCTCTGTTACTATATAGATGTGCTTATACTAACTTCAGCGTTTAACTCTAGCCAAATAAGGACAAAACCCCCAAATCCACATTCCAGAGCTCTCGGACAAAGAAAGCCTTGTGACTTATACCATCTGTTACTTATGTCAATCCACACATCCATATATAATCAATAGAAACATAGAATATGCAATATTCTACACCATTGTTCTCAACAATAATTTCAGTAAAGAAAGTGGGAACATTTCCTTATTTTCCAAAATGTTAGGCAAAAAGAGGGATACACCAACAGAGGATCCAGATGGAAGGGATACCAATCTGCACAAATGGAGGTGCCTCCCATGAAGGGCATATTAAACATCTCCCCCCATGAGCTGAAGCCAGCTGAAATCTCTCTTTTAAATACAGGGTTAAACTTTGCACCCTCAAATAATTTTATTTTATTTTGTTTATTCAAGGACGTTAACCACTTTATTAGAAAATTAACGCTAACTAGCTCATTTAATATCAAAGAGGCAAATAGTGTCACTTAGTGCCCAGGTTTTCTCAACAACCCTCAGGATAGGATCATACTAAGTGGTCTGTTGAAACTCTTGAATGAACAAGAATATGAAACTGTAGAGATGGATGTGTTCGAGATAATTGAGTCTAATATCCCAACAGGTCTTAAATCCCCCTCCACATATTATTCTCAGGGGAATAAATTAAATTTCATCCCTATATTTTACGAGTTGGTTCTTAAAGATTTCAAAACTCTAGATGCTTCCAACAAAGTCGCCAAAAGAAAATATCATAACAATAATTTGAATAAATCAGAAATGAGAGCTATACAAGATTTAAGAAACAATCATAACATTATTATTAAGGGGCAGATAAGAAAGGGGGTATTGTGGTGCTCAACAGAGATGATAATTTACAAGAGGCCAATAGAATTTTAGAGGTCAAGGCGTTTTATAAAGTGTTAAAACAAGATCCCACTATACCCTTCATCAAGAAGCTACACATGCTCATAGAGAACCTACATGGAAGGAGGATCCTAGAGAAAAATAGAAAGGGGTACCTCTTTTATTATCTCCCAAAAATACACAAGAACCTAGATAAACCACCTGGCCACCCTATTATTTTCTCTATAGGCTCTCTCACTGCACCTTTGCACCAGAGATATGTGATACACCTCCAATTCCGGGACCGTGACACTGGTCATGTACTCACTCTCATGCAGGGTGTGACCTGGCAGGATGACTTTTGCTGGTTAACTGTTAATGTCACTGCACTTTATACCAACATCAACCATATGTTAGGCCTACAGGCCTTAAAACATCTCTTGTATTCAGACCCCCTTTTACCCATTTTACAAGCTGAGTCTATCATTGAATAAGCACACTTTAATTTAACGTACAATTACTTTAGTTTTGACAAGGTCTTTTATCTTTAAACGAAGGGAACAGCGATGGGGGCAAGCTTTGCCCCATCATATGCAAATCTTTTTATGGGTTTTTGGGAATTTACATTTATTTTAAATAACCCACATTAGATGAATCAGTTAATATTTTACCGTCGTTTTATAGACAATATTTTCATTATTAGGAAGAGATTGACAACTTTGTCACCTACCTCAAATCTAACGATTGGGGCCTCTCATTTACATTTAACAAACAAAAATCAAAAATAGAATTCCTTGATCTTCTCCTATGGGGGAGAAAGATAAAGTAATGACCAAAACCTTTCAGAAAAAGGTAGATGTCAATGGGTTCTTACAAGCGACCAGTGTGCATCACCCAACCTGGGTTACCAAAATCTTATAAATTTGGGACAATTTATAAGATTCCATCGGAAGTGCTCCAAGTTGGAACATTTTGAGTAAGAAGCCCTGACATTGAGTAAACGTTTTTTGGAAAAGGATTATCCTCCCAATTCTATTTTAGATGCATAAAATAAGGCAAGGATTTTTTTAGTTCATTGCTTACTTGCTCCTGTGGTCTCCACTATGTGGGGCAAACCATTAGGTCATTAAAGAATAGATTCAGGGAACACCGTTTGGCCATCCTCTATAAGAACAAAAGATCCCCAGTGGCTCGACACTTTCAGCTAGCCCATGATAGTAATTGTCAGGGTATCTACACTGGCAGACATTTTGTGTTAAGAAAGAAATTAAAAAAAATTATATTGTAAGGCACCATCAGAACAGAGGTAACTAAATTTTGTAACAGAATAAAAAATTTAAAAAAAGACAGACACATTTTTTTACTCTCTCTGTAACTCTATTCTGCCCTGAGCAGAGGAATGCATCTAACGTAAACACTGGCCAGAGATAAAATTCTCTTACAACATCTTATATCTGCAGCAGAAGGGGGGTTGAAAACGCAATAACCCAGACACAAATATAAATATATATATATATATATATATATATATATATAGAGACTAACTATATTATGTTAATCATATATAAATAGTACCTAAGTTAATAAAATTAGAATATTCATAGATAGAATATCAATTAAGAAATATCATGTTATTAAACTAATATAACTGAATGTGTACAAGTCATGTATATATCACATGCTGTCACATTACTAACTATGTAGTTTCACACAAGAAAGCCAGACACAGGATTACCAATGACAGATAACACTAAGTAATTAATTAAACGTTTTAAATATTAAGGATGTGATACAAAGTTCCATTGTAAAGAAGGGTCAAATTAAGGCTACACGTGTCAGAAACTAATTTTACGGCACAAAACCAGAAAGTAAGCCTGGTAAAAACGAACCAAAAAGTTTTGAAGTCTGACAGATGTTTGATGAATAGTCATCATAAAAAGATAGCCAAGATGACATCAAACGCATCGCGAAATTCAGTTAACCCATTATACAAAGTGATAATTGGACTTCCCCACAAGAATTTTTGGTGATGTAATTGCGCCATCTACTGACATAAAAACTAGATGATAGTCTGTAGGAAAAGACACGCCTGCCTTACTCGATTGGCCACTGAAACTAATGAAGTAAAGGAAGATACTCCTTTAAAAATTAAGGACAAAGGAGAGAGAGGGATCTTGGGTCTAACATCTGGAGCAGGAACGAGGACACACCTAACTTTCTGTATCTCTTCCAATTAATTTTGGACTCTGAAAAATATAACACTAAATGTTCCTATTTCCCACAATTCTCATTCATACTTGCATTCACCACTTTGATGGAATACATCCCCAAGACTAAAATAAATTCTACAAAAAGAAGCTGGTAATTATACTGGTTTAATTTAAATGTATTAATTTTACTAAAACAGAAATATATCTGGATAAAAGGCTGGTCAGATTTCAACTTTTATGAAATCATAGCTAGCTAATTAAATATATAGTTATATGAATTCTTTACTGCAGAAGGAATAAATAATATATTTACCAGTAATTTGCAAAAAATAGCATGTCAGCTATTAACCAGAGATATTGGCTTATCTGGATTTAGGGATAGTCATGTTTAATTAGGAAAGTTAAAATTTCGCAATCGTAAAATCTGGTTAGAATAATTTTTATTGGTTATTGGATGAGAAGGAATGGTTAACTGATCTGGTATGAGAATTATTGTATTTGCCATTGCAATATAAAATGTATTTTGCCTGTGAGAATTGTAGCCAGCAGTAAATTAGTTCATTAACTCAGTGTGATTAAACTGTCAGCCCAAAAATCCTTTTTATGGCTTTAAGCTGTGATGGGAGATGCTGTGTTCTGTGTTAAAGGAATTTCAAACTGATTCTGTGTAAGAAATAGCCTTGCTGAATTCAAAGTGAAGTGTATTGTTGTAAATCTTGTTGAAAACAGCATACATGTCGATATAACTGTTGCTATTTAGCTAGCTGTAAATTGTGTTAAACCACTGCCACATTGTATACATATGTAATACCTAAATATTTACTGATTATTGTCACGCATGTTATATATTATTATGATTATTAGTGTCACAATAAATTATATTTCTATTATTACCCATATATACTCGAGTATAAGACGACCCGAATATAAGTCGAGGCCCCTAATTTTACCATAAAAACTGGGAAAACTTATTTACTCGAGTATAAGACTAGGGTGGGAAATGCAGCAGCTACTGGTAAATTTCTAAATAAAATTAGATCCCAAAAAATTACATTAATTGGATCTTTATTTACAGTGTGTGTGGGTGTTTGTGTGTAGTGTGTGTATATATAAATAATACAGTGTGTGTGTGTCTGTGTGTGTATATAATGAATGCAGTGTGTGTTTGTATGAATGCATTGTGTATATATTGCAGAGTGTGTGTTTGTATGAGTGTGTGTGTATATAATGCAGAGTGTGTGCATTAAATACACACTCTGCATTATATACACACACTGCATTCATACAAACACACACACACTGCATTATATACACACACACTCATACAAACACACACTCTGCATTATATACACACACACTCTGTGCGTATATGATGCAGAGCGTGTTTGTGTAGTGTGTGTAAATTGGGTGGGGGAGGGCATTTTTATTATTTTAATAATTTTTTTAATATTATTTAAATATTTTATTATTATTTTAATATTTATTATATTATTTCTTATTATTTTAATATTTAATTTTTGTCCCCCCTCCCTGCTTGTTGCCTAGCCAGGCAGAGGGGGCTATGTGAATCCCTGGTGGTCCAGTGGCATTGGCTGTTCAGTGGGGGGACTGGCAGCAAGCTGTTACTTACCTTTACAGCAGCTCCTGTCAGCTCCCTTCACCTGTAAGTTGCCATAATACAGACCTTGACTCGAGTATAAGACGAGTGGTGCTTTTTCAGCACAAAAAAGTGCCGAAAAAATCGTCTTATACTCGAGTATATACGGTATTTGTGATTAATGTGTGAAATATAAATCCTCTAATACACGTGCCCCAGGGTCTATAAGAGTTAAAAATAGTGGGTAGCTCTTAGCTTTTATGATATAATAAAAAATTATTAAATTATTTATGAAAATATTCTTTTTAATATTTATCACCCCATAAATATCCTCACATGATCTATCACATATCTCAGTAATGGGCATAGAAATTGAACCCAATATAAAGGAGATTGCTAAAAGAAAAGGAATGCGGCTGAGACAAAATGGATCTTTAAGCTTAACACCCTTACACCATGTGGCGTAAATGAAGAATTAGAGCAAGCTCTTTAAATATGTTGATCTAGTCCTATTCCTCTGTCTGTGGCTCTATACATAGTACCTTTAATATAGCTGGTTATCCTCAATCACCTCCTTGTTGTTTGGTTTAACTTTCTTTAAGATTTTCATTTATTTATGGTTGATAAACAAATAAATTCCCTCTTTTTATGACATATTACCTGTATTAGTATAATTTTTCTATAAAAAAAAAAAAAAAAAAAACTTTTTAATATATCTTTTTTATACTTCTTGGGAATAAATTGGATGTGGTATATGCTTCTAATATATACAACTTACTAGTTTATAAATGCATTTGTATGTTTATTTCACATTTTAATCAGAGATATATATATAATGAATGCTTCTTTACATATATACCCATTTTTTGGTTAATTGATTTTCCCCATTTTTTGATTGTTAATTGAGTTTTTTTTTTCTTTCTTGAGAGGGTATTTAAATTAGGTCCTATAGACCTTGAACCACAGTCTTGAGAACGTCTCCTAGAGAGATGAAAGGCGTAGACGTCCATGGTCCTGATTTGCAGTAGAGACAGAATATCTATGCTTCTCCTATCTACCCGGATCCCTATGACACCTATATATACACAACGATAGCATCCTTGTTCATCCGTGGAGGGGGCCCCCTGACGGATAAGTACCTTTTTTGCTTGTATTTTTGCTGTTATTCCTGTGTATAGATTTTTATATACTTTGTATGTTGTATTCATATTTTACTTCACTACTCCTTTTGAGGTCCGTTATCCTACTCCCCCTTTTTCACTGTTTAGGGGATATGACCTCTTTTTAGGAGTTTGGATATATTTTTACTGATATCCTTTTTATTCTGCGCATTTGTTTACAGTTGTCCTTGGATAGCAACTTTGTTGTAGTTGTTTGTACGGCATTGCACACTTTCTTGCTATCTTGTGCATTTTCTGTACCTATACAGTGTATTCATATTATCCTTGGAGATGATCCATTCTGTCTATTTACATTTAATGTAATAAATTGATTAGTATATGTTGATCTCTTTGTATTTAGATAGATCTATCTATCATTTTTTGGTGCACACACACTCTCTCTATTTATTTAAGAAAGTGGAAGAGACCTAATTCTAGGAGGTTAATGTGTCCTCTCAGGTAGTGTTGAGACTTCTTTCCGGTTGGGGAGACCCAGAAGGAGCTTATTATATAATTATACAGAAATGAGGAGCTAATAATGACAGATGAGATATGCTATGTAAAGTGGTGTGACAAAAAGGTGTCAGAAAGGTGTTTCAAAAATGTTGAATGAGTAGGAGATGAGAAGAAACTCACTAAAGAAAAGAAGAGCAAATAATTGAAGTGAGAAGGAAAATGGGGTATTGCAGAAAAGGGATTAAACATTAAATGTTACTGAGAAATAAACATTGTATGCCAAGGAAAGGAAGGTTGGATTGAGAAAGCGGGTGTGGTGGAAAAGGTGGCGATCTAAAAATGTAAAATATAGAGTCTGAGAATGATAGAGCGGTTGAATGGTGTTTGAGAAGGAATTTAATGGTAAGGCCCTATATGTAAATAGGGAAGTCAACACCCCCACCCTGATCATATATCGCTATACGTTAAGAGGTATGCCTTAGATTTTTAGTTTTACTTAAGAAGAAGCAGGTACTTGTGGGTAGCATTGTGACAAACCACCCAGTCACCATCCACATTTAGATGGTTTTCCCATATGTTGTCCCCAAAAAGACTATATTCACTACACCTAGCTCACACCACCCTCCCCTCCATGCCAACTAACTAATAGCGCACTTTTCCCTGACTGTAACCGGAGTCCAGAAAGCCGCAAAGACTTCAGCGCGACTTATTCACAACTCTTTTGGAACACCCGTCCGGCCGCGGCTAGCCTCAACTCCCGGCCAACATTCACTCCGGTTTTCCCCTACTTCCCTACTAGCTACAAGAGTGCTTTTAGGACATAGGCCTCAGACTATGTGGAACAATCGCTTCCTGAGAGCCCGGGGGAACACCCCTTATTTTGTTCACAATTGACTGGTCAAAGCTCTTATTGTCCTGGAACCCTTTTGGGCATGAACTTGTGCGGCCTGTCAAACTTTTCCCCACGGTGGCGATTTGTCAATTCTCCAAGTATTCAGGCACTATTTTGCCAACATGGGCGTCGGGTCAGAGCTATCCTGGGATGTTTAATATGTGTGGCTCCTGTGTGTTTTTACTATGTTTTGGGGGTGTTTTTGTGCTATGCTCTCTGTATCTGGGGGCTATAGCTCTTTAGCCACAGTGTACACTAGGAGACTCTGAACTTTATCCTCAGTGTTCTGTCCTAATAGTACCCTGGTTTTAATGTTTTACTTTGTATTAAGGCCAGGTAAAATAACATTCACTACCTTCTCTACTCATTAAACTCTTATAACAAGATTTACTTGTTATAATTTATAGCTCCAGTTTTAACCCTAGTCTGTTCTCTTTATTAACTTGTGTCAAAGCATAAGGAATGCTTGAATCCAAACAGGAAGATAACTTACATGTACATTTGTGATTTATTTATCTTTTTTTATTAATATTTTATTGTTTTTCATAGTATAACACAGAAGGAAACGTACAACCATCCATCACCGGTCCAACACCCAGTTGCCCTCCCACCTAATGACTCAGGACTTTGGCATTAAGCCTGTTCAATCTCTTACTGGTCTTTCCATCCCCCTGGTCAAGGCCTCCACTGGGCATCTGTATGTGCAGTAGTTGAAAGTCCTTTTTGTAAGAAGATGTCAGCCAATGTGTACATGTTTCTGTGTATGCTTGTAGTTGGCCCTGAGCTAAGAGTGCCAATTCCTCTAACTATCCCAGCTCTTCAATTTTAGTGTACCAGAGGGGTGTTGAGGTATCGTATTTCCAACAAAGGTGTAATACATGTTTTGCTGTGTTTAGAATTCATATCGTAAGGAATTTCCTATATACAGAAGTTGCAATGCTAGGGTAGTGTGATGTTAGAGGAATGGGACGGGGCAGAAGGGTGGGGGTTGTCTGAATATTTCTTCACAAAACAGATTTCTGGCTTCAAAGAACAGATTTAATGCATTCCCACAAAATGTGCAAGAATGTGCCTGGTGTAGAGTGGCAGTACCAGCACTTGCCCTCCAGATAGAGGTTAATGGTCTTAAGGAGTTGTGAGGATTTGTACCACATCCTCAATACCTTTTTTGCAGTTTTTTTGTGTTATACTTGCCAGCGCATGAGTCACAGATATTTACCCATTAATTTGTTGTTACTTGTTAGTGACTCTATGGCAGTTTCCAATTTGCTCATATACGGGTGGTTGGGTGGAGGTTTTGATTGTGTTGAAGTGTGGAATATAGGATTGAAATGGTATGCGGTAGTGCGTCAGGTTCATTATACATAAGTTCGAATGAGGTGAGTGACCTAAGTTCGAAGTTTGTACACTCCTTCCTTGGCCCACTCCACCACTCTCTGTAAGTTGGGTCTGATCTCTCAGTCGATATGTTAATGTTGGGAATGTTTGGTTTAGAATAGTTTATCTTGAAATTAGAGAGAACTATACATATGGAAATCCCTCATAATAGGTCATCTCCACAGACGGCCACTTAAGTATGGTGGGCCCCATCTGAACTTCCATAGTTATCGGGATTCTGTCTAACTGCTTGGAGGAATGGTTCGTTGGCGTGGAGAAAGAGCAGCGTCAAAAGAGGACAGATGTGTCTGATGCCTATGTATATGGTAAAGGGATCATTTTAAAACCTCAGTTCATACAAATCCTTGCCGTGGGTCTCCCCAACCGGAGAGAAGTCTCAACACTACCTGGGAGGACACATTAACCTACTAGAATTAGGTCTCTCCCACTTTCTTAAATAAATAGAGTGCGTGCACCAAAAAATGATAGATAAATCTATTTAAATACAAAGAGATCAAAATATACTAATCAATTTATTACATTAAATGTAAATAGACAGAATGGATCATCTCCAAGGATAATATAAATACACTGTATAGGTATAGAAAATGCCCAAGATAGCAAGAAAGTGTGCACATTGCACTCACCCTGCGAAGGCCTTCTCTGTTTCTGGAGACAGCAGGAACAGCATCTCATTTCGTCTGCTCCTGTTGAATCAGAGAGATCATCCTGGTGGTATTATACCTGGCCTCTCTGTGTGATATGATCACATAGTCCATCCAGGTCATAGTGTCCATGTCAACCTTAAGAATTGTTGTCAGAAAGTAGTATGGTAGAAAGATATAATCTGTGCAGGAGTAGCTGGCGTAGGGTATGGAATAGTGGATTTTTTATTTATTTTTATACATCAGTCATGACTCTACTCCTCAAGAATGTTTAGTCTAAAATAGGGTAGCTCCCTTTCCCACAGACAGAAGCTATTCCACACAGTTTGAGCAGGAGTCTTATCAGGTCGTCAAACATTTCCATAAAACAAACAGACACATGTGGTCCTTGATATATAATATTGTATTTTCTGTTTCCAGTACTCTGATGAAAACTTAGATTCTAAATCTATTAAGTGCAACATTCAAAAGCTCCTTGGAATAAATACAAATGGTAATAATAACAAAAGTATATTTGCCAGAATAGTTTAAGATGCCTCATTAACAAAATTATACAAAATGCATATTGTAACAATTAATAACTTGTCATTAGGGGCTGCCAAAAGTTATAACTTTAGAGATTATTACGGGTCACTAAATTATTATTATTATTATTATTGTTACTGGTATTTTTAAAGCGTCAACACATCATGCAGCAAATGGTGAAAAAGACAGTACAATATAAACAGACCAATAATAAAATGTAACGAGGGCCCTGCCCTTGAGCAGAAATCTAGTCACTGAAGTTCTTTTATACAGAGTACTTACCCAAGTAGCCCATGTGTTAACAATCTAAATGTTAAAATGGGGAGTTGAGACAAGAGGAAGCAATAGGAATTTGGAGGTGATGGCCAGCAAAAATTAAAAGAATAATTACAATCGCTGGTAACATGGGAAGGGAATGAGGAAGTAATTGAGTGTGATGACAAACAGGTCAAAGTTCAATAGTGGAAGGGAAACCGCACTCTTTTGGTCCCCATGGTGCAACTGGACCTTAGATAGGCCAAACCTCACTTTGTAGTTGATGAAGTAGAAAACGATCCAAGCATGCACTCAAGGATAACCAAATATGTCCAAAAAAAGTTATAGGACCATTATAGGCACCCAGACCACTTCAGCTCAATGAAGTGGTCTGGATGCTAGGTCCCTCTAGTTTTAACCCTGCAGCTGGAAACTTAGCAGTTTCAGAGAAACTGCTATGTTTCACTGAGGGTTAATCCAGCCTCTAGAGGCTGTCTCACTGACAGCCGCTAGAGGCGCTTCCGCGATTCTCACTGTGAAAATCACAGTGAGAAGACGCTGGACGTCCATAGGCCGTCCATAAACCGTCCTATGTGCGGTTTGAATGCGTGCGCGGCTAATGCCGCACATGCGCATTCGGAGCTGACGTCAGCAGAATAAGGAAAGTTCCCCAGCGCCAAGGGAGCCCAGCGCTGGAGAAAGGTAAGTGGCTTAAGGGGTTTTAACCCCTACAGTGCCAGGAAAACAAGTTTGTTTTTCTGGCACAATAGTGGTCCTTTAATGAGTTGCAGATTATTTTCAATATTTTCTTCAATGGTGCAAATTCCACTGTTATAAATAATGATTTTTTAAATTTTTTATTTAATGTTAGTAGTAATTTGGAATTTGAAATTGTTTAGTATTTAACGTGAGAAGTAATGTGGAATTTTGAGTTGTTTCATAAACTTTATAACTGGGCAAATATATTGACAAATTCGAATCTTTAGTTATCCTGGAGTGCCTTGATCATATTCTACCTGATAAATTACAAAAGCATGCTATAGCTTTAGAAGGAATCAGTGTGAGTGGGTACTGCTTTGTGCAAATAAAGTGCCTTTGTTTCAGTTAGCTGGTTTATGAAGTTAGGCTCAATGAATAGAGATACACACAGGTATTTTGAGGAATTTACTGATAGGAGGGGCAAAGCATGGAGATGGAGAAGAGGGGATGCTAACGTGTTTTGTGCTTCCATGCAAGGCACTTCCTCAAAGTAGTGCCTAACATGGCACAAAATATAATTTTGTCTTTGAATAAAGGACAATTTTATTCCATTTTATGGAATACAGCATTTAATTCCTGAATGCAGCACCTGGTAGTCGTTTTCTATTGTATTAAAATATATTCACAAATGAAAAAAATATATACATTTCAAATTGTTATTTTTTTTTAATGCACACCAAAATTACCCAAAACAATCTTGGGACTGGATTTGAAGCCATACAAAGATGTTCACATGAGTCTCTTAGTATCTCCATTTCTTCCCTCTGTGTTACATAGTGTAGTTATAACCACATGCACTACTCAATGGGGATTCTAGATATACTGGGGGATAAAAATACTTATACCATCCTAACCAATGATCCAACATCGCGCTTTAATACGGAACTTGGGATTCTTCTAGATCAGGCATATAATAATGGGATTATTACTCAAAAAAATTTAGAATTTTTATTTCAAAAAAACCCTGTTATACCGATCTTTTATTTTCTTCCCAAAACACACAAACGCCTCCCTAATACACCAGGGCGTCCTATTATTAGTGGTGTAAATTCACTAACAGCTAATTTATCCGCCTATGTTGATTCATTTTTGCAGAAATATGCACAAGGAGCGCCTTCTTATGTGCGAGACACAAAATCCTTTCTACAGGAGTTGGAATGCATCGAATGGAAACCGGAATACAGTTGGGCCACACTAGATGTGACCTCTCTGTATACTGTGATCAGCCATCATTTAGGGTTGGAGTCAGTTGATTATTATATGTCTAGAGACAATACACTATCTGCAAGTCATAAGGAGTTCATTTTTTCTTCAGTTCAATTTATTTTGGATCACAATTATTTTTTCTTTAATGGTGATTATTATTTACAAATCACTGGGAGCGCCATAGGTACCAGGTTCGCCCCCACCTATGCCAACACCTACACGAGAAGATGGGAAGAACTTTTCGTGTGGTCTGGGCATGGCTGGAGGGAGAGCCTGGTCCTATGGCGGCGATATATTGATGATGTTATTATTATTTGGAAGGGGTCTTCGGTTGCTTTTCAGGATTTTGTTCGATATCTTAATTGTAATCAGTACAACTTGGTCTTTACCCCAGTATGGAATAAATATGAAATTCATTTTTTGGACCTTGTCCTTTTTTGTGACCAAGAACAAATACAGACTAGCTGTTTCTTCAAACCCACAGATGGTAACGGCTATGTACATCAACGAAGCTGTCACCACAAACCTTGGTTACGGGGTATAGCCAGGAGTCAGTTTACATGTGTCAGATGGAATTGTTCTAACCTTCAGGATTTTAAGATCCAATCATCATATATTAAGAAAAAGCTCATGGATAGAGGCTACAAAAATAATTCTCTGGATAAAGAAATCCGTTCTATCAGTTCGGTACAGCGCAGTTCATTGTTAGAAGATAAGGGTAGTGTGAATGAAAGTAACAAAAACTTTAAATCATCTTTTATAACTCAATATAATACTGATCATTATAAAATTAAAAAAAGTTTGCAGGAATTCTGGCCCATCTTACTTCAGGACCCAGTTTTGGGAAAGTCTCTATCGGATCGCCCTATGGTGATCTATAAAAAGAATAAGAATCTTAAGAATGTACTGGCTCCTAGCTATGCTATTAAACATCCTAATACCCATCTTTCTTCGACTATTGTTTTTTTTAGAGGCTGTGGAACTTGTAAAGCCTGCATTACTACATCACCGTCTAAAACACAAGTTTTTTATAGTAACATCACAGGGGAAACATTCAAGGTGAAATCTGAGATCAGTTGCCACACGGACTATGTGGTTTATTTACTACAATGTCCGTGTGGCAAACATTATGTGGGACGTACAAAGAGGATTTTAAAGGTTAGAATACTTGAACATCTAAACAATATTAAGAAGAAACTTCAAACTCATTCAGTTTCGGCCCACTGTTCTAACTGTCCATCATTTACTTTTCGGGAATTTAGTTTTATGGGCATTGAAAGAGTTTTTCCATTCTGGCGAGGGGGTGATAGAATCCAAAAATTATCCCAGAGGGAGACCTTTTGGATACACAAGTTGAGTACCCTAGAGCCAAAGGGCCTCAACATTGGCATCGACTTAGTTTGTTTTCTGGATTAAGATTCATTTTTTTGAAGGAATTTAGGTTTCTTTATATTCAGATATATTTTTTCCTTATTTTTATATAAAAATTTTTTATGCTTTTGGGTTATTGTTATTTTTGATAAAAATACAGCTCTTTTTCTCCATATGGGATATGTAGAAGAACATGTGTAGTTGAACTGTTTACTATATATATCAGCTGAAACCTTTTGATATTTGGGAATTCAATTGTATTTGGGAGTATGGACTTTCTGTATCTTGTAAATATATAGATATTAAAAAACAGTATCCTGCACATATTCACTAATAAAAATAATGGGTAAAAATATAATTATTTGGGATATTAGATATACGTGTAACTCCACTTAATATTGGAGACTTTCTATAGGAACATTATAAAATTTATTTTTTGTAAAAATTTTGTAGCACTAATCACATACTAATAATTAATGGATATTGATATATATCATACAGTTCAGTTGTGTATGTTATACTTTAAATATAATTCTTCCTGATGATAGGATTATATATACTATATAAATGTGTATTTTTTGTACACCTTTCACTTTAAGAAATATTGTGTGTCACTGTTTGATCATAGTAAGTAATGGTGATTGATTATAATTTTAAATTATACAAAAAAAATATAGAGAAAATAAGGTTATTAACACTATTTTTCTTTTTAGCAGATAGAATATATTGTTCTTTATTGTTTTTTTTGATTATACATTAATGTTGAAATACAGCGAAGGTTGAACGCATTTGAGCCGTAGGTGGAACGCATATGGAACGCAAGTGGAACGCGGAAGTGTGATACAACCCCTACTTCCAGTTCCGGTTGTTTGAACGCGCCAAACTTGATTATAGCAATGCAAGGAGGATGGAAAACAGCTGGACAGCTCCCTCACAGGACCAATCAAACTATGGATACTGGATACCGCCCACAGAACCACCAATGGACATTGGGATTAGCCCTATTTAAAGAGGACTCAGGGGTGGGGGGAATAGGATGTTTTTTTATATGTTGTAATTGTATATTGATTTTATTTTTCATATACGGTCCCTGATGAAGTTCTTTGCAGAACGAAACGCGTAGGACCATACCGTTTTTTCTTTTATCATACTTTATATTGATGGTGATTATTCACTTTTTATCAATAAATACATCTTTTTCTACCATTGCCCGTTTGGGGTCCTGAGCATTATTAAGGAAGCCTACAAGGAGCCACGGGATTACCAACCCCCCATTTCAACCAGGGGAGGCACCTTATGAGCGATATATTCTACTCAATTCTGTGAGTGCATCTGTATTCAGCGCATAAAAATGTGTTAATTGTACTTCACTATTTTGTATATTCTTATGTTCCTTTTAGACTAATTTTCAGCCGTATCCCAAAGTTTTGTGTTGCTTGTGGTTTATGAAGTTAGGCTCGATGAATAGAGATACACACAGGTATTTTGAGGAATTTACTGATAGGAGGGGCAAAGCATGGAGATGGAGAAGAGGGGATGCTAACGCGTTTTGTGCTTCCATGCAAGGCACTTCCTCAAAGTAGTGCCTAACATGGCACAAAATATAATTTTGTCTTTGAATAAAGGACAATTTTATTCCATTTTATGGAGTACAGCATTTAATTCCTGAATGCAGCACCTGGTAGTCGTTTTCTATTGTATTAAAATATATTCACAAATGAAAAAAATATATACATTTCAAATTATTATTTTTTTTTAAATGCTCACCAAAATTACCCAAAACAATCTTGGGACTGGATTTGAAGCCATACAAACATGTTCACATGAGTCTCTTAATATCTCACTTTCTTCCCTCTGTGTTACATAGTGTAGTTATAAACACATGCATTACTCAATGGGGATTCTAGACTTCGCCATGGGACATGTGTGACAAATAGGTGGAAGTTAGACACAAGAGACCAAGATAAAAAAGAAAAAAAGAAAACAAAGAGGATTTAAAAGGCAGGCTTTTATCAACAGGTTCTTAGACCTATAGCTTATTTTAGTGCTTATGGTTCTTGGAGTGTTCTTTTAATAACATGGAGCAGAATTTCATAATCACTTATAGAAGATCCCTGCTGCTTTCAGCGACAGAAAGATTAAACTACTAATTTGCATTCCTGAAGTATTGTCTAGTAGTTACATGCCCACATTATCTCTAATTTCTAAGCTTCAAAAATGTCTTCTGCTCTGATTTACGGATTACAGGGGAGAAATTTTAGCCTGCCAACCACGATAAGCACAGTTGCTGGTCCAACTTCAACTCTTAACATATTTTCTCAAAGAAAATTACCTTTGAAAAGAAATTCCACTCAATTTAAAATAAAGGATTTGAGAAGTAATGAGAACATTTGATTCAACATGTTAATTTGCATAAATGCGGACATTAAGAAATATCTTTTCTTTGCAGACTGCGTTGTATGCATGAGCAATAGGAAAGAACTGGTGAGGTAATTGTTCTCTCTAATCCAGTGTTGTGTTAATAAGCTGTAAGTATCAATGTTAATGCCAATAGTGAATCCTTGTGAGATATGAGATAGATTTCTGCAAAAATATGTGCGTTGAGGATGAATTTAATTTAACGGCTAAAAATTGCTACGGTTACCTTGCCTAGCATTTGAACTTATATTGCAGTTTCAATTTTTTATGAGGTTTGAAAGCAGGATTTAATTACTTTTTTTTACTTAATAAAATACTGCAGCATATACTTTGTGCTAAAAGTAATTCTTGAAGAATTCTAAATTCATAGAACAGTTACACAGGGGAGTTCTACTCAAATAACTCAGACACTCAGTGACCTTAGGTGTACATCCCATGATCTTGTTGCAAGTTTTGGGACAGGTCTTAGCACCCATGTGGTCCACCTTGTTTTTGTTTTCTTCTTCCCAGTGCTGTGACATTCACAAATGATTCAACAAAACATCCAATTAGACATCCTATAAGATTGCAAAGCAATTAGATTAGAAAGCAAGATATTTATTCAGCACTCTTAATAAGATGCATGAACTAATAAAGTCCGAATGAAATGCACATTAAATGGGAATCATTACTTCCTTTGGTTATATTTTATTTTCAATGTACATTTTTATTGGCATGCATGGCACCTTTGTACAATATATAGGCATTGAATTAAAATGCATTTGCAAACAGATAATAACCATTCTGTTGTGTAGGTAAATCATTAGATTAAAAAAATCTATAGATTAGAGGCACTTTATGTTATACATCTGACACTGGAGAAAAGAAATGCTATTGACTGCACTCAATTGGAAAACCCTAGAACTGCCAGTAGAGGCATGAAAAGTCTAAACTACTAACAAATCCACTAGAAAAACAAACAAACATATTTTTATCAGGGTATGAGTGCTACTGTACGTGTTGTCTATTTGGAATGAATGAATATTTGTTCACTAATCAGTGAGGAAGTGGTGGAGAATGTTTTAAGAAAACCACAAGTAGAGCATTAATGACTTAGTAACAGATCACTCCACAAAAGTAAGTACCAAAAGACTTTGATGTTACTACCAATACAGGAAAAATAAGCTTGTAGAGTTATACAGCACATATAAGTCGACTCAAGCAATCCCAGGTGTATTGATAGAAGAAGATAGGCCCATGGTGTGGAGGAATATGGCCGATTCTGACACGGGGTAAATTTGAACTGTGAGCTGTTCTTAGAAGCTCCCCGCCCGATGCTGGAGAAAGGTAAGATTTAACCCCTTTCCTCTCCCCAGAGCCTGGCGGGAGGGGGTCCCTGAGGGTGAGGGCACCCACAGGGCAGTATAGTACCAGGAAAACAAGTATGTTTTCCTGGCACTATAGTGGTCCTTTAAGTCAAAATGTAAAAAAAAAAAAAAGATACATTTAAAAAAAATGAAAGGTTGAGTTGTAGATTATTTTTAATATTTTCTTTAATGTTAATAATTCTTTAAATTCCACTGTTTCTTTTTAACATATAATGACTTTCTTTTTTATATATACAGTGCCTTGCAAAAGTATTCACCCCCTTGGCATTTTTCGTGTTTTGTTGCCTCACAACCTGGAATTAACATGGATTGTTTGAGGATTTGCATCATTTAATTTACAGAACATGCTCACAACTTTGAAGACTTTTTTTTTTATTGTGAAGCCAACAACAAATAGGACAAAATAACAGAAAAGTCAATGTGCCTAACTATTCACCCCCCTAAAGTCAATACTTTGTAGAGCCACCTTTTGCGGCAATTACAGCGCCAAGTCACTTTGGATAAGTCTCTATGAGCTTGCCACATCTTACCACTGGGATTTTTGCCCATTCCTCCTTGCAAAACTGCTCCAGCTCCTTCAAGGTGGATGGTTTGGGCTTGTGAACAGCAATCTTTAAGTCTGACCACAGATTTTCTATTGGATTGAAGTCTGGGCTTTGACTAGGCCATTCCAACACATTTACATGTTTCCCCTTAGACCATTCAAGTGTTGCTTTAACAGTGTGTTTGGGGTCATTGTCCTGCTGGAAGGTGAACCTCCGTCCTAGCCTCAAATCATGCACAGAGTGGTACAGGCTTTGCTCAAGAAAATCCCTTTATTTAGCACCATTCATCTTTCCCTCAACTCTGACCAGTTTCCCAGTTCCGGCTGCGGAAAAACATCCGCTGAAAGTAATGGCTTTCTTCTGGCCACTCTGCCATAAAGCCCAACTTTTGGAGCGTACGGCTTATTGTCGTCCTATGTACAGATACTCCAGTCTCTGCTGTGGAACTCTGCAACTCCTCCAGGGTTACCTTAGGTCTCTGTGCAGCCTCTCTGAATAATGCCCTCCTTGCCTGGTCCGTGAGTTTTGGTGGGCATCCGTCTCTTGGCAGGATTGCTGTTGTGCCATGTTCTTTCCATTTGGTTATGATAGATTTGATGGTGCTCCTGGGGATCATCAAAGATTTTGATATTTTTTTATAACCTAACCCTGACTTGTACTTCTCAACAACATTGTCCCTTTTGGAGAGTTCCTTGGTCTTCATGGCAGTGTTTGGTTAGTGGTGCCTCTTGCTTAGGTGTTGCAGCCTCCGGGGCCTTTCAAAAAAGGTGTGTATATGTAATGACAGATTTTGTGACACTAAGATTGCACACAGGTGGACATCATTTCACTAATTATGTGACTTCTGAAGGTAATTGGTTGCACCAGAGCTTTTTATGGTCTTCATAACAAAGGGGGTGAATACATACGCACATGCCAATTTTCTGTTTTCTATTTCTAAAAAAATGTTTTATGTATATATTTTTCTCATTTCACTTCACCAACTTAGACCATTGTGTTCTGATCCATCACATAAAATTCATATTAATAAAACATTGAACTTAAAAGTCAAGGGGGGTGAATACTTTTGCAAGGCACTGTATATATACAAATTCCACTGTTCCTTTTATATATATATATATATATATATATATATATATATATATATATATATATATATATATATATATATATATATATATACCGTGTTTCCCCTAAAATAAACCCTACCCCGAAAATAAGCCCTAGTCGGATTTTCGGGGTGGGCTGCAATATAAGCCCTACCCCGAAAATAAGACCTAGGCATTGTACCTTTGCGGCGAGACTTCCTTCTTCTGCTGTAGGAGGAGCGTCGCGCAACGTGATGACGACATTTTGCAGCGCCGTCAGTCTGCCTTCACGGATCTTCAGCGGAAGGATCCATTTCCGGGCGGTGAGGCTCCCAGTGGAATCCTTGAAATGTGAGTATATTTTATGTCTGGGATTAATTGAATTAATTAAAGGGGGTGGGGGGGTGAATTAAAGGGGGGGTGAATTAATTAAAGGGTGGGCTGGATTAATTAGAGGGGGTGAATTAATTAAAGGGGGGTGAATTAATTAAAGGGTGGGCTGGATTAATTAGAGGGGGTGAATTAATTAAAGGGTGGGCTGGATTAATTAGAGGGGGTGAATTAATTAAAGGGGGGTGGATTAATTAAAGGGGGGGTGGATTAATTAAAGGGGGGTGGATTTATTAAAGGGGGTGGAGAAAAGTTGTTTAAATATTGTTCAATGTACATACCGGTACCGTAAATAAATAAGCCCTACCCTGAAAATAAGCCCTAGTGTGTTTTTTGTGACTAAAATTAATATAAGACCCGGTCTTATTTTCGGAGAAACACGGTATATATATATATATATAAAAGAAAGTGATTATTTGTTTGTGATAACTAGTGCAATTGTGAGTTGTTTAGTAAACTTTGTAACTGGGCAAGTATATTCACAAATTGGAAGTATTTTATGTGATATTGTTAGTGTCCTTTTACAAAATTGTATTGTGCAGGTTACATTTACAGTGGACCTTTTTATTAATCATGTAATACAGTAGTGTAATTATGGCTGTTATATTGACTTTTGAAAGTCAAAGCAGTAATAAGGAATAGTAGATGGAATATCCATTATCGTAATTTTATATACCACCAGTTTATTTTTACGATGATTATTTCCAGCTGCCGCTCTTTAATACATGACCCCCTATTGTGTGCTAATCAGGCATGGCTAAGATTATCCCAGCAATGGGCCAATTTAAAATAAAATACTATTTTGAGGGGTGTTATTATCTATTATTCTATCAGTTGAAAAGTACACCTGTAGCACCTAAGCATACATCAATAGAACATACTATGGCAAAGGGCAATTAATTACCATGGAAAAAGTAAAACGAGTTAATTTTTTACAATCATGTGATATACGGCCACTTTTAGCGATGTATAGTTGTAAACTAATGATATGTTTTTCCAAGAAAGGCTTCACAAATACCTTAAAGAGATACTCTATTGTACTATAACCACTTCCTATCCTTGTGCCTGGGGCCCCCTGTCACAATGCCATTCAGTGTCAAACCGTTTTAGCATGAGGGTCCCATAACTTCAGTGAAATGAAGTGGTTATGGTGCCTAGTGTGTCTCTTTAAACCATTTTAGAAACTATACCTTACGTCAGTGATGGCGAACCTGTGGCACGCCGGGCCCTCTCTGTGGGCACACGGCCATAGCTCGCCATCAATGCAGAGTCAATGCCTACTCTGCTTCCATGTCGGGAGGACAGACGGAGGGATCTGAGAAGCAGCTCTCCCATCCTCCCGCGAGCTATCTGTGGAGCGTTGCTGTGTGTTACCATGGCAACGTTCCACACAGCATCGCGTGGGCGGGAGGAAGGGAGGGAGGACAGGAGAGCTGCAGGACCTGTCCCTCTTACCACCATCGGACCACAAGGTATTTATGTGTTCCCCCCTCCTTCACATAAGGTAAGCAGAAGGGAGGGGGGGATACAGATTGTAATAATATATTTGCAACACTCCCCCACACACACACACAGCACCCCACACACCCAGCACCCCTCTCACACACAGCACCCAGCACACACACAGCACCCCGTCACACACACGCACAGCACAGTACCCCACAGACATAGCACAGCACCCCTACACACACAGCACCCCCACACCCCCACACAGCACCCCCTCACACATACGCACAGCACCCCTCAGAAACACCACACCCCTCATACACAGCACTCCACACACACTCCGCACCCGTACACACAAACACATACACTGCACCCCTCAATGCAGCATGTGTGTGTTTGTGTGTATGTATTCAGCAGTTTGTGTGTACTCGGCAGTCTGTCTGTACTCAGCATTCTGTCTGTCTGTCTGTGTGTGTAGTCAGCAGTCTGTCTGTATGTGTATTCAGCAGTGTGTGTATTCAGCAGTCTTTATGTATTTAGCGGTCAGTGTGTGTGTATTTAGTGGACTGTGTGCACATATTCAGCAGTCTGTGTGTATGTTTGTGTGTGTGTGTGTATGCAGCGGACTGTGTGCATGTAGGAGGAAGAGGAGAATCTGGGGGAAAGGAGGGGGAGATGCTGGGGAAGATGGCCACCTCCACACCAAAGCAATTGTGGAAATTCCAACTAAACCTATTGTAGTTAGCTTAGCATAAAATAGTACTATATATATTGGTTTCCTGCAATGAGATTTCTGACTGTCTTGGATGAAATAAAGACAATAATTTAATCTCAATTAACACTTGTGAGAGCCTACATTCATATATAAACAAATAGTCTCTTTTCTTCAGTAAAATATCTGATAATAATTACTGTAGGAAAAAATACTAAAATCAGCCTTGTGATCAGCTTTCATCATTTATAAAAGCTGTGCACATTGTACATTATTCTTCTTCTTGAAAGGTTTATAAAACACATTTCTACCCTCTTGTAACTGATGATATATTCCAATATTTGACTGAGAGTGTTTGGGCAGTAGATATGGCAATCATTTTGTTATTACTGGCTTATTAACATGTAGACGATGAATGCATCAAACTTGCTGGCACAAATAATAATTACCGATCCCAACAAGACCAATGCATTATCTCAAGAATCTTTGCCAACACAATTTTTTTTCCAGAAAATTCGTTATCAATTCCAAAATCCATTCTCTGATACTTTTTTTTTGTGCAAAGTTTCTGTGCCACTTGAAATTAAAGCAAAACATTATAGCAGCATTTCCCAATTGGGGTAACGCAGGTTTTTTTTTTGAGAAGAAAACTGGGGTTCTGCTGTGATTTCGTCAATCCAAAATGGTTGCTGCGATTTGCCCATTGGGTGACCAATGCACATAGTGCCAATAAATTAGAGCAGCGTTTCCCAATTGGAGTTCCACAGGAGGTTCTTCGAGAACAAAACTGGGGTTTTGCTGTGATTTCTTCAATCCAAAATGGCTGCTGCCATTTACCCATTGGGTGGCCCATGCACATAGTGCCACCTGATGGGTTTTATTGCTGAACAGGGTATGTATTTACCCTGTAGTATCAGACGCTGGGAGGAAGTGACAGCTGGTCACTTCCTCCCAGACCTAGAGAGTAACGTGCTGGATGGAGAGAGGCAGCAATGGGGAGTGAGTTGCTGGAGACCCTCCACAAATCAGGCTCAGCAGCACTTCAAGCAAGTCACCCTCCTGCAGACAAAATGTATGCTAACAGGAGGGTGACTGCAAATATAAAAAGTAGGACATGTGCATGTCTCTGTGAGTGTGTGTGTATCTGAGTGTGTATATGTGCCAGTGTGTGTATATGTGTGTCTAGGTGTGTGTGTGTGTCACGGAGTGTATCTAAGTGTGTATATATAAATGTGTGTGTGTGTCTGTATGTTAGTGTGTGTATCTGAGTGTATGTGTCTGTGTGTGTATGTGACAGTCTGTATATATGTGTGTTAATGTGTGTATGTGTCACTGTGTGTATAGTAGTGTGTGTGTATGGGCCAGTATGTGTATGTGTCAATGTGGTTATATGTATGCATCTGTGTTCTGATGTGTATGTATATTTGTGTACGTTTGTATGTATGTGGCAGTGTATGTGCATAAATCTCAGCAATAAAACAGCAACACAATGTGCAAACACAACCCTGCAAACACAAACAATACATACAAAAACACTCAAAAATTCAAACTCCAAATTTATATATAAATGGTCAGACACATCCTTCACTCAAACTCCAATACTACACACAAATGTACATCCGCATCCTACATCCAAACGCATTGTTGCACGCAAATGCAAACAATACAAACAAACACACCCCTGAATGCTAAAATTATATACAAACACCAACTTTATATACAAATGCACATCTGCTCCTAAGTACTACAATCTGTTTCACAGGAAAAAAAATAATTGGGAACCCCTGCATTAGCGTTATCATTTTAAATAATAAAGTGATAAAGTATTGCTTGGTTTAGGGAATATTAAACATTTTAAAAAGTATTTTTATTGGAATATCACATGCAAAGGAAGAACTTATTAAAGAGACACGCTAGTAAATTAAGTTAACTCAGAAATTGCTATCCCTATGCTGCCAGATTTAAAGAATTGGGATATTTATTTATTTTTTAATACGCAAATCAACAAAATCAACCAAGTTGTCCGGGAACCGCAAGGTCACCTTATGCCAAAAATAGTTCCATAACATTCACGGCTAAGTCCCGCTGAGGTGACCAGGAACTATGAAGTCCTCCTACCATAAACAGTTCCATAGCAGTCGCAGCTAAGTACCGCTGAGGGCCATTCATGGGTTTCTTCATGCAAATGGCCGCCATGGAGCTAGTATTCGGTTCCATTCGAATGTAGGGAAAGTGCCCAACCAGGGGCACAGAGGGAAAGTTGCTAATGGCGGCTGTGTAGGGTAACTCCCGAATGGGGTCTCTGACCTGGACTATTGTCGGTGTCAGCTTCCACACTCCTCCAAGAGTTTGTGGCAAACATTCGTAGGAAGGAGCGTTTGTCATAGATAGATAGATAGTGTCATGATCTTGAGCAGGTCAGATAGGAGACTGGCCAGGGTTGTTATTTGAGACTTTATTGGTGCTTTTAGACATATTATGAAACTTGAGAAAAAACTGAATTAAGGCAACATGCCACAAAACAGGATACAAAGATTGAAACAAAGACAGGTTAGTATCAAAGGCAGGCTGGTTACAGAGGCAGGCTGGTAACAGTGGAAGGCTGATAACAGAAGCAGGCTTGTAACACAGGAAGGCTGTTAACAGAGGCAGAGGTCAAAATCATACGGAAGAGTGGAGCAGGTTTGAATGTAAGTCTGGAGCAGGTTGGTATGGAGCAGGGTTGAGGGTAAGTCTGGAGCAGGTTCACAGGAGCCAGGAACTGAAGTCTTTCAGGCAAATCACCAACTTTAATGTAAAGGCCTTAAGGTTAGTTGGGTGTAGCCTTTTGTAGCTGAAGCAAGTAATTAAACATGAGCAGGTGAGATTTCAGAACTAGAGGCAAGGGAGGTCACTAGTGGTTAATAGAGATGTCGCGAACCGTTCGCGGCGAGCCCCGGTCAGCTGACACATCCCGGCCAATCTCCAGCAGACCCTCCCTCCCAGACCCTCCCACCTCCTGGCCAGCATCCATGTTGAAGCTGCCTTCCCACCTCCTGGCCAGCATCCATGTTGAAGCTGCCTTCAACATGGATGCTGTCCAGGAGGTGAGAGGGTCTGGGAGGGAGGGTCTGCTGGAGATTGGCCGGGATGTGTCAGCTGACCGGGGCTCGCCGCGAACGGTTCGTGGCGAACCGCAGCGAGCCGTTCACGGGAAGTTCGCGAACGGTTCGCGACATCACTAGTGGTAAATAATAAAATCAGAGCAGGAACTTGTTTTAAAGGAACAGAAATAAAAGGAACATAAGTCTTGTTTGTCAGGATATGACCTTGACAGATAGACTATATTTTACACCACATTCTTTACTTCTAATTTCATTATATCTACATCTCCTGTCATTATATGTGGGTAAACATGTTACATATGTGATAAAGTGAAGGCAGATAGGCCTTTTAACCCCAGGGGAAGTACGTGTAGTTTGTGTGTTGCACAACACAAAGCATTGTTTAGTTATGGGCCCCACAAAGCTCAGCTGCAGTTAATGAGCTATTGCAGTGGGAATAAACTCCTCCCTGCTAGGCAGGTAAAGGAGAGGGATTGCTGGCTTCCTCCCAGAAAGCAGGTAGGAGAGAGGCTGTTTTCTCCAGATAGAGAGTCAAGGAGACTAGGCACTGGGAGTGCAGAAAGGAAGCAGTCAAGGCTGGCTTGGAGCACTGGGAGTGCAGAAAGGAAAGCAACAGGCTGGCTTGGAGCACTGGGAGTGCAGAAAGAAAGCAACAGGCTAGCTAGCAGAGTGTTGCTATCTAATAAGGTTGGTGCAGTATGTTTTGTTAGTTTAACCCTGATAGAGAGGGTTATTCAAAGTGAGTCAGTGCTCAGATGAGCTAGGTTTTTGTTTAAAGGGAAACCTGTTATATTTATGTTTTCATTTGCTGCTGCCTCATATGTAAACTTACAAATAAAGTGCCTGGAATGAAGTTGCATTAAAAGACTGTGCCTGTTTTTGCCCTAGAGGACCGTGCTACCTGCTGACAAGGATCACACATAATATTAAATAAGAGCTACTTGCCATTTTCGTTTGGCTACAGCATGCGTCATCAACCTGGTCCCTACCGCCCACTAGTGGGCATTTCATAATTCCAGGTGGGCGGTAGGGATTTCCTCATTTGGAGAGATTGGGTGGGCGGGTGCGAGCCGGCGGTACCCCTGCAACCGGGTACCGCCATCACCATTTGCATCCCCGGCCCGGAGCCGCCGCCCAAGGGGTTCATCGGGTGGCCCATGCTGTCCGGGCCACCCGATGGATGTGGATTGTAAGGGGGCCCGGTCAGCGCTGGGCGCTTTAACAGCGCGACCAGGCCCCCTGTGATTACATCAAATGCTGGGAGGAAGTGACTGCACGTCACTCCACCCAGCTAACACACAGACCGCGGGGGAGGAAGCAGAGGGAGTCAGAGTGGGAACTATGACTCCCATCCACCTGAGCCACCACTGGACCCCAGGTAAAGTCATCCTCATGCACCTTAAAGGTAGGAAACAGGAGGGTGACTTAAATATAATGTGCGTTTGTTTGTGTGTATGTGTCTTTGTATGTATGTCTTGTGTGTGTGTGTGTGTGTCTTTGTATGTATGTCTTGTGTGTGTCTGTCTGTATGTATTTGTGTAGCGGAGAGGTAGTATAATCCACGGTACCTCCGCTGGATAACAGGAACAGCATAAAATAATCCAGGTAAATAAATACAGCATACAATAATCCCGGTAGCGTAGTAAGAATCCTTCCCTCCCAAGAACTAGATGACACATATGCTGGGAGTCAACTGGGGTTTTATTCACAGGTCATAGTATTATTGCAAGTCCCCATGCAAGAGGTTTCCCTACTGATATTGCAGGGGTTATACAGTAGGGGACTACATGGGGGACTGAACAACCTGGACATTTCTGATTATCCCTTCGTGCAGCAGAACCAATATTCCACATTAAAATTTATAGCTTTCACATTATTCACTCTATTTAAACGAATGGACGTTCGGTAAATAGCTGGGGTCTGGGCGCACAGTTCGTATGAATACCGCTCAGATCCCAGCATAACTAACCGAACGCCGCACGAAACACACATTATATTCAAGTTACATTCAAAGTACTGATTGACATTAGGGGAACAAACTACCGAACGCCCGGGGCTCCCGAACGGCCTGGAAGTCCAGCGGTATTCGTGCCGTCGAGTAGCCGATTTTAGTTCCAGGCGCTCGACGACCAAATACCGCTGGGCTAACAAAGGAACCAAGATGGCCGACCGCCGCGTGGTCGGTAGCCGAACGACGGCCACCTAGGAAAGCACTTAACTACCGATTGCAACAATATTGCAATCGGTTAATGGGCGCCACACGACCTCCTGTGTGTGGTCGCCCATTCGGTAGTTTATTCGTTTCACGAACAGTGATGAAATTCACTGTTCGTGAAACTACGGTATGAATGCTGATGGCTTCCATGCCGCCAGCATACTAATGCTCTCGTTCGCCTGAAATAGAGATATCTGAATACACTTGGTTCTAACCACCTTAAAGCTATAGAAACACATTTATACAAATACAGTCTTAAGTGGCTAGTTTTGCCACAATGTGTCTGTATGTATGTGTCTGTATGTGTGTGTATGTGTCTTTGTATGTATGTGTCTTATGTGTGTGTCTTTGTATGTATGTGTGTGTCTTTGTATGTATGTCTTGTGTGTGTGTGTGTGTCTGTATGTGTATGTAAGTGTGTCTTGTCTTTGTATGTATGTGTGTCTTTGTATGTATGTCTAGTGTGTGTGTGTGTGTGTGTGTGTGTGTGTGTGTGTCTGTATGTATGTGTGTCTTGTCTTTGTATGTATGTGTCTTTGTATGTGTGTCTTGTGTCTGTATGTGTGTCTTGTCTTTGTATGTATGTGTGTCTTGTGTCTGTATGTGTGTGTGTCTTTGTATGTATGTCTTGTGTGTGTGTATGTGTGCATGTGTGCATGTGTGCATGTCTGTGTGTGTCTGTATGTGTGCCTGTCTGTTTGTATGTATGTGTCTTTTGTGTGTGTGTGTGTGTGTGTGTATGTATGTGTGCCTGTCTGTGTGTCTGTATGTTTCTTTGTATGTGTGTCTTGTGTCTGTGTCTGTATGTATGTGTGACTGTCTGTTAGAGTGGGCTATAGTAAGTAATAGTAAGTGGGCTACCTAGCTCAGCCTTCCTACTGGGTATCGCTATAAGTAAGGTTAAAAAATAGAAAAAAGGAGGAAAAAGGTGGGGAGGGGAATTGAGGAGGGAGAGGAGGGGAGCTGACGCACAGATGAGAAATCATAATATGCGCAAACAGAGAAGTCATCTGAATATCACCGAAAGAGGAGACCTTCATTTGTTCCTTACGAAAATCGAACCAGATATTAAATATTTAGTTTCGCAGCATCAACCTCAAGGATCTCATTAATCACTAGTAAAGGTCATTTTAATTTACTTTATTGTTTTCTCATTAAACTTTATAACGTTAAAAACATTATAAACATGCATTAAGTAGAAATAAAAAGATAAATGTACGTACATTTTTTTTTATTTTTTTTTTAAAAACACCCTCTTTTATAAAAAATATTCTGCACTTGCGCGAAAACTGGTGGGCGGTAAGGAAATTTTTCCATCAAGAAAGATGCATTAGTGGGCGGTAGGTAGAAAAAGGTTGACTACCACTGGGCTACAGTATCATTTTGCCCACTAGGGGTATCATGGTTATATCACTCGCATGTGCTACATATTTATTCTACATTATTTTTAGAAAAGTGTCAAATTTGTTGAGTGGGTGACATATTCCCATGTCATTATTTGAACTTGGCAGCCTCTTATTGTTCTTCATTAAATCCTTCTTATCATAGTTTCGTCAATTATTTATTAGCAGTCACTAGGTTATCACAGGTGAGAAAATCTGACCTTTTAGTTGAACAAAATTAAATATTCCAGTTGAAGAATTTCACAATTCGTTGACAGAAACATACATAGATAGTGTATTAGTGTAGCATATAATCGTTTTAATCGTGTGTTTGATGCAATGGATGCACTAGATTACAATTAGCAACTTAAATTCACATCTTAATGATAAAATTAACCACACAAACTGCTTTGTCTCTAAGAAGCCTTGGAAGATCAAAAAGTATTCTAGTCACAGTTCATAGAAGTCTGACATAAATTTAATGGATATAAAAGTTTAGGCAAGTAGAGACTGCTTTAATAATTCTGAGAATGAACTCTGTTAAGCTTGATTAGCCAGGCTCTTTGTAACAATGAAGAGCTTCCCAAAAGGAACTTATTTTATAGAAAAACAGCTTTTTAGATCATTAGAACATTTTAGAACATTACTACACATGGATATTGGGATGTATATTTTATGGTTGTGGGGCCTCTATAAATCTGGTTTTACTTCTTTGTTGAGAATAAAGTTGCTGTTTTGCAGTTAATACATAGCCTTTGATGACATCTTGACTAGAAAAAGAGCTCAGTTCATATCGAGAAGCTCAGGTTTCCTGGTACGTGGATTTTGGCTTTGCGACAAGACATCTACCATTGTTCTCATCTTCTCTGTCACAGACTGAACGAAAAAAGTTTTAATAAGAAAATAACAAGTAGATTTAATAAAATTTTGGAATCGTGTTCTATTGCAGGTGTAGGGAACCTTCAGCACTCCAGATCTTGTAGTCTACATGTCCCACTATGTTCTTATAGCATAATGCTAGCAATGCATCAGATGAGATGTAGTCCACAAGGTTGCCTTCTCCTGTTCTAGTGTCTGGGAGTGTCTACCTTGGGGTCCCACTTTTCCAGGACAAAAACGTATTGTAAACCGAATATGTTTCTGGATATTGCTTCATGCAGGAAACTAATCTGATTGATTTACCAGCATTCTAACTACACCAAACAGCTCATGGACTATAGGGTGATGATCTGGATATGAACTTGGTTTTGCATCCACAGTTGGCTGATATGCTCGCAAAAGTGCATGCACCTTAGTATCACATGCCAACCATCTCTTATTTTAATTTGTGATTTGCAAAAGATATATTCCAGTTTGTCAGTATATTTCTACTCTATACTTGCGGCCAGTGTTGGTCAACTTGAAGACATGTAACTTACTTAAGAGTTGTACCAAGCATGAAATGCCAGATCGCAAATTGACTAGTGTCTATGGTATGGCAGTATTGCAGGACACCTAGCTAATCAGTAATGTGGGTGAAATTAAAACTCTTACACATTTTCAATGAATTGCTACAATTTGGTGGATTATATTATTGTACAAATATTTCTAGAGCACTGAACAATATTTTCCTAAATATCCTAGTATTGAATACTGCGCCCTAGCATTAGTCAAAGGATAATAAGGAGACACAGAGTATCATATGTAGCTATAACTAGGCCTAGCAGCTATGCACTCGTAAATGAAAAAATTGTAAGATTGATCGAGGCATAAACTGTCATTGTTTAAATCTTGTGATAATAAGTGTATATGCTTTCAAAAACAAATTGTAACAACTTAACTCTCACTTACACAAGATTTATGTTTTAATATCAAACTTACAATATCGTAACCCCCTGTCTATTCTTTGTCTTGTTTTACATTTGAAAACCTAAAAATAAAGAATGTCAAAAAAAATTGTAAGATGTCAAGCAATATAAGCTGAAATCATCAAACTGCATAAAGATGGGAAAACGTTTTAACCTTTTTAAAATATTGCTTTGTCTGTCTCACAGAGACTGCACTCTTTTATCATTTTCTTTTAAATCCATCACCAACGCAACTCACAGTATTAACTAAAATTATATGCTAATATCTAAAACTAAAAACGCAGTGGCAGGACTTTATGAAGATCAGATGGTTTAGCCGTGTGAGAGTCCAGGTAAGTGGGTTCTTCTGACATACAATTCATCACCTGCACTGGGTCCTACATTCAGGACTAAATGCAGAAGTCCATCAAATGGATTAAAATCATCCTTTATTAAAAATAAAATAGAATCATATTTGGACATTATGTTCTTGGGGGCACACAGAAGGGGAGATGCTAACGTTTTTCATACTGTGCCAAGGCACTTGCTCAGAGCAATGAAAAGTTGCCTCTTTTAAAGAGTTTAAAAATGTATATAATGAGCTGTTTGAGCTGTTCCAATGCGATTGTTGGCTCACCCATTCATAAATAAAGAGCTTGTCCCTATCTTAGGATCAAAATACTTCCAACACACTACTGTATGGTTGTGGGAGAACATGCACCTTCTGCCTATAGCTCTACAAGGTATTGTTAAACCTTAACCCCTTAAGGACACATGACGGAAATATTCCATCATGATTCCCTTTTATTCCAGAAGTGTGTCCTTAAGGGGTTAAACATCATTTTAAAATACGGGTGTACTGCTAACACCCTCTAGAGGTTGATAGTGAGAAAATGACTACATTATTATTTTAACAATCAACTAAAGCTTAAACTACTGCATTGACAATAAGTTTGATTGAGTTAAATGTAAGTACAGAGACTTCATGTATATCGTGAACTTTTTAAAGTATACACTTATGATGACTCATTTTTTTACAGTCCAAGTTTACAAAATAAAGCCCGGGGCATCCATCATGTACCTGACCCTGTTCAGGAGCGACGGTCCCTATTTTGGGCCTAAATCCCTCTGTTCCTCTCTACTATCCTAATGACCTATTTTCTAGTTGCCCCATATTGTTGTTGTGTCTGAGTGTATAACAGAGCCCACAGCGATAATACTCACAGCGATAATACTCACAGCAATAATACAGCAATAATACTCACAGCGATAATACTCACAGTGATAATACTCACAGTGATAATACTCACAGCGATAATACAGCAATAATACTCACAGCAATAATACTCACAGTGATAATACTCACAGTGATAATACTCACAGCGATAATACAGCAATAATACTCACAGCGATAATACTCACAGTGATAATACAGCAATAATACTCACAGCGATAATACTCACAGTGATAATACAGCAATAATACTCACAGCGATAATACAGCGATAATAATCACAGCAATAATATTCACAGCAATAATACAGCGATAATACTCACAGCAATAGCTCACAGTGATAATACTCACAGCGATTATACAGCAATAATACTCACAGCGATAATACAGCAATAATACTCACAGCAATAATACTGACAGCGATAATACTCACAGTGATAATACAGCAATAATACAGCAATAATACTCACAGCGATAATACAGCAATAATACTCACAGCGACAATACTCACAGTGATAATACTCACAGAGATAATACAGCAAAAATACTCAAAGCAATAATACTGACAGCGATAATACTCACAGGGATAATACAGCAATAATACCCACAGCAATTATACTCACAGCGTTAATACAGCAATAATACTCACAGTGATAATACAGCAATAATACTCACAGCGATTATACTCACAGCGATAATACAGCAATAATACTCACAGCGATAATAAAGCAAAATACTCACAGCGATAATAAAGCAATAATACTGACAGCGATAATACTCACAGTGTTAATACAGCAATAATACTCACAGCGATAATAATGACAGCGATAATACTCACAGTGATAATACATCAATAATACTCACAGCGATTATACTCACAACGATAATACAGAAATAATACTCACAGCGATAATACAGCAATAATACTGACAGCAATAATACAGCGATAATACTCACAGCGATAATAAAGCAATAATACTCACAGCGATAATACTCACAGTGATAATACTCACAGCAATAATACTCAGCGATAATACAGCAATAATACTCAAAGCGATAATACTGACAGCAATAATACAGCGATAATACTCACAGCGATAATAAAGCAATAATACTCACAGCGATAATACTCACAGTGATAATACTCACAGCAATAATACTCAGCGATAATACAGCAATAATACTCAAAGCGATAATACTGACAGCGATAATACTCACAGGGATAATACAGCAATAATACCCACAGTGATAATACAGCGATAATACTCACAGCGATAATACAGCAATAATACTCAAAGCGATAATACTGACAGCGATTATATTCACAGCGATAATACAGCAATAATACTCACAGCGATTATACTGACAGTGATCATACTCACAATGAAAATACAGCAATAATACTCACAGTGATAATACAGCGATAATACTCACAGCGATAATACTCACAGCAATAATACAGCGATAATACAGCAATAATACTCACAGTGATAATACAGCAATAATACTCACACCGATTATACTCACAGCGATAATACAGCAATAATACTCACAGCGATTATACTCACAGTGATAATACTCACAGCAATAACACTCACAGCGATAATACAGCAATAATACTGCGATAATACTCAAAGCTATAATAAGGCAAAATACTCACAGCGATAATAAAGCAATAATACTGACAGCGATAATACTCACAGTGATAATACAGCAATAATACTCACAGCGATAATACTCACAGTGATAATACAGCAATAATACTCACAGCGATTATACTCACAGCGATAATACATCAATAATGCTCACAGCGATAATACAGCAATAATACTCACAGCGATTATACTCACAGTGATTATACTCACAGCGATAATACAGCAATAATACTCACAGCAATAATACAGTGATAATACTCACAGCGATAATACAGCGATAATACTCACAGCGATAATAAAGCAATAATACTCACAACGATAATACTAACAGCGATAATACTCACAGCGATAATACTCACAGCGATTATACTCACAGCGATAATACAGCAATAATACTCACAGCGATAATACTCACAACGATAATAAAGCAATAATACTCACAGCGATAGTACTCACAGCGATAATACAGCAATAATACTCACAACGATAATACTGACAACGATTATACTCACAGTGATAATACAGCAATAATCACAGCGATAATACTCACAGTGATAATACAGCAATAATACTCACAGTGATAATACAGCGATAATACTCACAGCGATAATACAGCGATAATACAACAATAATACTCACAGCAATAGTACAGCAATAATACTCACAGTGATAATATAGCAATAATACTCACAGCGATAATACAGCAATAATACTCACAGTGATTATATTCACAGCGATAATACAGCAATAATACTCACATCGATAATACTCACAGCCTTAATACTCACAATGATAATACAGCAATAATACTCACAGCAATAATACTCACAGTGATAATACAGCAATAATACTCACAGCGATAATACAGCAATAATACTCACAGTGATTATACTCACAGCGATAATACAGCAATAATACTGACATCGATAATACTCACAGCGATAATATAGCAATAATACTCACAGCGATAATACTCACAGCGATAATACTCACAGCGATAATAAAGCAATAATACTCACAGCGATAATACTCACAGCGATAATACAGCAATAATACTCACAGCGATAATACAGCGATAATACAGCAATAATACTCACAGCAATAATAATCACAGCGATAATACTGACAGCGATAATACTGACAGCGATAATACAGCAATTATACTCACAGCGATTATACTCACAGCAATAATACTCACAGCGATAATGCTCACAGCGATAATGCTCACAGTGATTATACAGCGATAATGCTCACAGCGATAATGCTCACAGTGATTATACAGCGATAATACTCACAGCGATAATACTCACAGCGATAATACAGCAATAATACTCACAGCAATAATACTCACAGCAATAATACTCACGGCGATAATAACGCGATATTACTCACAGCGATAATACTCACAGCGATAATACAGCGATAATACTCACAGTGATAATACAGCGATAATACTCACAGCAATAATACTCACAGCAATAATACAGCAATAATACTCACAGCGATAATACTCACAGCGATAATACTGCAATAATACTCACAGTGATAATACAGCAATAATACTCACAGCGATTATACTCACAGCGATAATACAGCAATAATACTGACAGCGATAATACTGACAGCGATAATAAAGCAATAATACTCACAGCGATAATACTCACAATGATAATACATCAATAATACTCACAGCGATAATACTCACAGTGATAATACAGTGATAATACAGCAATAATACTCACAGCGATAATACTGACAGCGATAATACAGCAATAATACTGACAGCGATAATACTCACAGCGATAATACTCACAGCGATAATAAAGCAATAATACTCATAGCGATAATACTCACAACGATAATACAGCAATAATACTCACATCAATAATACTCACAGCGATAATACTCACAGCAATAATACTGACAGCGATAATACTCACAGCGATAATACTCACAGCGATAATAAAGCAAAAATACTCATAGCGATAATACTCACAACGATAATACAGCAATAATACTCACATCAATAATACTCACAGCGATAATACTCACAGCAATAATAGTCACAGCGATAATACTCACAGCGATAATACAGTGATAATACTCACAGCGATAATACTCACAGCGATAATTAAGAAATAATACTCACAGCAATAATACAGCAATAATACTCACAGCGATAATACTCCGCGATAATACAGCAATAATACTCAGCGATAATACTCAACAATTATACTCACAGCCATAATACAGCAATAATACTCACAAGGATAAAACTGACAGCGATAATACTCACAGTGATAATACAGCAATAATACTCACAGCGATAATACAACAATAATACTCATAGTGATAATACAGCGATAATAAAGCAATAATACTCACAGCATAATAAAGCGATAATACTCACAGCGATAATACAGCAATAATACTCACAGCGATAATACTCACAGCGATAATGCAGTGATAATACTCACAGCGATAATAATCACAGCGATAATACAGCAATAATACTCACAACGATAATACTCACCGATAATACAGCAATAATACTGACAGCGATAATACAGGAATAATACTCACAGCGGTAATACAGCAATAATTCTCACAGTAATGTGTCTTTGAACTGCAATAAACATATTTAGAAATTAGTCTGTGTAAATAAGATACTTTGGTTTTGTTCTAAATTACATTTTATTTTTAAAATTATTATCCATCCAAAATTTCTCAGAACTGCCTCACCCCTGGCTGCAACCCTACTGACACCTTAAATTTAAAGTGTTCCTCTTTGTCTATTTAAAAGTTTGGGAGCTATGCCATCATTTGTCTCCTATACGTGTTGCAGAGTGATGAGAACAGTGTTTCTATGTCTGGATGATGTTAGACATCAAATTGCAAATATGTGTTTACTAAATTTTCTCCATTCTTCCATTAAAGGGACACTCCAGGCACCAATACAACTTTAATGCATTTGGTTTTGGCATCATTAATATGCTGGTTTTTTGTTTTTTGTTTTATAGGTTGTGCTTAAAACTTTATGTTTTGTGCAAGAAATAATAATTGTTTAGCAAAAGCTGAACCCATATACCTGCTCTATGGCTGAGCTGCAGGCATACATTTGATCATGAAGACAACCACTAGAGGGGCTTCCTTAGCTAAAACCGAGTTAAACTTTTAACTGGATAGCAAAACAGAGCATTTAATTAGCTCTACAGTCTGTTTTTCTTATAGAATTGGGGGTATTTTTAGGGTTTATGTTTATGTCTTTTCGTATTAGGGGTGTGGATAACAATTATATGTGCAGTGCTTCTATGGTTATAACTTGAAAAGAACATATCCCCTTTTATGTTATTTCCTAAAATGAAAATTGTCAGGATTTCAAATTTAAAGGGAAAGATATAGATCATGCCCCTGCAGTCTCACTGCTCAATTCTAGTTACACCTCCATGCATGTGGCTTGCACAATCCTCCTAAACACTTCCTGTAAGCAGACATCCAATGTCTGCGTGTGATTAAAGTTCAATTTAATGTTCAATTTAAAAAGCAAAAGGTAACTTGCTTTAGAAAACCTCTAAAGCAAGTTACCATCTGATTGAAAATGAAACCATTTTGCATGCAGGCTGTCTCAGTAACAGCCTGGGGAGGTGTGGCTAAAGTTGCATAGACAGTAACAAAGGTGATATAATTCCTAAATTGCTGGCATAATAGCCAAATTGGAAAATTTCTTAGAGTCACCTATGCTTCCGGTACTATTTTGCTCTTAAATTTGGAATCCATTATAACTTCCTGACAATTCTAGCTTTTGTTCATAACCCTGTGTTGTGTTTTGTTTATGTTCATGTTTATATCAATATAATTCTTTGCCTCACCAAATCCATTTGCAGTTTTATAGTAAATACAAATGTCCCTTTGAAAATGAGCCCAAATTAATTTACACTTACACAAATACTACCATCCGGATTAACTTAACATCAATTTAAATTAGATACAATTACTAGCGGTGCCAGGTGCCAGAGGCTGTGTGGGTTTTATATGTGTTTGGTAAACATGGCTTCATTGTGTTGTGTAATTATGAATTATCAAAGATTTTTATAATTTAAGCCAACAAGAATATCTCAGTTACTTCTTTAAAGGACCACTCTAGGCACCCAGACCACTTCAGCTTAATGAAGTGGTCTGGGTGCCAGGTCCAGCTAGGGTTAACCCATTTTTTTATAAACATAGCAGTTTCAGAGAAACTGCTATGTTTGTAAATGGGTTAATCCTTCCCCCAAAGCCTCTAGCGGCTGTCTCATTGACAGCCGCTAGAGGCGCTTGCGTGCTTCTCACTGTGAAAAATATTCAATTTCTTGTGAATGTCGTAATGTTTATTACTAAGCAACAGTAGGGTTTATTCACTAAAGAGTTCTTTTAAAACTAAATTGCAAAAATATGGCCAATTGGTGACTATAGTGCAGTTGGAGATATTTTTTCAGATCAGCAATTTTAGCCTAAACTTTGCAATGTGATTTTCAATTCACGACAATTATATCATTAGTGAATAAACCAGCCCTAGAGCCACAACGCATTAGTAAACGTAGACACTGGACACTTGCGCCATAAATATCTCATTCCAAAATCATAGGTATTAAAATGCATAATTCCCACTTAGCTTCTGCAAAAGCATTTGTCTCAGAAAGATCTCTACATTTGGTGTAACATTCTACAAGAGCATTAGTGAGGTTGTACCCTATTGTTGGAATGCTAGACTCATTGTAAATTCTTCAGTTCATCCCATAGGTATTGGGGAGTATGAGGCCAGGGCTTTTTGTCAGGTGTTTAATAAAAATATTTCTGTTTGGAGCTTGCTTTGTGCAGGCATTGTCATATTGAAACAGATTTCTGCAAACTGTTGCCACAAATGTGGAGGCACTTAATCATCTAGAACAGTGCTCCTCAACTTTCTCCCCAAAGCACACCTAACAGTCCAGGATTTAGGGACTAAAAAAAAAAAAAAACAAGAAAAAACCTCAACTTAGACTCTAAGTTTTTTCTTTTTCTAAACACCTTAGACACACTTTGGTAATCCCTAAATCCTGCACGGTTAGGTTTGCCTGGAGAAGAAGCTTGAGGAGCACTGATCTAGAATCTCTACGGATGCTAAAATGTACATTGACTGGAACAGAGGTGGGCATAGCCTGACTAGAAAAAAAACAGCCGATACCATTGTTCCTTAAAGCAAATTTTACAGCTGGCACAGTCACAAAGATTATGTTCTACTGCCATCCATCTATCAGACTGCCAGATATCTGGGAATGATTCCCTATGCCAGAAGACATGTTTCCACTGCTCCAAAGTCAAATGGTAGCAGACATTGCTCAAAACATCTTGGACAATTGGTGGACTCTAACTGAGAACAGACATTTATACAAGCCACTTCAGCCCTGTGTTGTGTGAGTTTGTGTGGCTTCTCAATTCGTGGCAAAAACTGTTGTGGCTCCTCTTCAAGATACATTTACAACTGATAAGTGCATGTCTAGAAGGCAGACATTGGACATTCTGACATTTTGTTCCATCCAACGAAGGTGGTGTGTGCTACAATTTATTTTTTACACCTGCTAACAAGGAGAATGAATGCTGAATTGTGATAATCTTGCTGTTACTGAGTGGTTATATAAGATTTCAGCAAGTGCCCGTCTAGAGAATGCAATGCATTTATATAATTTCCAAATTGAAAACGAACTTGATTGCTTGAATTATAAGAACCAAATTGTTATATTGATTTTGCAGCTAAGAAAACCTTTTTGCTTAATAAATTAGATGTAGACAATGACTCTGTGATCTGTCTCCGCAGTTTTACTGTTTAACTACCTTGCATTCCAAAATGCATTGCCTTAATATAAACATATCTAAATATAATTAACTTGCTGTTACAGAATTGGAATAACAGCAAGCATTTGCCTTTCTGCTGAGTATACTAGGAAATAAAGATATCATATAAATCAGTACAAAATTAACTGGTCATATTGTTTGTGGTTAACATGCACATGAATTTAAAGCACTCTGAATACATTAGGTTTAGGGACTCTGTCAGTATCAGATATAAGCAATGAAGTTCATGCATCATGGAAAATGCAATTGCAAGTTCAAAAAAAATGAAATCCAATATAATACTACCTTTTCTTCTGTTATTTAAAATTAATTGGCATGACAAGGATCGGTTATCCCAAATCCAAGCTGCTCAATTTAAAGAGATCAGTTAAGAATTGAAAGAATAAGCTCCACAATTTAACATCCATTTTTATCATTTTTTGAGAAAATATATAAAAAAAATATTGCAGAAAATGTCCAGAATCTTCTCCAAATTTGTCAGGTTCAACCAGAAAAGATTGAGATCTCTCTTCCATGTAATAAACATTAACAGTGATGTCAGTGTAATATTTAATGTTGGACGTGTCAAACCCATTTGTTGTGGAGGTTTACATCAATGGAATTCTCCAACGTAGAGCATGTCAGCTTGTCTGTGTAGCTCGTAATTTTATATTTTTCTTTTTCAATTTCTAAAAGTGCCAATTTAAAGAGAAATCTGCACTTTTTTATATCAATTGCTGTAACACCTCCTTTAGCTCCAAAGGTTTAAGAAGTTTGGAAAAGCACATGTGGTTTGGGCTATTAAATAATATTTGGAGCACAGTTAAAGGTACACTATAGCATTAGTAATACAAACATGCATTCCTACCACCATAGTGTCCTTGTCACCATTTAGGTGACTGGGCCAGTGCTACCAGGGTTAAAAATATATATTTTGCTTAGCTCTTCTCTCTCTCATATTCTCTAAACATTTCATTTAGCTGCTTATAGGACTTGCACAAAGCTGAAGATGAATTTTGGACCATTCATCCCTACAAATGTGTTTCAGTTCATCCATATTTCTGGGTTGCTTTGGTTGCACAAGCCTCTTCAGGTCACACCACAGTATCTCAATTGGATTAAGGTCAGGACTTGACCATTCCAAAACTTTTACTGTTTCAGCCTTTTTAGTTGACTTGTGTGCTTAGAGCCATTGTCCATCCCTAACAACTTCTGCCCTTGTTAAGTTGGGACATGTGTGCGGAGTCAAGAGGGAGTGGGGCTGGTGACGTGAACCATGTCACTAGAAATGCCCACAATGGGTGGCTCATCTGAAAAGAGCCTGGATCTGCCCAAAGATGGGCTGACAGCCAGCCTGGTCAGCCCCTAGCTATCAGGACCATAAAGGGAGCGTTGCTGAAGCATAGTCCTAGTGCCCGCTTCAGAGCATAATCACGTCTAATTATGCGCTCGTGTTGTGCTTCCCAGGGACAGTTCACTGGTGCGACAGCACCGCTACATTGGAACTATCCCAATAGACCGGGGAAATTGATAGACATGCATTGTCTTATTGCATCACTCACACTTACCTAAACTCCCATCCTACCTGAACACAATGCTTTCCCCAGCTGTTCCCACTTCCTATAAGCTCCGATCCAGTACCAACACTTTACTTAGTCTACCTCAATACAAAAAGAAAGCAGCCCAATCCTCCTTCTCCTACAGAGCACCGCAATTGTGGAACGACCTCCCGCACAATTTAAAATCTTCCCTAAGCCTAAAGTCCTTTAAGAGATCCCTCTCTACATACCTCAAAACAGAATGCACCTGTCATGGTTGATTATATATTTCCTGCCTGTTCTGTGTTAAATTGTGTATTTATTGTGTATTAATATTGTTTTTGTATTTTATTGTACCCTAATGTAACAATGCAATGATTTGTGGACCCAGGACATACTTGAAAACGAGAGAAATCTCAATGTATCTTTCCTGGTAAAATATTTTATAAATAAATAATAGTGTTCTCCCATGAACATCATTCGTGTTTAGTGCTTTTCTGATAGTGGACACATGAACAAAGACTTTTGCAGTTTGAGAAAGAGTTTTCTGAAGTTCCTTTACTGTTACCATTTCAGTAATCATTGCAAGACACCCATTGTAGACATGTGTAAATGGGCATCTAAGTGCAACATCTAATATTACCTGCATGTTTGCTGACACAATATAAACATGAATTTAACTGCAAACTGCAACCATGTAATGTTTGCATGCGGGTTCAGAGAAGGGCTACTAAACTGGTTCATGGATTGCGGGATAAAACTTACCAGGAAAGGTTAAAGGATCTTAACATGTATAGCTTGGAGGAAAGACGAGACAGGGGGGATATGATAGAAACATTTAAATATATAAAGGGAATCAACACAGTAAAGGAGGAGACTATATTTAAAAGAAGAAAAACTACCACAACAAGAGGACATAGTCTTAAATTAGAGGGACAAAGGTTTAAAAAATAATATCAGGAAGTATTACTTTACTGAGAGGGTAGTGGATGCATGGAATAGCCTTCCAGCTGAAGTGGTAGAGGTTAACACAGTAAAGGAGTTTAAGCATGCATGGGATAGGCATAAGGCTATCCTAACTATAAGATAAGGCTAGGGACTAATGAAAGTATTTCGAAAATTGGGCAGACTAGATGGGCCGAATGGTTCTTATCTGCCGTCACATTCTATGTTTCTATGTTTCTATGCACTCTAAGATTCAATATGATACGGTTAATAAAATGCTAAATGCTCTGTGGACCACATCTGTACTTGGGACTTCTGGAGTAAACCGCCCCAACTCCCCAAAACCGCTGCTATAACATAATGGTTATACAGTTGTCAGTTCATAGGGCTTACTACAGTATTTCTCCGTTAATCCAATCTCTGCTTTAAAATAAAGGAATTTCCTATCACCGTGCTTTCTACGAGTAAAGCTGACTGACTATTTGCATGGACTGAGTTATGCACATGAATTTAGATTGATTTTTCGCACACACATCACTAACCCAATGAAATAGTAGTTTCTTGGAATACAACTATAAAAAGCCTTGAATGATTCTGCCATCTAGTGGACAACAGAAGAAAAATATATGTAAAAGGTTTTTCCTGCATATCTACAGAAAGTATTGAAGAGTTAGCATTGAATCATAGTATTTCAAAGACGGTGCATGAAAAATAAATTTGCAGCAGTTTGGTTAATAGCTAGAACAATGTTTTATAAAATAACACAGACCGTGTCACTTTAATTATACTTTTAATTTGGTATAGAGCAGATCTATGATATGCATTGTGAGTATATACATCAAATCACTATCACTTTAAATGTTTAGTTTTGACAATGCATTTTTTTGAATTGTGTTTTTTTTTATCACATGAATTTTGCATTATGTATATTCACAATGAATGAATCTGTATATTTTATAAAGTTTGATCTCTACAGCAGCACCATTGCTGAGAAATGCATGCTTCAGGTGTGCCTATAATTCCCTTTTTTATATTTGTGGATATGGCACAATGGACATTGTAAGAGACCGTGGGGTGTGTTGTAAGTTGTACCCTTTCATATTTATACATATGTGTGCTATTACAGTAAGAGTTTAATGAATTAAAGTCAAACTTTCTTATACAGGCTAGGTTATATATTGTGTAAAGAGGTCACCTTATAATTAAAGGAGCACTATAGGGTCAGGAACACAAATATGTATTCCTGACCCTAACATTTTAAAACCACCATCTGCCCTCCACCACCCTCACTTTTAAACCCTAAATATACAGCAAAATCTTGCTTGATAACAGCCTGCTGCTGGCTCTGTCCCTGATCTGCCTGCTTGGCTGACATCATCAGAAGTGTTGTTCTGAGCCAATCACAATGCTTTCACATAGCAAAGCATTGGATTGGCTGACCTTCTCAAGGAGGTAGATCAGGGGCAGCATCGGCACAAGCCAAACACCACCCTGACCAATCAACAGCTCCTCTTAGAGATACATTGAATCAATGCATCTCTATGAGGTAATTTCATGCAGAGGGTGGGGACACTGAATGGCAGTGCTGCACACCTTGCAACACTGCCCCAGTAAGCACTCTAGTAGCCATCTGAGGAGTGGCCAGTGGAGGTATCCCTAGGCGGTAATGTATACACTTCCAAAATTACCTCTTTTTACGGAGGAATGTGTGTAACAAAGTGCTTAAATAGTAGGCGTGATTTACAGGTAGCTCTATACACTTGTGTGAAAATATCCTCTTTTCCACTAAACAATCATATAAAATCCAGTGCGGTATAAGTGACAGAGACCTACACCTATAAGTGGAGTGCTCAAACACATATAAAGCTTACCAAACGTAACTTGGTTCAATAGTGCAATATGAAGTACATGTCAAAAAATACAAAAAGATACAATATAGTGCAAATGGTATTTAAAATGATAATACAGGAATAGTAATATCGTAATGAACTGTACACTCACATTTCAAGGAGCCTGTATATAGAAAAACTGTCTCCGTATTCTACAGGGAGTGCAGAATTATTAGGCAAATGAGTATTTTGACCACATCATCCTCTTTATGCATGTTGTCTTACTCCAAGCTGTATAGGCTCGAAAGCCTACTACCAATTAAGCATATTAGGTGATGTGCATCTCTGTAATGAGAAGGGGTGTGGTCTAATGACATCAACACCCTATATCAGGTGTGCATAATTATTAGGCAACTTCCTTTCCTTTGGCAAAATGGGTCAAAAGAAGGACTTGACAGGCTCAGAAAAGTCAAAAATAGTGAGATATCTTGCAGAGGGATGCAGCACTCTTAAAATTGCAAAGCTTCTGAAGCGTGATCATCGAACAATCAAGCGTTTCATTCAAAATAGTCAACAGGGTCGCAAGAAGCGTGTGGAAAAACCAAGGCGCAAAATAACTGCCCATGAACTGAGAAAAGTCTAATATATGTATTTATATATGACTCAATCATCTGGGGTGGCAAGACATAGCCCCTTACATATTATTGGTCAATATATATATATATATTTGTTTTTTCTAATATAAAATATTGCTTTCGGAGTCAAACATTTAATTATACAGTAAGCATACTCAGATGCAGACACAGACAATCTCACTGACATACGCAAGCTCATTGATACACAGTGTCATAGACAAACATACTCACTGATATATATAAGCTCATTGACATTAGCAGGCAAACACACACAGACAAGCTCACTCACTAGCAGGCACACACACACAGACAAGCTCACTCACTAGCAGGCACACACACACACAGAGAGACAAGCTCACTCACTAGCAGACACACACACTGTAACGGAACCGCTAGCACCCCAACCGGGTACCTTCCGCCGACGGATGCCCCTAGTGCTTTCCGAGGACTCCAAGCACTCTGCCTGACACCATAACCACTTCTGACCCCACGAACCGCCGCAGCTTGGTTGGGGTCTCGCCGTCTCCACCCACTCTGGACCCAGGACCAGGGTCCAGCTTCCAGTAGGTCGACCTCTCAGAAACGTACATTACAGAAACACTCCCAGCAATTACACACAAAAATCCTCTAATTATGTTGCACAATGGTTTAACATAATTAACACAGGCAGTAAAAATACAGTTTTTATCCATACACTGTAACTTTAAAACTACACAATCTTCATAAAAATTACATATTATTAATCAGCACACTTTAAAAATAAACATAACCAAAAATCAGACAAATCCATCCAGGGGTTAAAAAGTTGGCTGGAGGTCCCTTTATGACCGACCGCAAGCACATTTTCCTGCCCAAAACAGTTCCATAGATTTGGGCTGTGCGGTCGGTCTATTTCAGGCTGAAAAAAACGATCGCCGATTGGGACTTAGTCTCTGCGGCTGTAAAATCAATATGGGAGAAGGTAGAGCTCAGCGGTGTTCGCGGAAATGTGTAGCCGATTTTAGTTCCATGAATTTGGCTAGACATACCGCTGACCTCGTTCGCATTAGGCAGCGTTAGGCAATCCTGGGAGGTAAATTGCCTGCACACTTTCACTTCTGGATGGTCTGCCTGTGTGGTACTTGGTTCAGTAAGCCCCATTTACTGAACTAAGTGGGAAATAGCCAGGCACAAAGGGTTTTAACCAGGTCTGGGGACACAGGGGACACCGTCTTAAAGGGGCAGTGTCCCAAACAAGTCTAGGGACACCGTCTTAAAGGGGCAGTGTCCCAATTTTACCTATGCCCCACCAGTCCCATAACCCACAAGGCAGGTCTTAAAGGGCCAGCAGCAGCACAATATAAATCCATTAGCCCAAATAAGGTTTGTAAAGTGCCATACAACCCAGGGCCGTAGTCATGAGGCAGGAGGCTGGCACTCATGCTCCTCCAACAGCCAGGGGCAAATGGCAACTTGTCACCTAAAAATCTAGTGACGAAAGGCATTTCGTCACACACACAAACAAGCTCACTTGCTAGCATGCACATACACACACACACAGACAAGCTCACTCACTAGAAGGCACACACACACACACAGACAAGCTCACTCACTAGCAGGCACACACACACAGACAAGCTCACTCACTAGCAGGCACACACACACACACACACACAGACAAGCTCACTCACTAGCAGACACAGACACACACACACAATCACTGTCATGGCTGAAGCTTACCTGGTAGGTGAAGTTTCCCTTTTGTAGCCTCTTCCTTCCGGCGGAGCTATGTTCAGGAGGCGGGGCTTGTGTGCGGAGGCGGGGCATGCGGCCGAAATTAAGGTAAATTGTGCTGGGAGACTGACAGGGCTGATTAGGGCTGTCAGACAGGCCCTAGTTGCTGCAGCCCACCGGGAATTTTCCCGGTATCACGGTGGGCCAGTCCGACCCTGTATGTCAGTATGTATGTATGTCTGTCAGTGTGTCTGTATATATGCATGTATGTCAGTCTGACTGTATGTATGTATGTCTGTATGCCATTATGAATGTATGTCTATGTATGTCTGTATGTCATTATGAATGTATGTGAGTATGGATGTCAGTGTCTGTATATATATATATATATATATATATATATATATATATGTATGTATGTATGCCAGTATGAATGTATGTATGTCTGTATGTATGTGTGTGTGTGTGTGTATGTATGTTGGTGTCTGTATGTGTGTATGTATGTATGTGTCTGTATGTCCTCATGCATGAGTGTATGTATGTTAGTATGTGTCTGTCTGTCACTATGTATGCCTGTGTGTTTGTTTATGTGTGTATGTCTCAGAATGTATGTGTCAGTATGTATGCCTATATGCGTGTATGTCTGTTTCAGTATGTGTGTCTGTTAGTATGTATCTGTGTGTGTGTGTGTGTATCTGTGTCCTTTTGTATCAGTGTGTGTTTGTGCCTGTGTGTGTATTCCTGTGGGCGGGATTGGAGGTGGGCCCCAGGGGGCCCAGACCCGGAGCTGAGTTAGGGTGGCGGCCCTGCCCACATCCATCACTGATGTGCATTGTGGATACACCATAACTCTATCTCACATCCAATGTGAATCAATGCACTACTGACACACAGTGTAACTCCATGTCATATCACACCCACATCCATCACTGCTGTGCATTGCATATACACACCATAAATCTATCTCACATCCAATATGAATCAATGCACTATGGACACACAGTGTAACTCCACGTCATAGCACACCCACATCCATCACTGCCGTGCATTGTAGATACACACCATAACTCCATCTCACATCCAACGAGCTTACAATCTAGAAGGATATTTTGCTGACTCTCTTATCACCGTGTCCTCAGACATTCAGTTTTGGCAAGTATTATTTATTTTGGATAGTCTTGGATTTAGTTTGGATTTAAATTACTGATGTCTTCTTGTCACAGTTACTCATTAGCTGTGAAAAAAAACATTCAAGCAGAGTGGACAAGGAAAAGAATTTCGGCCCAGGCATTTCTAAAAAAAAAAAACAGCGGCCCAGTGCGAGGGGTGGGGCCAGGGATCTGCTGGCTAGAGTTCCTGGGTCCTCCTTCCTTCTCCTCTGCTGATATCAAGTGCAATTGGGCCGGTGAGGTAGATCTCTCCTGCCGGCCTTGGCACATGGCCATTGTGGACCACCAGATATTTGCCCGTCTTGCCCGATGACCAGTCCAGGCAGTCATACAAGCACTAATCAATGTCACTTTTCTAATCAATGTATTTTTCCTAATTAAACAGGGGGTATGATCACCTCATTGAGCTTGCTCTTATTACACCACACCCTCTTTATTACGTCATTGTTAGCTAGTATGCAAATACTTAACTTAGTTCCTTCACCACTGGCAAAAATTCTTCATGGTAAATCATGGACATTTACAGTAGATATTTACTTGTTTCAGCCACAGAGCTAGGAATTGTAAATTAAGTTATTTGGTTTAATAAATATATTCTTAGTTATAAAGGGAATGGTAATTCAATTTGGGTTTGGGGTGGGGGGCCAAATTCAAAGGATTCTTTTTCATCTACTATTAATGATTTCATTTTTGAGCAGGTCTTTATGAGGAGAAAATAAATGAAGAGTGAATTTTCTAAACTCACTCGTTAGAGATTAATAATCAGATTGACCTTCTCTACATTTAAGAATATTCTCCTCATTCCTATTTTCTTTTACCGTATCCTATATCACAGCAAAGTCTTCGTAAGGAAGCACTCCAGGAAGTAGAGGACATTCTAACGTTGCTGGAGTCAAAATGGGACAAGCTGTCCAGTGAGAAGCTAGAGATTGAAGATGCCTTAATAAAAATTGTAAGTACTATATACTTAAGTGGGAATAGAAACATATAGCACCCAATGTAAATTAATGTAATGCTTTACAGATACACAGTGCCATACCTCAAAAGTGTCCCTATTTAGGAGGGACTGTCCCTACTTTGGGCCCAAATCCCTCTGTCCCTCTTTTCTCTCCTAATGCCCCTTTATTCTAGTTGACCCATATATTTAGTGTGTATAACAGAACTCCACATGAATGATACTCACAGTAATGTGTTTTAATACTGTGTTTAGAAATCAGTCTGGGTAAATTAGATACATTGTTCTCCGTCTAAATTACATTTTAGTTATATAAATTATTATTAGTAAATCACCTAAACTTTCTCAGAACAGCCCCGCCCTCGGTCCACACACCACTAAAATTAAAGTGTCCCTCTTTGTCCATTTGAAATGCTGGGAGGTATGCAGTGCAAATCCATGTCCCATCCCCCGCATGTATCACAGCCATACATTGTAGATACATAGCCTAACTCGGGAGTAGGCAACCTTTGGCAACTTCAGATGTTACTACATCTCCCATAATGCTCTTACAGCCATAAAGCTAGCAAAGCATCCTGGAAAATGTAGTCCACAATATCTGGAGTATCGAAGGTTGCCTACCCCTAACCTAACGCCATGTAACATCACGTAGTGTTAGGCTATGTACAGCAGTGATTACATGTCGTATCCATAGTAACAGAGGGATTTACAGTAGAATTTTACACATTTCAGTCATGGAGAAAGGAAAGGTAACTCCTATTTTTATGAATACATTTATCGTTATTAAGAAAACAACAATTTCATTTGGTCTAGTGTGAAGAAGTAAATTCAGAAGATATTTTTTTAATTTGACCATTTATTGTATAGCTAGTTTAATTTATGTGTAGGGTTTTATAAGGAGTAAACACATTAAGAATGAATGATTTTATCTTACTCAATAGACATTGTTAACCCCTTAAGGACACAACTTCTGGAATAAAAGGGAATCATGACGGAATATTTCTGTCATGTGTCCTTAAGGGGTTAATCAGATTGGGGTTCTCCAGATTTTTTTAATATTTAGGAGTATTTTCCTGATTCCTATTTTTACTTTATCCTATTTCAAAGAATGGTCCTGATAAGGAAGGATTAGAGATATCAGTGTCAGCGTTGATGAAAAGAATGGAAGAGATTTTCAATGAAAAGAATGAGCTAGCAGAGACTGTGAGAAAATTAATGTGAATTAATATTATAGATTATAAATGAACTGTGTAACTTTATGTGAAATGTAACTCCATTTCACATAGAGCTCCATGTGTGTCAATGTAATATCACATTTTATATTGTGCCCCATAGAACTTAATTTAATTTCACATTACGCCCTTTCATTTTATCAGTATATCGTTTTCCCCTCTGTATTTATTTTATCTAACTCTATAGCAATTGCAATATATATTTGTTGTAGTTTATTTATATTTGTGTTGATCGTAGCAATGTTCCATGGACTGCTTAACCCCTTAAGGACACATGACATGTGTGACATGTCATGATTCCCTTTTATTCCAGAAGTTTGGTCCTTAAGGGGTTTAAGGACCACTAGAGGCACCCAGACCACTTCAGCTTAATGAAGTGGTCAGGGTGCCTGGTCCAGCTAGGATTAACCCTTTTTTTTTTTTTAAATAAACATAGCAGTTTTAGAGAAACTGCTATGTTTACACTGAGGGTTAATCCAGCCTCTAAAGCCTCTAGTGGCTGTCTCATTGACGGCCGCTAGAGGCGCTTGCGTGCTTCTCACTGTGAAAATCACAGTGAGAAGACGCCAGCGTCCATAGGAAAGCATTATGAATGCTTTCCTATGAGACTGGCTGAATGCGCGCGCGCGGCTCCTGCCGCGCATGCACATTCAGCCGATGACGTCGCTAGGAAGAAGGAGAGGAGGAGGAGGAAAGCTCCCCGCCCAGCGCTGGAGAAAGGTAAGACTTTAACCCCTTCCTCTCCCCAGAGCCCGGCGGGAGGAGGACCCTGAGGGTGGGGGCACCCTCAGGGCACTATAGTGGTCCTTTAACCCCTTAAGGACCAAACTTCTGGAATAAAAGGGAATCATGACATGTCACACGTCATGTGTCCTTAAGGGGTTAAGTAAATAAATGTGAAACCTTTCTTTTCTTTTGATGTGTAGCGTGCGCAGACTTTCAGAATAATGAAAGGAACAGTAGAAGCGACATGCCAAACAGAAGGACAGCAAATAAATGAAGTCGAAGTCAAAGTAGAAGAACATCAAGAGCAGCACGTAAGAACTCAAAGTGGCATATTTTATATAGATTTACCATTTTTTAAGTAATGATATAGAAGTATTTCAAATATTTCATTGATTTAACTAAATAAGATGATATTTTCCTTCTCAGGTGATGCAGGAACCCATAACTGATGAGAGCAGATGAGATGAGAGCAGCAGTGATAACTCCATGGCATCCATAACACAGGACCAGCAGTGCAATGACATCAACGTACAACAGCCAAAAAGGAAATCAAGGGCAAGACGCTTTCTGAAGTGCTCGAGGTCCTTATTCTGCTGTTGTGCAACACCTGTGGTCAGTCCCCAATATCAACAAACTAAGCCACAGATGACCAACGTCCATGACTGTGAAAACTAGAGCAAAAACAGATTAGTTGGAGGTGGTCAGTTCAGGAGTCATGTTGAGAAATGTATCAGTGAAATAAGAGTGGAAAAACAGAGCTCATTTAATGGTGACAGGCTAATTGTGACAATGTGTACGATCACACCTTTACTGAATTGTTAGTTATAGGTTATTTGGAATTTCCTTTTTCTATAACAAAGGCCTATATAACTATCCATAACTAATAGCAGTTAAAAACTTGAACTCAGAACCAGGGGGGTTTACCATGACTGCTAGCTCCTTTATGGTTAAGATTGTTAAAAACAATGACAGCTAGAGCCCACTGAGGGTTTCTCTGGTGTTCAGATGAAATGTAATTCCTTAAAACTACCGGTTACTGACAACCTTTATATTTTTAACTCGGCATTCTCCATGCCGACAGTCATGCATATCCAGGGGGGTCGGGGTGAGGAAGGTTGGGGGGCAGGACCTGGAAGCAGAAGTGAGGAAAAAGAAAAAAGTGAAAACAAAATGAGACTTGGAATGAAAAGACTTTATAGGTGTGGACTGAAAAAGATGCGTGGAACGCCAAAACCAGAAAGGCTCATGAGAGGTTTATTGAAATCAGGTGAATAAGGACAAAGTGCAGGGCGACTATATTGACTGCGGAAGCTTGAACATGTTTCAACAAGAGTGAACCAGCTTTTATACCTATGCTTATATATTTTTTCAGTTACTTTAGTGTATATTTTGTTCATAATATTAATAAAGCTTTTTTTATTAAACTACTGAGAATTGTACAATTTAATATGCCAGCCCGCATCTAGACACATTGATATACTGAAAGAGCCAAGTATAATCACATGAGTAGTACAGTTTAAATCATTTTGGTTATATATATATATATATATATATATATATATATATATATATATATATATATTGGTTTTATATATTATACACACTTGTTTTATATAGAAGGTAATTTTGGTGTAACTTTTTGTCACATGTATTCATTTTTTGTTTACACAGACATATTTTTAACATGCTCCACTAATTAATGATAACTTACTTTTTTGGTTTGTGAGCTTACCCCATTTGAGGCACTGTGTGATGCGGAGACCCTCCCATGGAAGGGCATCTCACTAATTTATACAATGTTAGTGAAAAATAGATCCTCACTGATATTCCTGTGGGCAGGAGGAGGAGCTGGGAATTAAATTATGCTTTTGACGCACAAATTTAGTACCTCAAAAAAAAACGCTGGTACTCAACGCCTCAGTCATTACATGCTAGGATGCTACAAATACCTGACCAATGGTGGAGATGAGACAAGACTTTTGGAAATTGATCTACAGAATTCGCAAATGCTTGGAAAACCCTGTTTTACATTATTACAACACACTACTCGCTCCTTTAAGGCATACTGGACCTTAGTTGTGACTTGCTTACTATGTGCTCCTAAAAGAAAAACACAGCCAACTTAGGTTAGTGCCAATCTTTCAACCGATGGGTGGCGAACGTGGAGCAGATTAGGTAGTTTGAAAATATAATCGGCCACAACGGAGGTCAAAATGCAGATTTATACGAGCTGCTGTTTTATTTTTGGCTGGATTTTGACGCCTCTCTTAAAGCACAGACCCTTCTAACAGAGATCTCAGTCCTTATATGACAGGCGGCGATACATACATAGAAGTTGCTTCTCTTTGGTGGATGGGACCCAGTGCCTTCACCATCAGGGAGAGGGGGAATGGTCTTATCTTTTGTGTAGACAAAAACTTTTTATTTTTTTCATTTTCTTACCTGGGGAGGTAAAAAGCATTAATATAGGGAAACAAAATGGATTAAATGAAAGCAGGGAAAGAGATGTCTGCTTCCCTTTGCACACATGCTGCCTGCAAAGGAGAAGTTCATGATGCCAGTCACCAGCTTAACATCAGGAAGCCTGCAACAGACTTAAAAGCTACCTAAGTCATATATGCTAGGGGTACATCTAGGCACTGGTCAGAAACTGATAAGATCTCTGCATACAAGCAGAAATGCTGCACATACTGACTCCTACCACCGTGATCAATTCTAAAAGCAGAAATGGTCATGGTGGTTGGATTAACCCTTTAAAGGAAATTTGGTGTAGTACTTTTTGCTGAAAATTTAAAATGCCCAACAGCATACCAAGGACTTGAATCCTAGTGGGAACAGATGAAATAGTACATACGAGTAAGAATTGTCAATAAGGCATGAAAGAAGACAAATGTAAGAATATAGCAAGCCTCCCATGTTAACATCGGGGTACAGTGACGTGGTTGTCTTAACACAATATAGTTGTATGTTGTAACTGAATCTAAGATAGGTGATTTTAGGTAGCCTTGTAAAATGATATTTGTTGTGTGCACGCTGTTCCCCAATCTGTATTTTGTATATATTTTGGTCTTTACAGCATCACCTCTACTTAGAAAGCATGTTCCAGGTGTTCCCTTACGTTCCCATTTTCTTAAGTAGATTTCAACATACCCTGGAACATGTTATGCAGACACACACACACACACACACACAAAAGCCAAATTAGACCATTCTCCTGATTTCCCGATCAGTTACAAAACAAGTTATGATTAAATAGGCAGATAACAAGTGGTCTACCAAAGTGGCAATATGCATGCAGGGAAAATACTCCAGGCACAAGATGCATAGATATATACACAACTCATTATGAAGAGTAAAAAGAAATAAAAACGTTATAATAAACAAATGACTTTATTGAGAATTAGTAATTTGTTAGAACACAAGTCACTTTCTACTTTGCATGTCAACAAATAATGACGCTACAATTGATGCAGTATATAAAAAGGAAAACAGCGTAATGCGATCAGATGTGTGCAAGGTTCCTTCAGCATTTTATTTGTACTAACATCTAAATAAAAAGCTTACATATCCTCTTTTGAATAGATATATCATTGCCACTACTTTCTATACAAGGCCATTCCCAAATGACATGACCATCCATGGTATTGTGTATATGATATTACATATGTACTAGTTAGGTTTCTTTTAGACAAAGGGAACATGTGTAAAGACGATGTTATTCATCCCAGAATACAAGTTAAGACAGATTGGCAACTTAAAAACATTTGATATATACAATGCATGATATTACAATAGTTTTCTTTTCCCTATCTCTCTAAAAATGTAATGGGGCAACTTGCTCAAAATGTACAATTTGGTATTTAAAAGTAAGAACAAATAAAAAATATTTCATAATTTTACTTTTGTCTGTTACATCTGGCATGTCTGCAAAACAAAGTAGTAAAATAAAGTATGGTAAGCAAACGATGGCACTTAATATATGAAACAAACAAATCAAGGAATAGGTGTGTTTTAGTCATCAGCTAATGATTTACACTCATATCAATAAAGTTCAATTATACGTTAGCTGTGTAAAGTGTACCATATTAAATGCTGGGGCTATGAACCAGGTCTATTTAAGTACTAGACCTCCAGCTATTAATCTACAACTATTTTCAACCCAAAACACAAACTAGTGAAAGTTGTATTCTGCAAAGACCTCAAAGACAGAGTGTGAATAACCTTGCCATTGTGTTAGCCAGATCATTTGTTACTGTACAGTTATTTTAGGTTTACAGAATATACAGTATCTTATTACCTTTGCCATATGCACCCATGTGCTCGTTTAGTCCACAATGCTCACTGCCCATAGTGATGTACACGGAACGCAGGGGAACACTGGTAAGCGCACACACAAATAAATAGTCCAGGAAGCAAACTTCTGGTTAAATAAGTTTGCTGCAGATTTTAATAGCATAAATGTATGTATATATTAAAATGACAGCATATCCAAAGGGTCCTTTGTCACACACACACAGACTCATAGAGGACATATAAAGTATTACAGTGGTATACATGCAGTACATAAAGAGAAAATGTTAATCGGATGAAAGACACAGAATACTAACTTGGTTAGTCTAGTCTATTATCCAGCCAAAATGCCCAGTTTTAAACTGAATTTCCTACTTTGTGTTGCTTCCCAAGCAATCGTGACCCAACATTATTGGTAGGTTTATTTATCGAGAGAAAACCAAATGAATTAAACGTTTGTGTAAAAAATGAAACAAAATATTTCCTAATACTGCCTTCCTTCCAATTTCATAGTCATGCTATTAAAACTTACCTCTTCCCATACTCTAATTTGATATAATTTCTGCTCACTCTACTACAAGTTAGACATATTAATGGCATTTTTATCATGCAGCTATGATTTAAGTAAGACTAGCTTTGTATATCTCACCATTTCATGTACTAACAACCCATTTCTAAAACATTTTAGTACCCAGTCTGCTTTCCCCTCCCGCTTAACTATGGTTTTTGTATTTTTACAAAATCTGCTTTAAAGAATATATTTCATCTAAACAGTTCTTGCAAAACTGCAAGTAAGTTTATAGATTACAGTGAGAATTTCATGGAAGAAAAAAAGAATAGAAACACACAAAAACAACAAACATTTGATATGTTGCAGCCAATGTGTGCTAGATTTACAATGTCGCAATGGTCAGGAACATTTAGTTTGAAACCTATTAGTGTTTATATTCCTTTATCCAACCTCAATTGATTACGTTACTTGGGGAAATTAAAGGATTCCAGAGTTGCCAAACTGCCACCAAGCAGTGCATATCAGGCTGCACAAGTTTTGCAAACTGTTATACCGACTAACAGACATCTGCAAGGTAGCCAATGGTACAAGAAGCGCAGATTTGAGTGACAATAATTAATCTAAGATTGATAATAACTTGTATACTAAATGGCTATGGTCATTACAACTACATTGCAATGTAGCATTATATATATATATATATATATATATTTGTTTTTATTTATTTTGTTTTAAAAATGTTACAACATTTTAAAAGTTATGTCCTGATAATTCCCCTTTTAATGCTACACTTACCTTACCTTACATTTTGATCTGTTTTCTGCAGCTGGCTGAAATGTGGTAATGTTTACGTTAACTCTACCAATTGTACTAGCCAAACGGGTAATAAATGGAATGCATTATACCCCAATGTCACCATGTCACCTTTGCACCACAGGTGCACCTTAACACAAAGTGCAAAAATAATATCCTTGCCAACATTAGTGTTTTGTTTTTTTATAATAACTTTCAAATAAGATCCTGTAGCAGAGTAATCTGCATTATACCACAAGAAATGCTTAGTCAGCAACACAAATTATTCAATTTCCAGGATGGTCCCCAAATTCTTGCAGTGCATTGTATCATTGCCCAATCAAACAGGTATCTTAAAAAATCCCTTTGTAACGCTCCTTATATACAGACTGTAGCATGTAAGAGCTATATACATCCATTTAAATGTTATGTATAAGACATTTGGGTGCTAGAGGAAGCTTCAAACCTTAGACCTCCATCTTGGCTACTCTCCCACACAATTATTTAGGGAGGATTACATTTAAGTGAGTTAAGGCAATAACCATGGGCCAATTTAAAAATGTAACTTTCTTGGGTCAGTAAGTAATGAAATAGAGGAGCACCTCTAAATTAAGACCATTTTACTCCTAATAATTATGAATTTTAAGTTAAGTTACATTTTGTCAGGGATAAAAGAAAACAGTTTATTTAAAAAAAAAAAAATCAAAAATCATAAAACACTTTACTATAAAGCAAGGACACATTTTAATTCCACCCAAATTTAAAGTAGAAGATATGTGGGTATTGTTCTGATTACAAACATGATTGCAGTCTTCCTTTCTGAAAATGTATTATTTACATTAGTGATTGTGTCCAGTAAGGAGGGGAGATCAGTCCAAAGGCTGTGGGTCTGCAATTGGCATAGTGTGAAGGACTTCATCCAGAAGCTGGAGAGCACGATGCAAGTGAATTTCAATCCAACAGGGAGTCTCCTTAATACTCTGTCTTGGGTAATCAGGGCCCCATCCCTTAACAAAACTCATACGCAAGATGCACAGCCTGCGGAGATCATCTACGCCAATTCCTGCAGCGGCTGAAAGACCTAAACAGACAATGTGTTAAGTAGGCAGGTTAGGTAATACTTTTAAGAACAAGGATAAGGCAAACAAAGCCACTTTTTGTATATTAATATTACAGAAACTTGGCAACATATAATGCATGTTAACCAGGTCGATCTTGAGCTTTAAAAAGACATGCATCCCTCTGAGGCAACGGTTATAGGTAAAAGGACAGCTTGCGACCTTATGATGGCATTGTTGAGGGCAGAGTGGCCTTTTAATAATAATTATAATAATAAAAGGCAAAATCAAATCTTTAATTTCTTGAAGTGATAAAATGATAGAACACCATTGTCATAAACTTAAAAAAACAAATAAATGACAAATGTTTCTTTCAGAACAAATTAATTTACCCTGTACAGATACTTATGTTAGTGGACGATAAATTCACTACTCACTAATGGCTGGGGCAATTCCGCCAACAGATCCTGGCCCTGGTATATTCCCGGCTACTGCAGCTGCTTGTGCGGCGGCTGCTGCCTGTGCTGTTGCTGCCTGCTGCTGCATCTGTCGATGGCACTGACGTAAATCAAACACCTAGAGCAAAAAAGAGACAAAAGAGAATTTCAGTCTACATACTGCCTGGAAATGTCCTTCAATACAAGTCTGCACACTAGATTAATGTGCTTTTTTTAAAAATCTTTCTGTCCTGCTGAGTGTGTGTGTGTGTGTGTATATATATATATATAAATAAAAATAATACACATATGTAGATATAAAAAAATAACGTGTGTGTGTGTGTTTGATAAGCTGGTCTCGGTGCAGTGTCCCTGCCGTTTTGCTCATGCAATCTAAAACATTGGAATTTGGAAGAAATGCCAATGTTTACACTGTAAGGCTAAATACACTTCCCATGGCTGTCACTCCAATAGCCACTAGATGGTGCTTTTGCCTCCAAAAAAAGTCAAACTCTGTTCTTGACGTTAAATAACTAGTTGCACATGGAGGTTTAACATTCTCAGTAGAATGCTGACAGCACCAATGTGAGTGTGGCTGCGTTTTACCGAGAAGTTTCTGAATTGGCAGACTGTGGCAATTGCTGCTCTATAAAGCATTTGACTGGACAAAATGGTCATCAAGCGGAGGCAGATTGGGATGCAGGGAAGAGGCTATGTTTGCATTGGAATACAGGTGAGAAAAGGGTTAATTAATTCATTTTTTTTTTTTTTTATATATACATATGTACTAAAAAGGGGGGCCAGAAATATCAAAGATCCCTCTATTTGGGCCAAAATAAAAAGAATTGTTTTGGGGGACTATGGTATACATGTAAGAAAAACATTTGACAATAAAGCAAGCATGTTAGTAGGATATGTATTCTCATATCCATTTAATAACATGTCTGTAAAAGCTTGTTTGCGCAAAATATACACTTCATTACCTTTATATAAGCACTTGGATAGATCTTGTGCACAGCATCCCCAGGAGCACGGCCTGCTTCCCTATCCAAGTAGTAACTCTGAACAAACACAGCATGGTCACTGAGGCATCGAACCCAGACATCTCCTTCACCCTTACACTCCAGCTGCACACCTTTTCCTATGTGTAACCTGCAATGCAATAAGAATTTTAAAATACATTAAAATAAAAAACACATTTAATTGCTCTAAGCACACACAACTCACAAAAGTAGAAGTAAGCACTACTTCCTACCATGACAACAAGTGCATTCAGTGTGCAATCATATATTATTTAGAATACCAGTCATCAATGTGCACAAATGGGCAAGTAATCACCAGCAGTAAATTTATTTTTTATTTCACACAAGGGTGTGAATAAAATGCTAAATAATATAGAAATAATTTGCTGTTTATCCAATGTATATTATATTACTTTTGTCCAACAATAAAGGTCAAATATATATATATACACATCTATATACAGATACATCTATATAAAAGAGTGGATGTATCCTTTTTTATAAAGTTGCTGTTATTGCCCATAATTTTGTGTGCCTAGTTAATGCCATAAATATGGTATCTTTGCCAACTTTAGCGAAGTGAACATTTGTCTGCATGTATAGAAGTTTGTGGGGCTAGTTCACATGCACGGCAATCTTAATGCTGATCAGCTCCACACAGATATATCGGTTAAGGGGTTAATAAATATTTATGGGGAGTGTTTGATGTCTTCATCTTGAGTGTGAAGACGACGTACATTGGTCCTGAAGACTACAGGAGCACAAAAGAAAGGGTCTCAAGTGGCTGTCTGAGTGACATCCATTAGAGATTCCTCTAGGGAGTAATGTAAACACTGCCTTTTCCAGTAAATATAGTTTGTCCCTGCAGTCTCCGCAATGTAGTATCTTCCACTTTCCCCCCCAAAACAGACCTTTATTCCATGGAAATGGCAAACCATAGGCCTCGGATTCTGAATCACATGAAGCAAAAGGGTAGGCCAGAAATGACAGTGGAGCCCTAGAGCAAGCTGAAGAGCCGGGGGAAGAGAGGTACATTTGAACTCTCTGAGCGCTCACAGGAACATGTCGTATAGGGCACTTCTGTTAGCTCAGTGCAGCCAGCAGAAAGAGGAAGAAAATCTCACTGGCCGTCAATAGGGACTTTTGCATTAGCAGGGGCTATTCTCCTGCTACTACTTTAGATATCCAGGTATTATTTGAAACCTGGGACTCCCTTACCACAGTCCATACTTACCAGATTCACTCATGTTATCTGCCTAGTGCTGACCTATGTTACACAAACCTCAGCTCCACTCCAATTGAAAACTGAATGGGGCATCTTAGAGAGGCATATGTGAAACACGTCTCGCTTACCATCTTAAAGGGACACCATAGACCGTTTCATCTTATTGAAGTAGTGTCCAAGCCGACTGACCCTGCCTTCCATTACACATCTGGATTCCTTACACAATACACCTCTGGGCCCCATAGCTCAGAAAGGGTTTATAAACCCTTACTGTATTTACCCGATTACAGTGCCGTTCTCACTTGGAGCTGGATCGGTGCTCCAGCTCCTCTGCCGGGAGGGAGCTAAATCATGAGCGCATTAGGCCCTTTCCATAGGAAAACAAACAGACGCTAAATGTCCTCACCAAGAGCCGGAGGACGCCCAGCGTCATTTAAACGACCAAAAGTCAACAAGCAAACAGGGAGCACCTCTAGTGACTGTCTGATGGAGGCAGTCTTACTCCTGCAATAAAATTACTGCAGTTTATCTGGAACTACAATGATTTACACTGCAGGACTAAGGGGGGCTTGGACCTTGCCCCCAAACCACTTCAATGAGCTGAAGTGGTCTGGGTGACTATAGTGTCCTTTTAAACAATTTTTAGACGTTTTAATGCTAAACAACACAGCAGCCCATACTCTCTGTAAGGCTTGGGCCAATGAGGAAGCATTATCCTGAGCCCTTTAAAGCCAATTTGAGTGGAAGAGTGTACTTAAGGAACTCTGTATCATCAATATTTTTCTACAGGTTTTATTTTTTCCTGCAAAAAAATTGAATTTTACAGCATGCATATTATGCAAGGAATATAGTTTCCTTAAGGCAGGGACATTTGAAACTTTAATATGCATGGAAATAGTCCTGATGAATGACAAGTTTGTAACAAAGACATATTAGCTAGCTATGATACTAATTGACCCTCCACTAGTTCACCCAAAAAGCTATTAAAAAAAAATATCATCTTGTTCTAACTTTACAGAAAGTGTCCGTATGAGTCCATCAACATCTATCTCGATGCAGTTTGACACATTTGCTTTTGGATTTCATGAAGGTGATTCTAAGTATTCATCACACCTTTGAATACTTGTTCATGTTCCCTCCTCAAACTATGCGGCTAGAAAACATGACCTTTTGTTCTAAAACAGCTGACATTCATCTTTAATCCAGCTTCATGACAAATTATTTCTGATCTCATTTGGAGTGGGATAGGATATGGACAGATTGGTAGAATTTCTCCAAACTCTAGTGGAAACTAGACGATAATATTTTAGTTTAATTCTGGCAAAAGGAAAAAGGACCAGTGGTGACACTGGGAAAAACCAAAGTAAGAAAATAAAATACGTGATTGTGGTGGTGATTAAAAAAAAAAAAACCAATAACACCATAACCAATATTCAACCTATGAACCCAGAAAACAGTGAGGGGGTAACACGGTATTAACTTACCATTGCGGCAGAGCTCTAAAAAAATAAGATGATTACAACATTTTACACGATTATTCGCAAAAGAGTGATACAAAACAAATATATCTGAAGCACTTCGAGAGCTGCAAAATAATTGGGTGTGTTTCAGCATCTGATGGTAGTTCCCAGATTACAGATGGAGAAACATGTACTTATCAGACTGTGTCAGGATCTTATTGCCACCGGTGCAACAAATCGAGAGTCTAACAAGCATCAGTACTCATGTGATGAGATTTTGTCAGCTATGCCACAAGTACAGTGTCAGGGATGTAAGAGGAAAAAATTTCCTACCCATTTATTCAGACCTGATTACGATTAAATAGTTACTCTTAAGATATTTGTTTATGCAATTCATTAGGACAGGAAATAAACCAAGATTGAGTTACCCTATTATTAGGAATAACTATATAGCATCTATACTGCTGCATGTCTATAGAATGCAATTAAGTAATAACAGCAATGAAGGATGGTACAAGATGGAGGCCAAAGCAGGGAAAGTTGTACGTTTAGAAGATCTGGTTTGGAGTACAAAGCTGATAGGGAAAATAAATTATCCCTACACAATTGTAACAAATTTGTTGAATTGGGGAAAAAAATAAAACAACTTTAAAGATTAAAAACAAAATTCCAATCCATCTTGAACAACACGTCAGCGACCTAAATCTAAATAAGTGGATACAAACAGGGATAAATAGGAGATCTCCGTTATTAAAAAAAAGGGAGTACTTAGATCTTTCCCCCAACTGAGAAGTGAATTCAATTCACCATCTAGAGAACTATTTAACTTTTAATACTAAAAAGAGTTTTTTACATCACATTTAATAAAATTGGATTTGTTGAATGTAATAAAAATATTATTCAATTCAAAAGCTCTAGAAAAAAACGTTCTCAAAAGCTTTAGTTTGGAGCAGATCGCTGATGAAAGAAAATAAATCCACCACTTTAAACATTTAGAAACAAATAACTAAATATTAACACAGAAATTAGAAAATGGGGGTCTGCTTTGACAAGCGTTTCTGAAATTACTCACTCTTTAAATTTAATAGAATCTCACTTTAAGGTAATCAATAAATGGCATCTAGTTCCAGGAAAGATGCACAAGATGTTTCCTACAGAAAATTATTTATGCTGGAGATGTTATCTATTTGTGGATACATATCTACATATTTGGTGGAACTGCACAAAAATAAAAAGATTATGGGAAGAAATATACCAATTTATTTTACTGAACTTAAATTTTTAACTAAACATTTCTCCAGAAGTAGCTTTACTGCATTTAAACTGGCCTCCTATGATCTCTGTGAATAAACTAATTATACCCCACTTGTTTTTAGCAACTAAAATTGTTATATCTAAAAATTGGAAAAATGAAAATAGTATTCCTTGGTCACAGGTTATAAATCAACTTAAATTTCAGATCAAGGTGGAACAATTGTTAAATTCACAGAATTTTAGAAGGAAAACACCTCTTTGGAACACATGTTGGGAATTAATAATTAAAACCTACCCTCACTCATCTCAGTAGAACATTTAGTGGCGTTAAAGTAAAGATTGGAATAAGATAAGGACGTGATTCAATGATAGGTTAAAAAAAAGTATATAATATATTTTTATAGCAGATAATTTTTTCCTGCATAGTTCATTTCCACAGACATGATTAAAAGTAGTTAGTTTGAATGTTCTAGTTAAGAGAAATTTAGAAAAATGCAATCCCTCTCTTTCGCATTTTGTAGAGATAAGCAGTCTGTTTTATTCGTTTTTGTATTTTTTGTATATGTTGTTATGTGTGTGGAGGTTGGTTATTATATGTGACGGCCTATCTTCATGTTAATGCGAAAGTAAAATTTTACTTGTTCCACAAACTGTGATAATAGATATCAATATATAATATGTATATTATGTGCTAAGAACATAAATATTAGAGGCCGCACACTGTTATATACCATATATATGTTTTGATGTACGGAAGTAACACAAAACATTTCTAATAAAGATTTTAAAAAAAAAGGAAGATATTGGTTTAAGAACAAAATGCTTTAAACTGAAACTCTGCATATAAAATGCAATAAAATTTAATTTTGGTGGTCCCAAAAAAAAATTTCAAATAAAATTAAACTCCTTCAAAATGGCTTATTTAATAGAAAACGGACTTTCAAAGTTCTGTCATTATACCAGTCAGTGGTCCCCAATGGCCAATGTTTTCTTAATATTCAAATAGCAACAGATTTGCAAAATACCTAAATCCTGTACCATTTGTTTACTTTGAGCAGTGCATTGGGAAGGTCTGATATAGAATATATAAAAAGAGAGAAGCTTAAAAACTCTTATTTTATTTTAATAGAACTATTATTTGGGGCATTTTCTAACTATTCAAACAAACAAAACAAAAAATACCTTGCACGCTCAATGGCTTCTGTTCTATGAACGTTGGAAAGTTGACCTAAGCAAAACCGATCACCTCCAGATGGATCCACATAGCCATCAACCGTGACAATAGGGCAACTTGAAGGAACTTTAAAGGTCTCTCCCACTTGAACGTCCATTTCAAAGTAAGCAATGGAACACCAATACTCAGGAGCTATAAAGGAAAGCAGGTCAAATGTTTTCATTTATTTTCCTAACAAAAAGAATTTATTGTAGACTATCACAAAATTCTAAAGACTATACAACTTCATAAAAGTGAGATCATTATTCATTTGTGTTATACATCAGTTGAAAGCAGGTACAAGTTGGTAGTAGACATTTATAAATAGTGGGATTTCTATCTCTCTCCCTATCTAGCACTGAATACTGAACTATTTTGCATTTAATACAATAAATGTTTTCCAAGATGATATGAAATGCTTACCAGGATGATTTGAAATGGGAGGCTGGAATGCAAGTTCATTATGCACTGGCCCTATAAGAAAGGAAAAAAAAAAGTGTATTACAAGTTGTTTTATAATATAAAAACACAGCTGTTTGACATGCACATGGTTGTTCAGGCAGAAAAGTTAATAGCATAGTCATGGAATAACCAAGTATTTAACATTACTTCTTCAGCCCTGCCCACTTCAATATATATCCACACTCCGTTTACTGTAGTTAAGGTCCGGGACCACACTTACCCAACTGAACATAAAGAAATTCTCTGCTAGGCCCTCTAACTACAGCCAGCCTGACCACCAGCCATTTAATATCTAATTTCCCTCTATGGTAAATGAGTATCCACCAAGGCAATAATAGACATATCATATCATATAATATTACATAGTTGTGTGTGCAGGATCATGGTACTCTTCCTCATGCTGAAGTGTGGAGGGGTCTATTAAGGAAAGCATGCAGGATATGACAACCAATGAGCAGGTTATAAATAGGCTCCATCAAACAGTATTTCTAGGAAAAAGTGATGGGTATGTAAAAGAGGAGCAACAACTGCTTCTGCGCAATAGCTAAGAGATCGTGACATGATCTATTTTTCCCCTGGGTAAGAAACGGGATTGAGAGAGCCAGAGGAAAATATTAACTGGAAATGGCATAAGAGTTTGCTAGCCAAAGTAGCGGCACGAGTGGGTCTGTCAACCACATGAAGGTAGAGGTGTCGTCAAGGGAGTGCAGAGAAAAAAAAAATGTTTGAAAATGTAAATAATTCAACGCAGTGCACCAAATAGTGTAAATTACTCTGTAGGGTAAAATATTTAATCAACTTTTTTTTTTTTTTTTTTGAGGGTCTAGTTTCACTAAAGTCTTTTTGGCAAGGAGCAGCACTGTACCTCTTGGGTTTGAACTAAGGATCGGAAGAACATCTCCAGGGCAGCTTCTGTTTGTCTGTTTAACTATACACAACTAACTGCAAGTAAAAATTTATAAAGCCTCCCAAAAAAGCATGAATTTCCCTAAATAACCACAAAAAATAAAAATTTGAACAAACAAGGGTTTGGAAAAATTAAAACAACTCAGAAAATCAAATAAGTGAATGGTTCTGGTAAGTGTGCTAATATTGAAAAATAAACTTACAGTAATGTCCAGGATGGGGCATGGGTGGATGATGCTGAAGATGTCCGTTCTGGTGGTGAGACATATTAGGTGTGTAAGGTCCTGTCCTACTTCCACTCCAGGTTGTGGTACTGTCTATAATATCATAGATAACATGGTTACTAAACCGGCCCTTTCTGTGGGTCTTACTATTTTGCGGTGTAAGCAATATGTCTCACAAATGGAGGAGGTCAGGGGGAGTTCACAAGACAATGTTATGGAACAATGCAACAGACAAAAACAAAAAGATCAAGCGGATGTATGATGTAAATCAGCCATACAGGCTTCACAGAGTGTAAGCCTTGACTTATAGACGAATGCAGCAAAATGTAAATGTCATTATGAGGTTTATTATAATCCTTCCACCCCCCCCCCACCCCCACCCCCAAAAGGACAAATCCAGATTAATTAGCACAGGACGGTAAAAGAAAGAAAGATAGACCCACACTTAAAATAAGCTTCAAAAGCTTGAAAATGTAAACAATGCTTTGCCAATGCTCATCCAATGGTAACAGGCCACTTACTGTGATGGTATGTCGCAGGAGGAGCATTGAAGCCATTTTGCTGGGTCCCTTGGGAAGGCACAGACGCAATCTGCAAAAGGCCATCGCTGTGAGCTGCTGCCAATAAACTAGCAGGCTGACCTATGGCAAAAGAACACAAACCGGCTTTGAACCTTCTGCTAAACATGAGGCTACTATGCAATGCAAATCTGTGCAGGAATCCAACATGCAATATATATAATTTTTGTTAAGGAACACTTGCTTTTTTAGCTGCAATCAATTCTGGCATACAAAATAAGGATTAATCACAAAGAATGTAAAAAATTTATTTCATGATAAAGCCCATACAATCAAAATATACACATTTTGAATTATTAGGTGCTGTTAAATTTAAATAGCATACACAAAAAAGTCTAGTTTTAAACGTTGACAAGAAAGTGTGTACCTGCCAAGGTTAGACACCTGTATATTTATAACCAGAGCAACTACAGTTTATTTTAGATGTTCTGGTGAGTATAGTTAGTCACTGTAGGCTTTTTGCAGTAAATACTTTTTTCAGAGGACAGGCAGTGTTTATATTGCTGCCTAGGGACACCTCCAGTGACCACTGCTCAGATGGCTACTAGATGTGCTTCCTGGGGAGGTGCTGCACAATGTGCAGCACTGACCTTCGGTGTCTCCACACTCAGCATGGAGACACTGAACTTTAATGCATCTCTATGAGGAGATGATAACTGGCCAGAGTGACGTCTCAGACAATCCAAAGATTTCCTATGGGAAAGCATTGAGATTGGCTCAGACCATCACTTCTGATGATGTCAGCCAAGGAGGAAGATCAGGGGCAGAGCCAGCAACAGCAGACTGGAATAAAGGTGAGATTTGACTATACTTAGGGGGTAAGACATCTGTGTTCCTGACCCTAAAGTGTTCCTTTAGGATCAGATAGAACTATAGAAGGTGTATCTAATTGACATTCATAAATCAATATTCCACAGAGCAGTATTTTTTTAATTAATATAATATTTGGCATGCAGTTGTAAAATGTCTTTAAAATGTCCATTAACATATCCATTCAATGTAAACATTACAAACAATATAATTAAATGGACTCATCTATACAAGTCTTACTTGTTGAAGCGACAGGAATGCTGGAGAAACTGTTGGCATTGGGTGTGGTGGGCTCACTGGACCCCAGCAGTGCAGAATTGCTGTAATTATCACTAGATGATCTATTGCTGGGGGGATGCTGGATGGTCTGAATTGAATGTCCATCTGGGGTTGTTATTGACTGTTGAGCTTCAACATAGTCATGGCCATATTCATCCTTCACTTGCAGGCAAGACGGAGCTGGAATGAAACAACACAAACTTCACAAACCACATATACACACACAATGATAACTACAAGCAAGCATCTGTAAAATGTTTCCCAGAGTGGACAGACACCCCTAGTTCCTACTCAGAAACAAACTGGTGCAAACCTTAGTCACTTAGTGGTGTTCCAGAATTCACATTACAGACAAAGTGATTGCAGATTTCAGTTTTATTTTATAAATATCGCTCCACAAGATACAAAAAACATTTTTATTAATGGCACATTTGTAATTTACAAGAGTTGTGAATTATGATGTAGCCTTTTACAATGGCAGTTTCAGAGATACAGACATGTCAATAAGAACCAATAAGACTGGAGGACAAACAAAAAACCCGATGGCTAATGTTGGTACCACATTTGTTTGTGAACTACATTTCCCATGATACCCAGCTATATTTAGGCAGCCTGAAATTAATAAGAAATTTAATTTGCAAACATTGGGGTGCAATGATTATCTCGTATTGACCTAAAGAAATCTCATCACTTCAGACTACAATAATTAAGCAGAAGATGTGTGCTATTAAAATGAAGCTTTATATCAGGGTTGCCTTAAAGGTAGATCCCCAGATGTTGTGAAACTCCAATGAGGCTTTGCATGCCTTTAGAATGCCAAAGCATCACGGAAGCTGTCGTTTTAAAACATCTACCTTTTGGGCACCCCTGCTTTATATTATATTTTAAAAATGGCAAAATGGCTTTTACTTTAACACAACTTTAAATTAAATCTAATTATGAGTTGTCAATTAAATTTAGGAATATCTGGTTAACAGAAAAAACTTAGAGCGCGAAATCATTATGTCATTAAGAAGGCACTCTACCATGACGTTGCAGGAATAAAAACATAACTACTCTATGCTATAGTGCAGGGGTAGGCAACGTTGGCACTCCAGATGTTTTGAACTACATCCCCCATAATGCTGGCAAAGCAACATAGGAGGTGCAGTCCAATAACATCTTGGGTGTCGGACGATGCCTACTCCTGCTTTGGTAAATGTTATACTTACACTTTATAGTTTTTGTGTTACAGAGGTTTGTGTTTTTTTGTTTGTTTTCTTTTTATCAGCAAACATAAGTGGAAATGGAGAAAAAAAGATTGGGTACATATACATGATTTTCTACTGCCTAGCACTTTGGCACCTTTACCATTGTGATGGAATTTATGGACTGCAATAATCACAGCTAGATAACAGGCAGAGAATGCTATAATTAAAAATACTTCCATTCTGCCCAAAAACAGGTATTATATTTATTCCCTTGATCAACATTTAAATGTTTTCAAATCTCTTCTTTGACAGAGAGAGAAAGACTGGTTATACAGTTCAAAGTAATTTTAGTCAGGATCGTGCAGGGACCCCCAGACATCTCACTACTAACACTAGGTTAATGTTTATGGTTTCATTACTATGCTACAGGAGATAACGGTAAAGCACTCGCACATTATAACAATCATTACACATGGAGAATACCGAGATCGATATGTATATAGTAAGCACACAATAACACCGTTTATCTACTTAAACACTAAATGTAAATTTGAAAGAATCTCTATACCAGCTTTTACTTTTAGCGGTTTTAAAAATAGTGATATCGCAAGTGTAAGCAATTTTTATGGACACATGAATGTATTTATTTATATTACCTAAAGGTTGCACTAGCTATTAAACACAGTGAAGGTGGGAAAAAACATGTGAACTCAGAACAATGAAGTGAACGCATTTGCAATTCATTGGCTGAGCTCGCCAGGTCAGCACTCTCAACCAATGAATATAATTTTGTTCAATAAAAGTTGCAGATAATTCACATTAGCCAGCTCAGAACTCTAATTCCGGGCTGGCTGATGACACCGCAATGATGCTGTTGGACACGGAGTTACACCTCCAGCAGCAAAGAAGTTAAACTCTGTATGTGTATGTATGTTCATAGCAAAACGCTGAAACATACAGACTCCGATCACCATGGCCACTTCAAATCACAGAAGTGGTCATTATACATGATGTAACGGTAACCCATTAAGTAGTTTATATGCCATAGTAGAAAAAAACGACAATAATCACCAGATTGTAAAGAAATAAAATCTAACTTTTGGTTGTGCAAAAATCTTCATAGTGACATTACTGCTTTAATGCAATATTATCTAAAGTCTTTTCAGATACATTAGTGACATCACAAATTATTGTAATGTCCTCCAGTGTACAAACTCAGAGTGAATGCCAAATGAGGGGCTCTGGAGTCTACAGGAAATACCAGACAAAAGGGAAAGGAAGGCAGGAAGTACATGACACATGTACAATATTGTCCAAGGCATTGTATTCCTGTGGTTTGTTTTTGGAAAAGTGAAAACTGCTTGGCACACAAGGCTAAATGCACCAATAAGTGTACCTATATGCACTAATTACCTCAACAAGGGCATCTAGCAATCATGCAGTTAAATATTATTTTACCTACCTGAACTCTGCAATGTCAGCCCAGAAAGATCTATTGAGAAAAAACAAACCGTTAATTTTACTGACCTATTCAGCAGCACAAAATCATTTTCAATACATGAAATTATAACCAACTATGAAGCAGGATGGGTGACATATGCAACGTATCATTTAAAACTATACATTGATTAGGGGTGGTGGACAATACCAGCCATGTTTCCAACAGAGAAAAGGATACACACACTTTATGAGAATATTTTGAAACTTTATAGCAGGGGTTCCCAACCCAGTCCTCAAGTACCCCACCAACAGTCCAGGATTTAAGGATTACCCAGCTGTGTCTAAGGTGTTTTAGAAAAAAAAAAAATACTTTAGACACAACAGGGTAATCCCAAAATCCTGGACTGGTAGGGGCTACTTGAGGACTGGGTTGGGAACCCCTGCTTTATAACAATGAACAATCAGGTGAACATAAAGCTACAATAATGTGTTATTTTTAAAAGAACACTATAGTGCTGGATCTGTGGTGAGCTCTCCTCTCTCTGTGGAGTTAAAAGGTGTTTAAGTTAACTTTTCTTCCTTGCGGCACTGGTCTCAGCGGCTAAGATCGATCACGATCTCAGACAATTTAAAACTTTCCCCTAGGAAAGCACTGGGAGGCTATGAACATGTGTGGCAAAGCATTGCTTTGCCCCAATCACCATCTCCTCATAGAGATGTATTGAATCAATGCAAATCTATAGGGAAAGTTTGGCGCCTCCACGTATAACCGTGGTGATTAACACCAGTGCTTCACTAAAATAGGAAGCATCTCTAATGGCAGAGTAAGCGAATGCACCTAGAGGTTACTAGGCAGCAATATAAACACTGCCTTTGCTCTAAAAAGGGAGTGCTTACATTGAAAATCCTGAAGGGGCATGCTATAGACACCAGAATCACTATATTAAGCTATAGCGTGTCTGGTGACTATTTTGTCCCTTTAAGTTCCAAACATGATTGAGCATTTCAGAGGTTTAGTGATCTGAATTATTTTTATCCAGCCTTAGGGAGCTAACTCCTCAGCCAGTTTGCTGACAACAGTAACAGTAAGGTTGCAAATTGCTTAGAGAGAAAATTAAGGCCAACATATAAAAGAACTGGTGATATTCCCTGGTGTGGGACAGAAAATAAAAAGGGCATTTATTTTTGTTAAATGAGATTTATAAAGAAGAATTACAATCATATTTTTGCAAGTAATAAAAGGCAGTTACCATGGAAATGGTTACTACACCAACTTTCTCTCTAAATATAATCCTCAATACGTGTGTCTACAGTTCAGCCTTTTTGCAACTATGTGTAACAAGATTGCCAAGCACTGCTGAGTTCAAATTTTAAATGAGGATACCAATTCATCAATATTTCACATCTCTGCATGAATTCATGTCAAGGAGAGACTTTAACTGAGAACAACATGTCCCTCAATGTAAACATAGTATGATTTAAGGAAAAGGCTACACAGACAAGGCATAGGCAACGTTTCTTTAATAAAGTGGATCACAAAAAGGCCAAATGTCCATCATGGAGATGCAAATAGTTTTAACGATATACATAAGAATTTTATTCTTTAAATTATATTTAGAGAAACATCTACTTTTTTCCCCTGAGGACTTTTCCAATTTTAGAACTTTGACCCACAATTATATCAGTTATGCTAAAAGGTAGATTAAAAGCCAATGTATGAATGAAATTATACTTTTATTTCAAGCGTCCAGATTCTCAGTTAATTTGGATACAACACCCAGAACACTGTCTACAATATCTGAATGCCGTGCGTGTCAGTGTACGTACAGCCCACACTCGAGAATTAAAGCACAATTTAAATATAACTTAATCTATAAATATAAAAGAATATGTTAAAGATTTTTTCTATACACTGCATTAGCAAAACTGCTAGTAAATGTATACAGTCTGCGAATACTTACTCTTGTAACAGGATGTGACATCAGCCAACTGGAGCAGGGGGTCTGGGTTGAAATCTATGTCTTGAGCAATGGTTGGGTAACTCTCTATATAACATTGTATCAACAATAAGCAGATATTGAAAAAAAGCTTATCCAAAATGATGGGAAAATTTGTTTTTAAATCAGTGAAAGAATTACAAACAGGAAGAAACTCACAGGCAACGTGAATCACTGCCATGGTTTCAAAAACAGGAAAAAAAATAAAAGATCAGAGAGATTTAAGCAAGAAAGTGATGTAGAAAATATTGCAAAAATAAAAATGGGCTAAGATAGTCTGATTGCACCTCATATTTTAAAGTTACACTGTGTTAATTATGTTAATTATATTTCAATTGAAGAGGGAGTCAATGACCACCTGTGAGTTAAATAATTGATTTCTATAATTCTGCTTAATTTGGATCCTTTAGAAACAAAAGCCTTCAGCATGTAAGACACTGGAGGAAACCCATCCTCGTTTAACATTACAATATATGCAATGGGGGAAAACATTAGGTTCCATGTGAAGTTTACATAGATAAAGAGTATAAGTGAATGCTAATTTCTTTCTGTAGATATATCACAAATGGGCACGATCCGTGTAAATTACTTTTCTCAAAGCAAAAATGACCTAATTTCACTTTTTTTTATTTCAATTTTTACAAACTATAAGCAAATACGCTAGTATTTATTTAAAGGTTGAAGATCCACAGTCACATACTGTACAATGATCAGTCAGGAGCACTTACCTATTCCAGGAGACACAACCCTTTCGTAGTGATAGGGATTCACACAGACACTGTCACACTTGAGATCAAATGCATACTGACAGTATTTAACGTGCTTCAGTTCATTCTTGTGAAGATCTGGCCAACGCCAGAGACGAGCATAAATTACATGAGGGAAGCCTTTCCTGCCAGCCACCTAAAATTTAAATACATAGTTATTGAACACAAAGGAAAGATATTCACTTTGCCCCATGTTCTCTCTTTATAAAGACTGTAAAACCAGCAGCCAGCTGCCTTACATAGCACTTTGGTTTTGGTACTAAACCCCTCATGTGTCATTTCATACAGTGGCAGCCAACGCAGGAACAAGTAATTCGTAGAAAACAACTTACAGATGCAAGCAACATAGTGAAAAAGCAAAAAGCTAAATAAAAGCATGAATCTGGCTTACATAAAATGCAAGAGGGGAGTTAAAAAAAATTAAAAATATACAAATCTAGATGTTAACCAAGGTAATTATTTATAGAACATAATAAGACACTACCACAAAGACAGTATTAATCTATGTGCTCAGCAAAACAAGAGATCAATAAATATAAATGTTAGTCTGGATGGCCAGAGAAAGAACATTATGACATTATATATTTGTCGCTGAAAGGTTGCTTTAAATCCACAGTAAAAGGACATAAAGAAGTGAATAAACACCAGAGATTCAACACATGATTCTGAGAAAACCAATATATTCCTCAAATATAGCTTGTTTCCACTGATGAATAACTGAACTGTACCATGTTTCTGGCTGCTAAAAACACCAATACTTTTATTTAAATGGCTATTTCATTGGTGGTGACCTTAGCACAAGATATGCTACTGTTATCAACCCACAAATACAATTCCAACAACACACACACACACATAATATATATATATATATATATATATATATATATACATACACACATACATACATACATACATACATACATATACACACACACACCCTTTTACATGCTTTAACAAAAATGTATTTACCTGAAGCCGGCCATCTAAAGTTCGTTGAATGGTGACGCATTTGCTGGGATGAGCGCCATTTGTAGTGATTGCTGTAATCAATGAATCCAATTCATCTTTCTTTTCTTTCAGTTTCTTTACAAGACTTTCAATTGCTCGTTTAGCAAAAGTCTCACTCTCCCCTCCCTGCCGATGGCACATCAAGCTGTGGACGATGCTTAGGCAGGCATCATTGCTTGTGGGCGTGTTGGTAATCGACATGTTGTCAATAGAATCCAGTTTTAATTCCTTTAAAAAACTCTTCAATAATTAAACTCTGCACCAACCTAAAACACACAAAACACAATGTTAGGTTAAAAGTTTTTTTTTTTTTGTACAGCAAAGGATAGGCCCTCAAATTAACCAAAAATAAATAAAAATCAGATTGGCTATAAATGCACGTTTCCTAGAATGTATCAATACCTTGTGTACTATTGTATATGTTCTGCATTTATATGGCTCTCTGTGATTGCTTGTATGAGGCAGTTCTGTAAAATTCTGGTTGGATTTTAAAACTGTGATGAAGTAATCATTATGCATACTTGAGTTTACATATATAGGTGCTCCAAAATGAATACTAAAGCTTTAGCTAGATTTTTGTTAATGATGATTTAAAAGAGCCTGACAGATTTAAAAGGTAAGTTAACAAAGACAGCTTCCCAGCACAGTAATCAGCAAGTGTCATTTGTACTGCTTCATGAAATGTAGGTACAGAGAGCAGTTATTCTCATTTTGTGCATTTCAACCCCTTAAGGACACATGACATGTGTGACATGTCATGATTCCCTTTTATTCCAGAAGTTTGGTCCTTAAGGGGTTAAACTTATTTGCAAAACACAGGCCACAACAGTGAGGACTGAAATAACTTGTGGTGTGCTGAAGATGTTTAGGCTGTTTTGGAACAAACCTTGCAATCAATACCCAATACCCTGTGGGTAAACTAGATCATTGCATTAGACAAATTCTCTAAGGAACAGCTGGTTTTACTTTTTTTTTGCTGTTCAGAATATAATTTTCCTTTATTTAAAATGTATATTAAATAAATGAAAAGTACAGATAACAGAAGCATACCATGTCAATACAGAGTGTACAAATACTCAAGATTTCTATATAGCACTATTGAAACAGCTGAAAATGTATTTGACAAGCTTATTAACAAAGTTCTACCTAGTACTAACCATACTTACTGATATTGTGCTCACAAGCTATGCTTTGCAAACGGTCCACCACCATAGTGTGTTCAAACTGTATCCAACTCACTTGCAAAATATTAGTGTAATAATAAAACAATTTTCTGCTTGGTAGAGTCTCTTTATGTACATGTGTGGAGGGAACATTTCTGTGTCCCTTCTCATGATACAAAACCATAAACAAACACACACGGAAAGTTCTGCTCTGACTAAGCCAAAAATAACAGGGGAGAAAATAGTTTTGACTCAGCAAAGTGCCAGGCAAATGAAAGCAGGGTTTGCATTTTAACCCTTGGCAGCTGGGATCACAATGCATTGGGGTTTCAGGCCAGTTGCAGTAATTTAGTACTCAAAAGCAATCTAAAAAAGATAACAGTGACAGAAGGTGCATTACTCTTCTCCAATTAGAGGAAACATATCTGCTTTGTGGCAGATAGTCAGTAATGTAAACCATTTACTGAATTTGATATCTTAATGGGCTGAGAGATGTGGAGAGCGCATGGGGAAATCCAATAATACAGTCACATATACTACTTATAGCAGACATGAGCCACTAGGATCCCTCTCAGAGTGATGCAAAGCATGAACATCAATGTAATCAATTCTAGTAAAATATAGAACCTATAGGCCAAAGCTATATCCTATATTCAGAATACCATTACATACTGAAGCCTGGGAGTTTGCCTCAGGCTGCTAATCTGTAGACAAGCACAGTGAGAATACTTGTTTAACCCCTTAAGGACACATGACATGTCATGATTCCCTTTTATTCGAGAAGTTTGGTCCTTAAGGGGTTAAAAAGGGTTCAAATTGAATCAGGGAGCAAGAAAACAGATTTGCACAATACTATATTTCTAAACACAACAGAACTATGAAAAAAAAAAAGGCAACAGCAGAAATACATATTGTTTACGGTAACTGCTCGCTGTTACATATACTGTACTGTGAGATAATCTCAGCCAAGAGGAAGGGCTGGGGTGGAACCAAACAACACCCTGGCCAATCAGCATCTCCTCAGATATTTATTGAATCAATGCAGCTCTATGGGGAAAGCTGAAAGTCAGTGTGACCCAAGAAGCACCTCTAATGGCCCTCTGAGGAGTGATCAATAGAATTGTTCCTAAGCTATAATGTCTCCCTTTTACTTTTCTCTGAAAATACAGTGCTTACAATAAAATGCCTGCAGAGACAGGCTATACTCACCAGAAAAACTACATTACGCTACGGTTGTTCAGGTGACTATAGTGTCCCTTTAATGCTGCAGTTCATCATCATGATAGTCTATTATGCTTGAAGAGGCTGTCTGAACTGCAAACAAACGACTATCACAATCATTGCATTAACTTGTCACTTGACAAATCTGGAGTTATGCACTAAAAGGTCAAATTCACTATAGAAAAAGTCACTTTCAGTTGATTAAGTAAAGTAAAGGTTCACTTTATTCACAATCAACCAAACAAAAAAACTCCTGCTGTCACTCACTACGGAATAGAGACCCCATCTAGTTAGCGAATTACCACACAATCATCAATTCCTAAATTTGTGCAAAATTAAGTCAAAAATGGGACTCTTCTCTAAAGTAACCAATGGGACTCATCTCTAAAGTAACCCATCAACGGTCCTCCAAAATCAAGTCTTCATGCCAGAACGGCTAGCTGGAAATTTTAACAACCTACAAGAGGTTGGTTTTCAAATATACCATCAACTTTAGGTGGGCACTAAGGTTATCTTGTTTACCGCCTTAAAATAGATTCATAGTACATTTTTCACTTACCTACAGTTTGTTGACTTTCCCCAGTACTACAGAAGTCTGTTTTCTCACATGTTCTTGTAGTTGTATGAATATAAACAGATTGATTCAGATGTGAAATATACTACTATTATGATGGTACACTACTCCTGTATAGCTTTATCGAATGGTATGTGCCACCACAGATGACTGAGTGCTTGCAGGTAGGTACCAACTGCTATATGTGGTGAGTGTCCACAAAGTACTTGACTACGAAAATAAGGAATTTCCTAATAAGAGTTTTCCAGTGGCCAATCGAACTAGGCTCTTGGGGTTACCCCCAAACTAGACATATGTTTAGAGGGGCTTAATGAGCAGTGGGTCAATTCCTTTGGTCTATGTAGTCAAATTAGTAAATATATAGACAATAGACTGATCTTAACAGTTATCTGACCAGCAGCTGAGTGGAAGTGAAAATATGGCCGAAATAACCAAGTTTGTATTTTGTGAATAGACTAAAGGGTTTCACAAGTAAGTTGTTGGTTAAAATATCCATGTTTGGGCACCTAACTCCTTAAATTGTGAACATAAGCACAAAATTGGACTTCAGAAAAAGGCTGGGGACAATATTCTTTAAAATTACAAGCCTGTTCCTCTATTAATTCCTAAACGGAATGCTGCAGAAGGACTAGCACAACTAGCACCACAATAACAATAAGTTAGAACAGCAAGTTAGATCTATAGAATAAGGAATATATCCGATGTCTAACAACAGTATACAGATTTTTACCCTACTGTATTTTCATTTCCACCAGTACTGAAAGCGTTAAAACAAGATTACATGTCAGATCTTTATTTTGAAATCGTTGGGATAAAAAATAAATGCACCCTGAAAACCCACAAAGGGATAGAATGGCAAAACCAAACATTAAGGCAAAATTGGATAATAAAAAAATAAAAAAGGCAAAACAAAACTTCAAAGTGCAACACTCAGCACCTCAAGTGCTGCAATACAGAACAATCACCTCTCTAGGGGTTAAATCTGGCCTCTGTTCATTGAGCGCTGCAGAATAAAATGAGAACGCATTTACAAAATGTGAGTAGGCAGAGTGTCTCTGAATGAAATCAGAGACTGAGTGGGCTTAAAAATGGGTAGGAGGGAGACACATATAGCCAATGTTTGTAATGCTACGGATACATAGAAACATGGCTTAAACACGTTATGTGCAGGACCTTATAAAATAAATATACTTATAGCAGGTTTATGAATGGGAGAAGCTTTTGTGCACATCCACCCAACCATTATAACTATCCTATAGTTTACCCCAGTTTGCAGTCCCCTTTAAATTATTCTACTGCAGATAAGAAATAAAATAAAAACAGGACAGACCAGTTCCCTGTGAGGATACGCATACAACTGGGGTTCTGGAGGGATAATTTATTGCTTAAGGGGGAGGGAGAAAATCCCTGCTGTTGTACCGCTATCCGTATGGGGGAAAAGCAATTCCATAATACTGCAAACACAAAACATCTTTTGCATACACAACATCCACGGGATCTATGAAAATTATTTAACCAAAAGACTACCTCTCAGTTATTGCATTACTACTATCTTAAAGGATGGTAAATCATTATGGAAGTTTCAGTTCTTCAACCGCTGTGGATTTCACTTCATGTCACTCGTGGTTTAGGATCTTCATTTTTGCTCAGGTCCCAGGAGATGGACACGTGATCTGTAGTACTACACAAAACCCCATGGAGCTTAAAAGGGGACATTTGGAAGTAGTTTTAAATCAAAACTGCAAAAACAGGGACCCTGAAGATGGACAGAAACACACTCTTAACTAAACTTACACACTTAAACTCAGTCCCATGCAAACAAAACTACCCACTCAAACAAATATACACTACAACTCAAAGGCATAAACAAAAGCATAGAAAATCAAGTTACCTGCGCTCTCTCCTTAACTCCTTAAGGACGGAGCCAAATGTACACGTTGTGAACGAAACAAAATGTAAACAAAATCTGGCATTTGCGCTACATGTCTGTCCAACTGTAATTCACCTCTTTCATATTAAATACACCCACCCTTATTATATATCATTTTATTCAGGGGAAACAGGGCTTTCATTTAATATCAAATATTTAGCTATGAAACATAATTTAATATGAAAAAAATGGGAGAAAATAAGATTTTTTTAAAAAATTTTAGTTCTACATGACATTTTAACGGTCAATGTCATAATACTGTTTGCTTTTACTGCAATAAAATGCACATATTTGTATTCAGCAAAGTCTCACGTGTCAAACAGTACCCCCTATGTACAGGTTTTATGGCGTTTTGGGAAGTTACAGGGTCAAATATAGCATGTTACATTTGAAATTGAAATTCGCCAGATTGGTTACGTTGCCTTTGGGACTTTATAGTAGCCCAGGAAAGAAATTTACACCCATAATGGCATTTCATTTGCAATAGTAGACAACCCAAGGTACTGCAAATGGGGTATGTCCAGTCTTTTTTAATAGCCATTTGGTCACAAACACTGGCCAAAGTTAGTGTTAGTATTAGTTTGTGTGTGAAAAATGCAAAAAACGCCAATTTTGGCAAGTGTTTGTGACTAAGTGGCTACTAAAAAAGACTGGACATACCCCGTTTGCAATACCTTGGGTTGTCTACTATTGCAAATGGTATGCCATCATAGGGGTAATTTTCATTCTTGGGCTACCATAGGGTCTCAAAGGCAACGTACCCAATCTGGCGAATTTTAATGTGAAAAAAATGAAACACAAACCTTATATTTGACGCTGTAACTTTTGAAAACACCATAAAACCTGTACATGAGGGGTACTGTTGTACTCGGAGACTTCGCTGAACACAAATATTTGTGTTTCAAAACAGTAAAAAGTATAGCAGCAATAATATATGATCTAAGTATATATTATTTTTTTTTTTACACTTATTTAACTTTTTTTTATTTTATTTTCAGCCAGCAGGGGGACCACCTATCATTACAGGCAGCCCCCCTGCTGGCAATACAGCAGGCAGCTATCCCGGCCATGTGACTGTGAGGTCCTCGCCGGAGGGGCTGCCAGGGGGTCGGACGTGCCCTGGGAGTCCCCCCAACCGTGATCGTGGGATCGCCGGCGACCGGGTAAGTATAGAAAGACCGGAGGGCGTACTATTACGCCCGGCGGCGTTTAGAGCCGCCTAAAATAGGGCGTAATAGTACGCCCTCCGGTCTTACGGGGTTAACTGGGACAGGTACAATCATAATAATAATGAAACACATTTTACAATAAACCAACACTCAAAAAATACCATATATACTCGAGTATAAGACAAGGAATGAGAGCCCCCCTCCCTGGTCAGCTAACAAGCAGGGAGGGGGGACGAAAAAAAATAAAAATATTAATAATATTAAAAAAAATATTAAAATAAGAAGAAGAAGAAGAAGAAGAATATAAAAAAAAATTATAAAAATGCCCACCCCCCACCAAGGCTCTGCATCACATACACACTGCACGCACACACACACACACTGTAAATAAAATATAATTTTTGGGGGATCTAATTTTATTTAGAAATTTACCAGTAGCTGCTGCATTTCCCACCCTAGTCTTATACTCGAGTCAATACGTTTTTCCAGTTTTTTGGGGTAAAATTAGGGGTCGACTTATACTCGAGTATATATGGTACTTTATGCTAAAACTATAGCTTGGGGACTAGAGAAATGCGCAAAACACTCCAATCTAAAGACTACTACAATATACAGGTAGGTAAAACCTGACTACCATCAAGTGCTCAGTAAGAACTGTAAACTCATTGAGGATACCTGACAGAATGACCACAGGGAATCAGAAATGTAGTACAAAACAGATGTAGCTCACTTCTGGCACCTTAACCACTACACAGTCAGTTGGGTTCTTCCTGCTTACAACTTTTTATGCAATTCAGTGCATATTGTGTTGTATTTGTATAAAGCCCATGGCTTATGTCTAAGCACCCATCAAATAATGTTTGTTATTTTGCTTAACCCCGTAAGGACCAAACTTCTGGAATAGAAGGGAATCATGACATGTCACACGTCATGTGTCCTTAAGGGGTTAAAGCTATGAATGTACCATTAATTAATGTAAATACTGATGAATTTATCTAAATTTCCAAATGTTGCTTGTACCACCAGTTAGAAGAGTTGCAATGTATCAGTTTTATAATTTTCTTTTTATTTAACAATATGCAGTTCTTATCCTAAACATCTACAAAAAAATGCATTTATGCTTTGTTTATGTCTGTAAGTTTGTGAAATATTAAAGTATGAAAAAGGTGGATCCTGTGCAGCCAATTGTTTTACATAAATTGTCAGAGGACTGCAAACACATTGTTTATTCTATAGATCTAACTTGCCGTTCTTAAAAAAAAAAATTTTTTAAATGCTCGCACATTTCAAATATGGCACACAGAAATTGCACTGACAGAATGCCTGCAAGAACTCACACCAGACTTTGAGATGTATTAAAGTGGGTGATTGAGAATGCAACTTTATGGTTTTAAACCAATTTAAAGGATAACTATCATTATATAGTATTTGTTATATATTCTAAAAGGTATAAAATCTGGTTATGCACTTTCATTGTCTGAAAGGAAAACATTTAGCAAAAAGTATACATTTACTCCCCTGAGAAAACCACCACCTTTCAGCCAATACTAAAATAACTTTGCAGGCCTGCAGAATTTTTGTAAAAAAATTAATTTAAAAAAAATCTACTCGTTGAAGGGACACAAGCAGTAGCCCAATCCTTTTTTATCCTAACACAAAATCATTTTAATACAAAGTTCAAGGGCTCTGGACATGGCTATTTACTAATCTGTGAATTTTCACAAGTAAAATCTGAATGGAAAAACAGAGGTTTTAAAAAATAAAATAAAAAATGGTTAATGTAATACAGTAAAAGGGCACTGTTTTCCATTGCTGCCACAGTCCCCGCATTCTGTAACTCAGAGAGCAATGGACCACAAGGAAACAAATACTGAGGTCTGCACACATCAGAGATGCAGACCTCACTCCACCAGCCATGGCACCAATAACCACCAAGGCACAACTGCTGTTTGCCTGCGGCAAGGCCAACAGATGCAAAATACGATCAGCTGATGCTCTTAACCGGTGAGTGTAGTCCTGCATTACTCTGTAGAACAATCAAAATCCTCTTTCTGGAGAGGGCCAGATGCAAGGGACGTGATGCAATGTGGTACCTAGGTAACTTGTCAAAACATACTATAGTGGATTGACATCTTACCGTAGACCAGCACACTCCTGTCTCCATAACATCTATAGTGTCCTATAGTGATTATGGTGCTTTGACTTACATTAAAGAAGAGTTAAAGGGTTACTAAAACCATCATGAATGACCACTTCTACATTTAGAAGTGTCATGGTTTTAAGAATCTGTATGTGCAGCTGCACAAACTGAGATACTTGCATGTTTGTGCCGAGAGCTAGTTACACACGTGGCACATGTGACTTTGGCAGTTGGGAACACCGTTCCATACTGCCAAATGTAGATTTTGCACAGAATCGACATCTGTCGTCAGCGCGCTGGCCGCAGACATGGTCATCTTCTCCCTTGCAGGCAGCAGGTTTGCAACAGTAAAGCTTGTTATTCCATGCCTGTATTGAATTGTTTTTGTTTCATTTTTAAATGACCTGCCCTGTCTACCCCTTTCCACCTTCCCCATGCACCACGAGGTGGGAAACATTCCAATAAAATGCTTCTCTATAAGAAGAGGTGCTTCCAGGATTTTGACGGTCTTTAGGTCACCTATGTGACTCTGGACATCATCATACTCTGTATGAGGACATCCAGCTTCCCTTATTTTCCCATAGAAAAGCACTGATTCAATGGCTTCCTGGGGGGAAGCCTAATTCGCTGGTCACACATGAGAATTAGAATACCCCCCTATCGGATGACATCGGAGGAGCGCCGAGGGACAACAGTGCTGGAACCAGGTGAATAAAGATAACCCTTTGGCTATCTGACAGATAACCCTTTATCTACCAGAAGAATATAGATATAAAAAAGAGCCACTTAAAAGGGCTTTCTAGACACTATAAGAACTTAATGTCATTGAATTGGAGTCCCTCCATTCACACAACCTCTTTAACAAAAGCATGGGTTGTGACCCAAAACAACCAATGGCTAGAAACTTATAGGCTGTAGAGTTGTATAGATTGGCAAAATGGGCTTCAAGGGAAACTCCAGGGACCGTAAAAAACAAACAGAAAAATTGTCCCTGGCGCCAGTTTACCTTTTGGTCGTTAGGTCAAAAAAACGGTTTAACCCCAAAGTGTTTAATTCAGAGCTGGTTAACTTGCCCATCTCTTTCGTCTGAGGCGTGAATCAGAAAGCCTTGGACCCCTAAAGATAAGCATTTCATTCCAACTAAGGAGTTATGGTGTCAGGAGGTTCTCTTTAATAAATAATCTGGTAGCCCAGAAAAAATATATATAATACATATATGTATGTTCTGCACAATACAATGCCCAATTCAATGTTCCATATTTAGGTTATATAACATACAAAACCAGAAAGCATCAACTGCATCTGAATAAAGTAAACATTACCAATTCTAACTTGGGGAGACGGGGTCATAGACCTCGATAGGTTAATCACCATATAACCTCAGGGACACCATAGTATAAATGGGGCTACTAGGGATTAACAGCTGTGGACTACACTTCCAGTAATGCTCTGCCAGCTAGGAGTATATCAGAGGATTGTGGGTAATGTAGTCCATGGCTGGGATAGTGGCGGTGGATGGATTTACCGTGGACTGGCTGTATAGCAGACCTCAGGATCGAGAGGGGGATAATAATGTTACCTGGCACATGGAGGTTCTCCCAGCTAGGAGTATATCAGAGGATTGTGGGTAATTTAGTCCATGGCTGGGATAGTGGTGGTGGATGGATTTACCGTGGGCTGGCTGTATAGCAGACCCCAGGATGGAGAGGGGGATAATAATGTTACCTGGCACAGGGAGGCTCTCCCAGCCAGGAGTATATCAGAGGATTGAGGGTAATGTAGTCCATGGCTGGGATAGTGGTGGTGGATGGATTTACCGTGGACTGGCTGTATAGCAGACCCCAGGATAGAGAGGGAGAGGGGGATAATAATGTTACCTGGCACAGGGAGGCTCTCCCAGCCAGGAGTATATCAAAGGATTGTGGGTAATGTAGTCCATGGCTGGGATAGTGGTGGTGGATGGATTTACCGTGGACTGGCTGTATAGCAGACCCCAGGATGGATAGGGAGATAATATTATAACAATGTTACCTGGCACAGGGAGGCTCTCCCAGCCAGGAGTATATCAGAGGATTGAGGGTAATGTAGTCCATGGCTGGGATAGTGGTGGTGGATGGATTTACCGTGGACTGGCTGTATAGCAGACCCCAGGATGGATAGGGAGATAATATTATAACAATGTTACCTGGCACAGGGAGGCTCTCCCAGCCAGGAGTATATCAGAGGATTGTGGGTAATGTAGTCCATGGCTGGGATAGTGGTGGTGGATGGATTTACCGTGGACTGGCTGTATAGCAGACCCCAGGATAGAGAGGGGGATAATAATGTTACCTGGCACAGGGAGGCTCTCCCAGCCAGGAGTATATCAGAGGATTGTGGGTAATGCAGTCCATGGCTGGGATAGTGGTGGTGGATGGATTTACCGTGGACTGGCTGTATAGCAGACCCCAGGATAGAGAGGGGGATAATAATGTTACCTGGCACAGGGAGGCTCTCCCAGCCAGGAGTATATCAGAGGATTGTGGGTAATGCAGTCCATGGCTGGGATAGTGGTGGTGGATGGATTTACCGTGGACTGGCTGTATAGCAGACCCCAGGATGGATAGGGAGAGGGGGATAATAACAATGTTACCTGGCACAGGGAGGCTCTCCCAGCCAGGGGTATATCAGAGGATTGTGGGTAATGTAGTCCATGGCTGGGATAGTGGTGGTGGATGGATGGATTTACCGTGGACTGGCTGTATAGCAGACCCCAGGATGGAGAGAGAGAGGGGGATAATATTATAACAATGTTACCTGGCACAGTGAGGCTCTCCTAGGTAGGAGTATATCAGAGGATTGTGGGTAATGTAGTCCATGGCTGGGATAGTGGTGGTGGATGGATTTACCGTGGACTGGCTGTATGGCAGACCCCAGGATGGAGAGGGGGATAATAACAATGTTACCTGGCACAGGGAGGCTCTCCCAGCCAGGAGTATATCAGAGGACTGTGGGTAATGTAGACCATGGCTGGGATAGTGGTGGTGGATGGATTTACCGTGGACTGGCTGTATAGCAGACCCCAGGGTGGAGAGGGAGAGGGGGATAATAACAATGTTACCTGGCACATTGAGGCTCTCCTAGCCAGGAGTATATCAGAGGATTGTGGGTAATGTAGTCCATGGCTGGGATAGTGGTGGTGGCTGGAGTTACCGTGGACTGGCTGTATAGCAGACCCCAAGATGGAGAGGGGGATAATAACAATGTTACCTGGCACAGGGAGGCTCTCCCAGCCAGGAGTATATCAGAGGATTGTGGGTAATATAGTCCATGGCTAGGATAGTGGTGGTGGATGGATTTACCGTGGACTGGCTGTATAGCAGACCCCAGGATGGAGAGGGAGAGGGGAATAATAACAATGTTACCTGGCACAGGGAGGCTCTCCCAGCCAGGAGTATATCAGAGGATTGTGGGTAATGTAGTCCATGGCTAGGATAGTGGTGGTGGATGGATTTACCGTGGACTGGCTGTAGAGCAGACCCCAGGATGGAGAGGGGGATAATATTATAACAATGTTACCTGGCACAGTGAGGCTATCCCAGCCAGGAGTATATCAGAGGATTGTGGGTAATGTAGTCCACGGCTGGGAGAGTGGTGGTGGATGGATTTACCGTGGACTGGCTGTATAGCAGACCCCAGGATGGATAGGGAGAGGGAGATATTATAACAATGTTACCTGGCACAGGGAGGCTCTCCCAGCCAGGAGTATATCAGAGGATTGAAGGTAATGTAGTTCATGGCTGGGATAGTGGTGGTGGATGGATTTACCGTGGACTGGCTGTATAGCAGACCCCAGGATGGAGAGGGAGAGGGGGATAATAATGTTACCTGGCACAGGGAGGCTCTCCCAGCCAGGAGTATATCAGAGGATTGAGGGTAATGTAGTCCATGGCTGGGATAGTGGTGGTGGATGGATTTACTGTAACGGCCAGAGCAGTGCGAACCTGTGATAGAGAGAGGGGATAATAATGTTACCTGGCACAGGGAGGCCTCCCAGCCAGGAGCATATCAGAGGATTGGGGCGGTAATGTAGTCCGCGGCTGATAGTGGTGGTGGATGGATTTACCGTGGACTGGCTGTATAGCAGACCCCAGGATGGAGAGGGAGAGGGGGATAATAACAATGTTACCTGGCACAGGGAGGCTCTCGGCCTAGTCAGCTGGCAGTCCGGGCCCTGGAGGCGGTAGCGAGGTGTCGGCGGTGATACGGTGCTGCTAGGGCTGCTCTCTGGCCCTGTCCTGCTCTCCCCGGGCTCCCGAGCGGCGCAGGCCGCGGATAAACAAACCTCGTACGGCTCGGGAGTGCGCAGGAGCGGCGACGGCTACATCCGGGACACTGGGGAGAGGAGGGCGGGGGGCACAGAGCGGGAAGGAGGGGGAGGAGGGCGGGGCTAGCACGCGATAGACAACGAGTCAGAGTCGGTGGGCGGGGCCAGTAATGCATTGGCTAACAAGAGTGGGCGGTACAGCTTGTAGGTGGAGCGTGTGGGAATAGAAAAAACTGGGAGGGGCTTTGTGTGGGCGGGGCTAGTAGAGCGAGGAGAAGGAGGGTCTCACATCCTCGCGGTTTCTCTCGCGTTGTTTTACATACAGGAAGTGGAATTCAATCTAAATAGTCCTAGTGGTACTGCCTTATTGGTTACTATAACAACCATATAGTGATCACTAAGTAAATAGTGTGCTGTGTATGGGTGCCTGTAATGGAAGGTCCTCACTGGCTACCCTATCTCTATGCCAGGTTCACCATCACTACTTGATGCTGCTGGACAATCCATTTAAAGTACTGACCCCATTCATTGTCTGGGATCCATAATCCCCATGCAAATAAATCACTGAACTGATCAATGTGGTTCAATAGACTAAGCTCTGAATTGTAGCAAATTAAAAACCTCAACGGCAAAAATAAAAGATAAAATAGTCTGGTTGCGATATAAATTCCAATAAAATTCCTTTCAGATTACTACTCGATTAATAAATCAGTTTTCTTCCTGGTGCATATTAATTCTACATACAATTATTTACTTCCCATCTGCACTAAATACGACAGGTACTTGCGGAAACATGGTGGATCTAGCAATCCTCATTTTCCTGTTAGAATTACTGGGTTAGTAAAATGTTCAGTCCATTCAGACTGACCAAACGTGCAATATTATGCAGAATGCGGACTGATAGAAACATAGTATGTGACGGCAGATAAGAACCATTCGGCCCATCTAGTCTGCCCAATATTTCTAAATCTTTTCATTAGTCCCTGGCCTTATCTTATAGTTAGGATAGCCTTATGCCTATCCCACACATGCTTAACCTCCTTTACTGTGTTAACCTCTACCACTTCCACTGGAAAGCTATTCCATGCATCCACTACCCTCTCAGTAAAGTAATACTTCCTGATATTATTTTTAAACCTTTGCCCCTCTGATAATGCCAGTTCTACGCATACTGTGTGCCTGACGTCAGCACGTATAGCCTGCTGGTGCAAAAACAACCAATGGTTAGTTCAGCCTCTCGCATGTCCTTCCTCCTACAGCGAGGGGGTATGACAACAACTGAGGAGGATTGGGCTGCAAGGAGAACTTGATATTGTTGTGGAATCATCGGTAATTCTGTAATAAATGAGTCTGCCAATCAGATCCAGTGTTCTATGCCTGAAATTAAAGAATTTATTGGCAATGCTGGGGCAAAAAAAATTTTTTAATGACACAATGACTAATTTTATACATGAGCTAAGCAACTTTTAACGATTAGTATATGCAAACTATAAAATATAATTTTAAAATGATAGAATTGTTTTCCCCTCACATACCTGCTTTTATAAAAGGTTGCTTATCAACAACCAAAAAAAAAACATCCTCGCCCAAAAATTCAACAACAATCCGAGTTTTGGGGTGCTATAGAAAATCATTTGTAAACTTTATTTTAAAAATTCATAAAGCACAGCTAGTACAGAACATAAAGACAAAACAATGTTGTACATAGAATATATATTTTCAAACAAACAGTAAAATTCAAGCACACATAAATATATAAAATGTATTTGACAATCAGCTGCATAAATTTAAATATTTCTTTCCAGAACAACATACCCAACATATTACAAATTTTAGAGTAAAGCACACTGATGCTTGACAGGAGATCAATCCCTATAGCTACGTAAGACGCCAGATAGTCTGCTTCAACTGTGAAAAATACAGTACAGATTTTTTTTATCATTACTATTAAACGGGTATTACCGACTGATAGATAATACATTAAATATGCAAAATAAAAATTGGATACACTCACTTTGAAGATCCACCAAAATTTGCTGTTCATTCTTGCAAGTACATTGTCCGGCAGACTGGCCGCAGTTAGCTCAATTTATAAAAACAATGCAAATTAAGTGATACAAACATCCCGTAGTGTGCAACCTAATTATTTTACTGAGCAAGTCTAATCACAACTGCACACACCGTCTCAGAAAGCTACAAGACAAACTATACAGTTTAAAAAAAAAAATATATATATATATATATATATATATATATATATATATATATATATATATATATATATATATACACACACACACACACACACACACACACACACACACACACACACACACACACTCACTAATGTAACATTCAGCTCTTTATAGCAGAGAAATACGTGGATTTGTAAAGAGAAATGAGAGAGTTGTGCAGATGCAGCTTCATAATGTGTTAAAAATACATTCATACAATTGTTGATAAGCTATCAAAGGAAATGTTTGTTTTAGTGTTTGGAGTATCCATTTAAATTGTAAGTATACTTCATTTGTAACAGCTTTGATGTCACCTGTGCATTTCCAGTCTTTACCTATTGGGTTGGAAAAACTGATCTGTGATGTTTCATCTGTATTACGATTTCAAAATTTACAATCCAGGACAAGCTTTTGATTTCTTACATCACTAACTGTTCTGCTCCAAAACAGGAATCAGTGAAACCATTTACTTATCAAACTGTAGTGGTGCCTTTTGGGTTCTTTTGATAATTTGTACTTGTACTTGCCGTGGTAGTCTCCATAGAACAAGGTTATGATCCAGTATCTTGAAGTGGCTGTAGATTGTATTTTTTCTACCAGGTGTCCCACAAGAATGTTCAATCACTTGGCACCACTTTGAAAGGTTTACTAATGATGGTAGATAGATTGTGTACTATAATATGCTTAGCAGAACTTCTTAATTCTGCTTTTTAATTGGAATGGTAATAGTTAAAAAGTCTTCTGCTAAAATCACGTCTTGACTGAGTAGATAATTCTCTGCTTGCTTCTTTAGGACTAAAACGTCTTCATCTCCTTCAGAGACCATGCCAGGAGGTTTATATCTTTGACTAAAGTGAGTCAAAATCAGCTTATGTGCCCGACACAGATTGGCAAACTCTGCTGCCATTTTTGGCGTGCTATGACCATGCTCTTTTGCTTTGTCCATCTGAGTGTCATCTAAAGTTGCTTCGTGAATTAGAATGTCTGCCTCCTGACAAAGCTTTGCACTACCCACAGAGCAAATGCCTGAGCAGTCTCCTAAAATGCACACTTTTCTACCAGGAATAGGATCTCCCAAAACATCAGAAGGATGTACAGTTTGGCCGTTCTCTAAGGTAACTGTAGCTCCAAGTTTCAGTTTTCCACATAGAGGTCCTGGCTGAATTCCTTAAGTAAAATAAAATAAAATTAAAAAAAAAGCATTCAATGCATTTAATATGTTACACATTCTATGAAAAGTGCAAACACATGGGTCACCAAAATACAGATGTCCATATGAGGAAGGGCTGGGATGAAGAGGACATCCAAGCTTCCACTTGCAGGTGTACTAACAGTGCTGCCTGCTAGCATAGATGGATTAGATCTCACTCCAGCACACACCAACAAAAAAAAAAGAAATATATATATTATATATATATTTGCACAGAATTAACATTAAGCAACCCGAAACAGAATTCCAAAACGCCCAAGTAACGTTTCTGTATGTGCGTCATTTTAAAAGAAACACTGCACATACAGATTGCTTAGTACATTACCACCTCTAAAAGCAGAAGAGGTCATGGACGCTGGAGTAACCCTCCAAGAGCAGGGTTAGAGAATTCCTTTTTTCATGTGATATTCCTGACAGGCTGATAGTCCTGGAAAGGTTAATAACTTGTTAACTGGCTAAAGGATTAACAGTGCTGTAAATATTTTTCCTCTTTAACCAAACTTCTGGAATAAAAGGGAATCATGACATGTCACACGTCACGTGTCCTTAAGGGGTTAAAAGGGAACCTGTTATCTGACCCTCTGCTCCCATGCTGCTGTGTAGTGGCAGTGGAACCAAACAAAGAATGCAAAAAAAAAATTTTTTTTTAAAAATTACAAGGGAAAAAAAACCCAAACAAACTGCAGTTAAACCAACATTTAAGGTAAGCAGTGAGATTTCTTAAGACTGACATTGTCACTTGAGTTTTTCAGAAAGATAACATATATATGAAATACTCAGTGGGACTAGATTGGACAGCAAGAGGTATGGGAAAAGGCATTTCTTTTCACGCATCCCATGAAAATTCTATGGAGAATTTCACCGTATTGTGGGAGACTCTATAGACATCCGGTTTTGGTCTATTGTGCATGCAAATTGAAGATGAACAAGGTGCAGCTGCTCATTACACCTCAGCTCCACATGTTCGATGGCTGTACTCAGTACTGTGGAATAGCACAAAACACACACTTTTCGTCCTTTGCACTGCTCCTTACACACAGGAGGAATATTCTTAGATTGTGTCATGCTAGTAGCCACTATGGGATGGAATTACCCTCTACCTATCTATAAAAATGTATACATTAACAGAATTAGGCAAGAAATAATTAAAGAAAATATTACCAAAGTCTTTCAGTTTTTTTACATCTAGTTTTCCTGGTCTTTCTTTCTCACGAATGACGAAGCCAAACGATGGTATACGGTGAAAAAGTTTAATAGCTTTCACTGTGAATTGTTCATTTTCGAACAGCATGTACGACCCATCTTCTGGATCTTCACAAATGGTCCTCCCTTCAACCTCTGATGCCATCTCATTATCTATTCCAGATCTAGAGAAGTCCTTGAACTCTTCTACAGGGCATTGATCTTTTGAGGGAATCAGTTCATGGACAACATATGGAAAAGCAAGCTGTGAATGAGAGATTTCTAGACTCCTGAAGACAAAGTCCCTCAAGCCCACAGGACCATAGATTTCAACATGTTGCTTGACTGCTGTAGAGCCACACTGTAGGCTTACTGTACAAAGGAAGCCAGGAAGCCCAAATAAATGATCGCCATGAAGATGCGTTATAAATATCTTTGTTATTCTACCTAAAAAGAACACAAGAAAAAAAATTATTATATATTTTAAGAAAACACATATCAAGAACAGATTTAATAATATGAGTGAAATTTATAAGCCAAACAACATTTAAATCAATATATTACATTTCTAGGATCCAGACATATTGCAATGCCAGTTCCTTTGAAAATATTCAACTAGTATAGAGTTAGATCAAACCTTTTTAACGGACTCCAAAGTCAAGTCAAGCATGCAAAATGATGAATACATATTCAGTCTGCATGAAACAATTATATACACACACACACCCCGTTGTTTTTCCTTGACAAATTTCCGGTATTTGTATTATATTTGTAGGACTTATTTTCAGGCATTTTTATCCCAATTTACATTGCAGCCTTTTCACTGAATACATTATTTTTAAAAAGTACAGTTTAACACCAACAATCATTAGCCAGCTGGTAGGCCTTTGTCAAAGTAAATTTTTACCATTGCTGAGCTCATCTATTATAGGTTTATGTATTATTAAGATAGTTTATTAATTCAAACAAATTACGGCAAATGTTCCATTTGGTACTGATTATGGGAACAGGACCTGATAGGACAGGAGTGGCTAAAATGCTTCAACATTATACTGAAACGAAATGCTTCAATCATTTCATTGATTACATATATGTATAACGATTTGTCTTTACACACTGCATCACATGAAGTCGCACAGACCTTCACTGCTATGCAACATTGACGGAGATCAACAGAAAATAAAATGGAACAATTGTTGCATGAAGTCTCATGACATGGCAGACATCACTGGGTAAGACGGCATGTAAAATGTAATAGAAAAATACACAACAGAACCCGACTGAACAAATTACTTATCCTATGTTCTATCAAGGCTGTTCGTTTAAGACTGCAAGGGGAAAGAAACACATGGGAGGGCTGAATATTAATATTCACAACTAATATCTTACACTTCATTCACTGCTTTGATCTGCAATATATTCTATGACTTGTATAATGGAAATTGTTATGCCAAAATATAGTGATTCACTAGTTGGCTTGGAAATTATCGTTCACTTGTGTGTGAATCAATGAAAACATTCGAGAGAAAAAAAAAAATCAGATAAAAAATAAACACACGGGCGTGGCTAACCGCCGAGAGAAATGGACGTGTGATCCTTTCGCTCCGGCATCACGGGTCGCAATCTGACCCCATCCAGCGCAACACGGCGGTAAAACTGCACAAAAACGAGAGATGGCACAGCAGAGGGGCAAGAAGAATGCACCAAAAGCAGACAAAATCAACTTCTTTGGAAGCAAACAGCACCAGGAGACGGAGGAGGCTCGGGCCTGGTCGCAAGATGGCGGCTCCACTAATGACAGCCCGGAGCACACAGCGACACTGCAAGAGGGGGAGTCTGATAAGCTGATATAAATGATATAACACAAGTTCAGAATGTAATCACTAGATACCTGTTACTTTGGCGAGCCCTTCCAGCTACTGGGAGCAAGACGCTGCCTTACTGGACGCGCTCACCAGCTGTAGATTAAGGTGTATTTATGTTGTGTATCTATATAAGTATGTGAACCTACGAATGGACCTAACAAAAAATTTTTTTTCTTAGTCCTACTACCACTTACCCTCTTTCTTAGTTCAGCAGTACACATCCCCAAAGAACCTATAAGACTCTTATTACTTAGTACTTGATACATGGGTGACCTAATGCGACCGATCGTCCCCAAAGATTAGGAGACAGCGGAAGACCCATAGCCACGACACGGAAACATGCGAGTTTCCACCCCCATGGTACTCATCACCAGTACCAAGACTCATACATGTAAATACTTTGTTTTTGTTATTACCCGGTTAACACCTCCCCATGTCCTTGAAACTAGTCCCGCATGGATGAGAAAGCCCAAGCTATTGCCCACACCAGCTATGATCGCGATCGCCCCCACAGAGGCATCCTTGCCCGATATAAGCACAATCGACATACCCATACGAAAGGAAGATAGGATAAGAAGTAAACTGCAAATTCAGCGACGAATCCACATAACATCATATTATGAAAATATACTCACATAATGTACGAGGGCTGAACACCCCTCATAAACGTAGAGTTTTATTAGAGGAAACTAAGACAGCTAAGATAGACATTATGTGCCTTCAGGAAACGCACTTTGTGCGTGGGAGGATACCAGAATTTGGGAAACAGGACTATCCGACGCAGTATCACACGACTTATTCTTCCAAAACTAGAGGAGTGTCCTTCCTGTTTCACAAATCGCTCACTTTTGAACTGCTAAACGTCAAAACAGACGCACAAGGCCGATATTTAATAATCCACTGTCAAATTAACAGAGCCATATATACCTTGGTAGGCATATACAGCCCAAACTCCAACCAGCGCAATTTTTTGCATAGAGTACTGAGCAAACTACCCCAAGAGCACAAATCTGGCATCATAATATGCGGTGACATGAACCACATTCTCCAGCCGACTATGGACACGACAGTGTCTCCCTCTACTCCTAGACATAGATCCTTAATACCACAATGCAAAGCCATCACTAAGCTATTACTTGACCATAACTTATATGACATATGGCGAACGAAACAGCCGAATGACAAAAATTACACTTTCCATTCCAAGGTGCATGGAACCCACTCCAGAATAGACGTCATACTGGTGTCAAGAGATTTGGTACCTTCCGCAGTACAGAGTAGTATAGGGGACATAGTGTGGTCAGACCACGCTCCAGTGACCCTCATAACCCAGGACACTTACAAACACAGAGGGAAAGCCCCGTGGCGACTGAACGACACCCTCCTATATAACGATACTTTTAAAAAGGAATTGGAAACTGAAATAGATAAATATTTCCAACTTAACAATCAGCCTGACATATCACCTACCACCTCTTGGCAGGCTCATAAAGCAGTCATTAGAGGTCAGCTCATTAGCAGAGCGTCCTTTCTAAACAGGACCTCTCAACAAGCGCGTCTTACCCTACTGACCAAATTGCGTGACTTAAATGCAGCCCAATTCCTACACCCCACTCCTGGCCTTCACATTGAAATAGAACAAATTACTAAACAATTAAATGATCTCCTACTTCAAAAAACAGCACGCACCCTACAAACACTCAAATTGAAACATTACACCCACGGGAACAGAGCGGGGAAAAAATTAGCATCTTTGCTGAGACATCACCAAGCCCACTCCAAAATCCCATATTTACTCACCAGCAAAGGAGGGAAAATATATAACCCCCTAGACATCAATGAAGAAACAGCAGCCTATTACCAAAACCTGTACAACTTAACAAAGGATCCCCAAACGCATCAGCCAACACAAGTTGAAATTGACAACTTTCTCTCGCAGATAAAATTGACAAAATTAACACAACAACAGCAGGACTCCCTGATAGAACCGATTACACTGAAAGAACTACAGCAAACTATCCGTACACTCCCTTCAGGGAAATCACCCGGCCCAGATGGCTTCACGAACACTTACTACAAAGTCTTTTCGAGCATCCTGAGCCCACATCTAGTACATACACTGAACCATATTGTACACACAGGGAAGATGCCCTCAGAAATGCTATTAGTGCACATAGCCACGCTACCAAAGCCAGGGAAACCACCTACGCAACCAAAAAACTTAAGGCCTATCTCACTGTTAAACACAGATACAAAACTCTTAGCTAAAATATACGCCAATCGTGTAGCGGCCCTTGTCCCTTTTATTACGCACCCGGATCAAGTGGGATTTGTGAAGGGGCGTCAGGGAACTGACGGCACTAGGAAACTCCACAGCCTTCTATACAGTGGGACGCCTCCCGGAGAGTCCAGGGTCTTTATGTCCCTGGATGCCGAGAAGGCGTTCGACAGACTACACTGGAACTTCCTGAGAACTGTACTACAAAAATTTGCATTCCCACAACAATTCCTATCCCTACTCTCAGCACTGTACTCCACACCATCGGCACAAGTAGCTAATGGCGGGTTTGTATCCAAGCCGTTCCTTATCACAAATGGAACGAGGCAAGGATGCCCGCTCTCCCCAGCCCTATACATCCTTGCGCTAGAGCCATTGGCCCAGGCGATACGGGATAACAACAAAATCCGAGGTGTGAAAATTAAACATAAAACATACAAATTAACGATGTTTGCGGATGACGTTATGCTCTCCTTGTCTGACCCACTCACCTCTATCTCAGAACTCCAGACTCTGTTACAGCAGTATAGCAACTGCTCGTATTACAAATTGAATAGCTCTAAAACACAGGCAATGAGTCTACATACGCCCGCGTCGCTATATACAGCCTTGCAACAGAAATACCATTATGAATGGAGACAAGACCACTTAACTTTCTTAGGCATAAAATTTACGAAACTAGAGAGGAACTTACATCGGGAGAATTATGGCAAACTCCTTACATCCATAAAACAGCAGCTAACAGATTGGAAAGGGAAATACATATCATGGATGGGTAGGATAGCGGCAGTCAAAATGAAAATCCTCCCGAGACTGCAATACCTATTTCGTACATTACAAGTTAGGCTCTCAAAAAAATTTCTTCACGACGCACAACAATTGATTAATACCTTTGTCTGGTCACACAAGAAACCCAGAATAGCGGCAAACATCATGTACCGCACATACAAAGGAGGGGGCATGGGATTACCACATTTAGCCACGTACTACAGATCAGCTATACTTGCACCGCTGGTCAACGAATTACACCAGCATGATACACCATCACCTTGGGTAACCGTAGAAGCAGAGCTCACTGGGGGACAACACATAACGCACCTGGCCTGGACTCCACCACAGCTCAGGAAAAAGTATAACGATATGTCACCACTCACGGCCACAACATTACGAGAATGGGACAGATTTCACAAAGAACAGGGATTCGATAGGGAGCTCTCTCCAGTCTTACTCCTAGATTCCTTTTATGGACTAATACCCTCATTGAACATGGCATCCTGGAGCAGTAGGGATCTGATATACTTACATCAGTTGTTTGATCAGGGAGAGGTCATCCCCTTCAGACAACTGCAAAATACACACCAATTACCCAACGCAGCAGCATTTGCGCACAGACAGATACACTCATGGTTGCAGAAAAATAAAAAGGTACTTCCTGCAGGAGACAGATGGGGCACTTTCACTGAATTAGAAAGTCTTTGCACACAGACGAAAAGACCACTTAAGCTAATCTCCACACTGTACAATCACCATCATCGAGCACTAGACCCACATACATTACAGTTTGTAAAAGCATGGGAAGCGGAACTAGGAAGACAGTTAACAAAAGAGCAGTGGTCATATATACTGTATGAGAATAAGAAACTCACACTCAGCACAGCCCATCTAGAACTAGCCAGGAAAGTATTATACCGCTGGTACTTAGTACCAACCCGTCTAAAACATATGATACCTAAGAATACAGGACTGTGCTGGAGATGCAACAAAGCCCAGGGCACCATGCTACACATATGGTGGGACTGCCTGGTCCTGACACCACTGTGGACGGACACACAGGCTCTAATTAAAAACACTACAGGTGTAGCTCTCGCACATGCTCCTGAGCATTATCTTCTACAGTATATGCCTCCAAGCCACACAAAATCGTCTCGATATTTAATGTATCACATTATCTTGGCAGTTCTGCTGCAGATCAGCAAACACTGGCAAAAGCAGACGACCCCAGCATACAGAGCTGCATAACACACATTGAAACCATAAAGGGGTACGAGATAATGGCCAGATCCAATAATCCACCACAAAAATTCTGGAAGGAGGCGTGGGAAAAATGGGACACATATCAACAAAAAACGGTGAAACCTTCAACACTCAAAACACCTTTTACGCTGTAATCCACAGAACGATGCTTTAGGGAAAGGATATTACGCACCCCTTCTCAGCACCGCATCTTTGAATACAAGGGAGCCCACACACCACCTCTTACTACTTAAAGGACCACTCTAGGCACCCAGACCACTTCAGCTTAATGAAGTGGTCTGGGTGCCTGGTCCAGCTAGGGTTAACCCATTTTTAAATAAACATAGCAGTTTCAGAGAAACTGCTATGTTTATCAATGGGTTAAGCCTTCCCCTATTTCCTCTAGTGGCTGTCTCATTGACAGCCACTAGACGCTTTAACGATATACTTCTCACTGTGATTTTCACGGTGAGCCGCAGCGTCTATAGGAAAGCATTGTAAATGCTTTCCTATAGGAACCCGAAGCGCAGCTCAGCTTGCTGCAGCGCATTCAGCTTTGGCAACTCTGCTCGGAGGAGGAGAGGAGGCAGAGCTCTCCAGCCCGGCGCTGGAAAAAGGTAAGTTTTAACCCCTTTCCCCTTTCCAGAGCCGGGCGGGAGGGGGTCCCTGAGGGTGGGGGCACCCTCAGGGCACTATAGTGCCAGGAAAACGAGTATGTTTTCCTGGCACTATAGTGGTCCTTTAAAGCTGGGTGAATACTCTGACGCAAATTCTTAGGGCCGAAGAATCGGCCTATATGCTGGGCTAGACTGAGGGATCAACACAGCCCCCCCCTCCTCCACCTCCCCCTCTTTCCCTGTATTATACCCAGGTTATGCCCCCCAAGTTCGTAATTTTCTCACCGAAAAAGTAGTTGAGCACCAGGGAGATGGGGGTTACTTCACAGCTAAGCACTTACCAAGACTGGCGGAGTGGAAAGACAACTCTCACTATCACGCCCATTGGACAAGAAAGAGAGCAACACAAACATGGGTACAATAGCAATGTCAGAATGAGTTGTCTATTTGTCTTAAAGGTGTAACTCTAATGTCACCACTACATGAATGCTCAACACAAGTATCATCACTGTATAGTTAAGTTGTTACTTTGACAATGCATGCTGCTCACTATATTGTATTCTCTCTATGCTGTAAAAGTGACTGTAACCCACATACCCTGTATACCTGTAATAAGACTGTGAATTCTATAAAATGCAAATAAAAAAAAATAAAAAAAATAAACACACATGCACTAATATAATTCCATGATCCATATACATAAAGCAATATAGTTTCTATTAAAAATCACATGGGCTTTGATTTACATATCCAGATTATTCACTGGCAGACGATGGACAAGAGAATTGCACATTTTGTCTGAAATAGCCTAACTAAATACATAATTTTTCTTGTCTCTTCTCCACAATTTCTAGATTTGTAACTGCACTCCATGATTTATTTTTCTTTTACATTAAGCCAGATATGTAATGCACATTTAAATAAAACACTTGCTGACAGATTTATTTTTAGGACTATGATGAAATTGACTAAATCTCAAGCAGCCAGACTGGCTGTGTGGGCTCTGACATCCGATTAGGTTTAGTAAAGGTTGCACCTGCTGATCTTGGTAACGCTGGGGGACAGCTGTGCCATCAGCATGTCATGAAAGTTTATTAAGCAGGCACGTAGCACATGGTAAAGAATCTATGATATGCTATCTTTAGGTTTAAAGACCACTTCTTTGGGGCATGGCCAAAATCAACCCCCTCTCAGTTAACCCTAATTGACCTCTTTACATTTTACCATGCAATTTCACCATTACACATTCACCCCATCGTCTACTTTTCCTGTACTAACAGCCAGGTATTCTATCCTAGTTCCATCTAAACTATCTTTACTTTTCAGTGTATGATTGAAACATAGAATGTGACGGCAGATAAGAACTATTCGGTCCATCTAGTCTGCCCAATTTTCTAAATACTTTCATTAGTCCCTGGCCTTATCTTATAGTTAGGATAGCCTTATGCATATCCCACGCATGCTTAAACTCCTTGACTGTGTTAACCTCTACCACTTCAGCTGGAAGGCTATTCCATGCGTCCACTACCCTCTCAGTAAAGTAATAATTACTTTTTTATATATATATATATAAATAAAAAGCAACTTGGATATTAGACTAAATAAGCAATGTTAAAGAAACACTAACATTAGAAATACAAACCTTTATTTCTAAAGTTAAAGTGTTCTATCAAGTTAGATTCAGGGCCCCTCCTATTTACTAAAAGAAATAAATTGTTTTTATCCATCTACTCACCTCTCAGCTGAGAACATCATTACTGATGATCGCAACCAATTTAATGCTTCCCTCTAAGAAAGCACCTGGGGGCTATTGTGAATGTGTTGCAGCAGCTGTTCTGTACCAATGTGCATCTCCACATAGAAATGCTTCCACTCAATGCCATTCTAAGGTGTCTTCTTGCAGCCAGAAGACACCAAACGTCTGTCATTAAAAGATTGCAGGGCCAATATAGGAAGCACCTTTAATGGTTGTCTGAGTCTGGTGTCCTTGGGGACAACTGTAAACACCACCTTTTCAGTGTTTCCAATTGTTAGACTATTGGGACAGTCTCTGCACCATAAGCACTACATTAAGTTTAAAAAAAGTCACTCAGGATTACACTAAAGGCCACATTATTATATGATTTATCGCAAGAGCTCACGGACCTGCTTTAAGGGGGCTTTTCATGAACTGCGTCTGAGTTCCCTCACCACAGTCAAACAGCCAACATTCTCCCTCTGTACGAAATACAACTGCAGAAGCACCTCGACACGGGGATGGATAAGCAGAGCCTGTTCCCAGGAAGGTTACATCCATAGACATCGCTGCCAAGTCAGCCTTTCACCTTCCGTATAGGCCCAGTAAAAACCTGTGAAATGGAGTACAAGGTGTTTTGAGAAAATCTGCATGTAAAACAAAATCGTATCTAAATTACACAATGCTTTTAAAATACATTTGTCTTGAGAAACATGGCTTGGAGTCACATAAAGAGAATATAGTTTCAGCTATACATTGTGCTAAGGAAAATGTTAGTATATTTATAGAGGAAACATTAAACCATGCATAAATTAGACCTTGATGATGTTTGCTGCCATGCAGTCAGCACAGTAGTAAAATCTACACATATGGACATCCCACCTCCAAACTATGCTAGGCATCCCACAAAACTCAGAATGTGCATGTACTCAAGGAATTACCATACAATGATACAATGCTTTCCTATGGGGGAAGTCCTAATTTGATTGTGGTGCATGCTGCATATGTGCATTCGAACCTGCCGGATGAGCCTGAATCAGCACAGAGTGACATCAGCGCTGGATACAGGTAAGTGATTAAGGATCTTTTAACCTCTTCAGCACCAGTCAGGCACTATAGTTTCAATTTAAGAATAAAGATTTTTCTATTTTTCCAGTACATGAAAGGTATGATGTTCTCTTTTCTATTGTATTCATGTCTGCATAATGGAGGGTTCTTATCCCACAGGCTGGTGTGCTACCTTTGCGTAATGAATACTCAGCCTTGTTCCATTGTAACACACAAATCAATGGGCCTTCATATCTTCTGAGATACTGACGTGCTCCCATTTTAAAACTGCAAGTAAAAACATTGCTGTTCTATAAAACCGGCAATGTTTACTTTGCATGACTAACCTGCTTCTATCTAGGGGCTGTCAATATGACAGCTACATGAGGTTCTTCCACGAATTAGCAGAGTCAAACTCTTCAGTCTCATAGTCTCAGAGAGCCCATCTGATGAGCACCAGCTTACCAATGCTTTCCTGTGTGATAGGGGTGATCTCAGCAGGTAAAGCCACTGAAAGCGTAGTGTTGCATGGGAAACATGGTAAGTTAAGTCTCAAGGAGTTCACTTTTAATCCTCACAGGGGGACCTGGTCACCTAAATGGCAATTAACGCACTATAGCACTAGGAATACACATTTGTAATCTAACGCTATTCTTCCTCTAACTACTGTCAGAGTTATTCACCAATGTGAGAATGGCTGGGAATTCAAAGTAAATTACAAATCCTGAAAATTTGAATTTTTCTAAATTTTGAAAATCTCCCTGAATTCCCATTCTCACTTTAGTAAATGCCGTAATACATTTACACAAAAAAGCAGACTTCTAGTAATTATGTTCTATCATATTAAGCAGATTGATGCCAATTAATAATAATAATCTCACTTATTCAGCAGAGACAAATACTGAAAGTAATAATAATTATTATTAGTGATTAATAACCAGTATTTCCTGGTTAAATACTTTTATTATTATGATTATTCTTGTTATCAGTCTGCAGGTTCTGCAAACTGCTATTAATGGTATTAATAATACTGAGTCTTCATGTGTACCTTTCACAGAGGTCTGAATAGCAGTACAGTGATAGAAAATATATTATGAATTATTTGGAAATACTTACTACAGTCACTGCATTGACAGACACGTGGTACCGATTGAACACGGAAGTCTTAATAGTACACAGACTTCCAGGATATAGTTAAAGCACACTGGAGGATAGAACACCGCCATCTTTCTACACCCGGACAGTATTACAGTGAAGCCACCGGAACTCTGTTGCTCTCATACATATCTGCAATAGGCAGTCTAATAGTGGCTGCAATTATTGTTATTAAACATTATCTATAACCATCATCTAAATTAACACGCAACCTTTAGAAATGACATTGCTTATACCACAGAGTTTCTTGTCAGTTAATGCGTGAACACATTTAATACAACGTTCTAATTTATTGGCAGATATGTGAACGTTCTAGGCAGGGTTACAAATAGTGAGTCCATATTCTTGTATTCTAGGATACATAGCTTCATGTTGATGGTCAGCACATGAACAGTGCTGTTTTGCATCACAATTAGCTTCAATAAAACACAGCCTTGCAAAGTAAGGTGAAACACCTAACAATTAAATAATAATTGGGAGTAAGCTTAAAAAAACAGATTGCTTGCTTCAAGCTAAAACAGATGATTAAAGGGATTCTCTAAGCATCAAAAGTGAACAACTAATTAAGTTGTTGTAGTGTATAGATCTTGCCCTTACAGTCTAGTCCCCTACCTATGACATACACCCAGCATGAAAAATGGTTGTTTGCAATCACAGTGTTTGTTTTATACTTTTTTTGTTTGCTCTGTTAAAGGGTTATTTAAAATACTCTGACCAACTCTGCTTTTAGAAATAGTCATGGTGTGCAGCGTTTGTGCTTGAAATGCTTTGCATACGGAGATATGTGTAGTTTTTTTTGTCAGGAGTGAGTTGCATGATCTATATACACCGAAACTGCTTGATTAAAGGACCACTATAGGCACCCAGACCACTTCAGCTTAAGTCCATCTAGGGTTAACCCTTTTTTGTTTATAAATGGGTTAATCCAGCCTCCAGTGGCTGTCTCTTGACAGCCGCTAGAGGCGCTTGCATGCTTCTCACTGTGAAAATCACAGGGAGAAGACACCAGCGTCCATAGGAAAGCATTCTGAATGCACGCGCGGCTCTTGCTGCGCATGCACATTCAGCCGAAGAGGAGGAGGAGAGCTCCCTGCTCGGCGCTGGAGAAAGAGGTAAGTTTAACCCCTTCCTCCCCCCAGAGCACTATAGTTCCAGGAAAACGAGTATGTTTTCCTGGCACTATAGTGTTCCTTTAAGCTAAAGTCATTTTGGTGACTATAGTGTGCGTTTCAAAGCTGGAAAACTCAACTGTAGTCAAAGCCTGATGATTTCAGCCTAGATTTAGAGTTTATGTTTTCAAGCCACTACAATTTCTGTTTTGTGAATAAATCCCCCGCTTTGCTAAACAACAGCAGCGAAATTACCAAGGAAAATCTGTAAACCAAGAAAAGAGGCTGGAGGAATTATCTTGATTAATTTATTATTTTCTCTCTTGAAGCATATAAATTACACCAACTACAGGAATTAAGGTCAAATGTGCTGTCTTTTAGCATGTATAAGTGATGTGTGTCTATGAAAACATGGTGGATCTGGCATTCTGTTAAAACTAACAGGAGATGAAGCTTAGATCAACCAAATGTCTCAAATTTGGCAGGACAGTCCCGATTTTGAGACCCTGTCTAGACATCTTGGATTTGTGGACACTAGGGACCAGTTCCTAGAAGGTCTGGTGCATTAGTAGGCACAGTTATGCTACATTAAAATCACTAGGACCTCGTAAAGAGTGTCATGACAGTGCTCTGCGCATGTTCAGCCCCTTACGGAACTAGTCCGCTTATTAAACAGTCAGTTTGGTGTGCATTGGCCTTCCTCCTTTCTGAGCAGGTTTGTCCTTTTCAGCAGTGCCAATCCCGATTTACACACCTCCTAATGTTGGCAGGTATACGAGTAGATTGGCACTGTCATCTAGCAAGTGGAGTATGCATAATTTTCACAATATTGCTCGGAAAAAGTTGGGACTGTTGATTCCTGTAGAGTTATCCAACAAGGACTATTTTACCACTGTAGAACTGAGACTTGTGCGGTTTCTGTGTCCTTTCTACATCGTTTTTTGTCTAACTGGAAACACCTGCTATGGTCATAGGGAATACCAATTCAAATCAGATAAAACTGCCAGTAAGGTGAGCATTTGTCAAAGTAACAGATAAAGTTCATATTGTTTGCAATCATAAAGTTCATTAGATTAAGTTATTTCTGCATCTTAGGGAGCATTATACCTCTTAAACATAACGATTCTGGCGGTACAATTCCTATTTTGGAGTCTTGTCTTGACTTTGTTCCCTTGTGTCTTGCTTTTATTGACACCAAGAAACAGTCCCCAGAAAATGTAAGGCAAGCCCGACCATTAGCTTGTATGGTCAGAGCTCTAGGACCCTGCAGAGAGTACTGAAACAGCAATCTTTGCATGATCTGGCCTTGGAGGACTGGCCTTCCTGATCGGCAGGCAGCCTGGCATGCATGCACACCAGGATGACCTGCCAATTCAGGTGGACCCACCCCCTTTCTGTTTCAACACTTCAAATCACCTATGCTATTGCTGCCACCAGGTGTCTGAGATAGCACTCTATGACTGTTTGTATAGTACATATCAATCTTGGAAACCTTTTAAATATTGCTTTTAATGAGTCACGATATCACCATATAACCGTTCACAACTAGGGCAGTTACCAGCACGCTTCCAGCCCTTTAGTGCACAGAAGCATGCATCGGACATTTTGGGTGGATGTCCATTGGGAATGGGAAGTTTACAGAAAGTAACAGGAAAGCGCATGAATGGACACTTATATTGCATATTTAATTTCTGCAAAAGATTGAACGTTCAGCAAAAATGTTTGTCATCAACAAACTCGAGCAAGTATGGCCCATATATAGTGCAAAAGATTAGTAAACTTTACTTACAGCTATGTTCCTATTACAAAAATGCCACAATGTACAGTGGAAGTGACATTACACACATTTTTTATTGGAATAAGTACAACATGTCAGCATTTTGGCTCATAGAGACAGCTGGTTAAAAAAAAAAAAAAATACAATTCAAACATTTTTAACGATCGTGATGTAAAGTCACAATTTTACAGGAGGCTCATATTATGCTGATAGTTCCTTTAACTATTCCAAATAGAAGCAACATTAAAATATTATTCATGGTTAACTATTCCACTCATCAGTAACAAACAACTGAGTAAATTAAAAATGTGACATCACTTCCATACATCTATGTTTTTATAATAGAAACACCACTGTAAGCAATGTTTTCTAATCTTTTGCACTATGTATGTGTGTAATAATGTGAATATACTAGATCCTTATAGCTTGAGAGACTCATTTGATTCAAAATGTAGCCCTTTCATGTCCAATAAAGTTTTGGATTTACCATTGAGTGCCCCGACCTCTGTCTTTGCTATATCCATGAATTGAGGTTAAACCGCCTCAATCTGTGAGTCCCATTGAGAGGATTCTTAGCTCAATTTCCAGTAGTTGCACCAGTTTGGTATTTTAACCTAGATCCTCCAGGTTTGGCTGCTGAGTCTATATAATAATATTTTTGGTTGCAGTAGTAGCATCAAACATATCCACCTCTACCACGGAGTAAGATCAGTCCATCTCTGGGCATGACGTCCATGATCTTTCTGTCCGTACAGTGACAAAGACCTCAGGGTGGAAGTATGTAAAAGCCCTCAGCTATGGTGATTAATGCAAGGATTTGATATTAGGTCCCATTTTAGCCAATTTACAGGATATTGTGTACAAAAATCTATTTTAAGACTAGTTAAAATAATCTTGAATATTGTAAATTTAAATACTCTAGATTTCCAAGATTAGAAAAAAAAATAAAAAAAATACAAAAACCAAACACCGTGCATTGAGGTATACATATTCAACATTTTATTTTAAAAACAAATTATAATATTTGTAACAGTTGGCTATTGCACATGTCAGGACAAGGATTATCTGCATTGGCAGGGGGGGGGTCATGCTGACTCCGAAGACTCAAAGGGTCCTGATGACCTGAAAGTTGAAAAACAAAATATTTTGGTATCCTTTTTAAATACAGTCAGGAAATACTTCTACAATCCACTGATGGACATTTCCTAACCTGATCAAATGTTATCTACAGAAGTAAAGTTTTCAAATTATGTTGATAAATATTAAAGGAAAACGAATGTGTATGAATGTATAAGTAACATTGGTAGTAAAGTGCAGGAGTAGTACTTCACTAAACACCTTCTTACTTTAGTACCATACTAAGGATATCTACAAGTGGGTGACCATGAACCATGAAATTTCAAACTCGGTGCTTCCAGAACTAGCAATCATTGAAGAATGATCAAACTCAGATCAGCAAAGCAACAGCTGACAAACTAAGGACAGTCTTTGATAAATCCTCTGAACTCACCTCCATATTGGCCTCATAAGCTGTAAAAAAATATTAGGAGAGATATGGACAGCAAATTAATTTTACTTAGAAGTAAAATTTGTCTTTAAGTACATTTTACATAAAAAAGTGGAGCACCACTGTCACTTTCCATATTTTGAAAAGACTCCAGATGGTGACTGCTCTGCTTACATTCCGGTGGCCTGGTGGGGCACGGGAAGATAGTTCTTACTTGCCTGAACTTGACCCTTGCAGGAGCCACCATTTTTTTAGGTGAGGTCCTCTTCAGCTCCTGGCATTTAATCTGCTAGGAGCCGGCATCAGCACCGTACTCCCGCACATGCACGAGAGTGCAGCACTGACGACTATGGAGGACCTGGTGATAACAGAATCCTCCATGAAGATAGCCTTTTCCCCTCAGCCATTACTAGTGGCTGCTGGGGGCTCCACCATTTGTCAAGCATAGGCAAAATACATGAGACAAAGTTGTCCTTACTACGAGATCTTTTGACTGGGTTGTAATTTCAATGAAATTCCAACACAGTGATTATGAGCATTTCATAAAGATTGTAGCTTTGACATGCCCATTTTTGGGAAAGGGGGGCAGAGAGAGTCACTTTTAAAATATAAAAAGTGTACTCTCACTAAAGTTCTGCATATATTATCAAATCCTAAAAAAACAAAAACACACACACACACCCCTCCCAGCATCTCTACATTTAGGAAGAGCTGGAGTGGATTCTTTACCTTGGGTTCAGTGGGGCTGCTAGGCAGGTGGGTGAGCGAAGTAGACGGCAAGGTAGCTGTGATTTTAATGTAATGCCTTGTTATGCTCGCGGTAAATACACAGCTGGAAATACACTGCCCATGTCCACACTCTGACACTCCAGAAATATAACCGCATTCACACACCAACACATTACGCAGAAATACACCGCCATGTCAACACTAGACATATGCATTCAGATTTCATACAATTATGTTTCTCTTGAGAAAGCTGTAAGCGAAACATGTCAAGTGGAGATTAAGGATTGCCTGCAAGGACTGGTTTTATTTATAGTTCTTTTTACCATATAGTTCACTTTTAAATAGTTTTATTAATTCTGTTTATTAATAAAGATTCTGTTTTAATACCCAGTCACTCTTGAGCTCCTTATACTCTCACCATCACTCTGCTGTTCCTGATCTACATATATCCCTAGGTGGGGATTGTTCCATCTAAAGCTCCATTACACTAGAGCAGGTCATTGCTCTAGCAAATGTAAGTAGGTCAAATATTATTTACTTATCCTACTTTTACATACGTACTGTACCATTGGTATACATCCTTATTTTTTTTCATATGATGAACCGCACTACCTTGGGAATCTGATACCAGCAAAAAGAAATCCTTAGACGGGGATTGTTCCGCCCAGGCTCCTAAAATAGAGCTTTTTAAGCTCTGGAAAACATGAGTGCCCCTTTGGAATATATTTTTATCACCATATTATTCATAACATACTGCACTATCATTGTACTTTTATTTCTTTTTTTTTTTTTTAGAGTAAGACACATAATTGCAAAATCTGCTGCTACCTGTGTATGTATGATTTTATTATAATAATTCTTAGCGCTGTCCACCCAATTTACCTGCTCATTCCTGCACTTTTAGGGGGTAATCCCCCCCCCAAAACTTGGCGCCATCGCTCACTAGAGAAGATCCATCATGATGGGGACACCCGGGGGAAGCACCCGATACCAAAATCAAGCATGCAACCCCCCGGGGACCGGACCATATATCCCGAGGCCTACCGGAGATCGAGCAGCGGGGAGACCTCGGGGTTATCACCTCCTACCCCCACCCTATGGACCGATGGGGATCATCTCGGTCCACATCAAGCAACAGGAGAGGCAGTGAAGAGCAGCAGCAACAGGGAAGCCGGGCACATGGCATACCCAAAATGGCGGGGGTGAGCGCGCCGAGCGAGTCATCAGAATACCACACAGGGGTGCCGGACTACTCAGCCAGGCTAAACGCTATATTTGAAGCCATCTGGGTGAAACTGGAGATCCGGACACGGCAGACCAAACTTTGCACATACCTGAGGAAAGAAATAATCAAGCAACCCAGCCACAAACGAACGACTCCTCATCCACACAGGGCCCCAAGATGGCGCTGCAGAAGGAAATGTCCTACACACATAAGCCACCACAAGAGAGGTAGCTTTCGCCCAAAACAAAAGCACCGAGTGCTGCGAGCTCCCCACACGCCCAGTGCCCAACCGCACTCTTCTTCCAAGGAGGTAGCTCTCCACCGCCACCCATACACCCAGGGAGATAGCCAGGACCCAGTGGAACACTGGGCCCACGACCCTGACGATGGGGTCAATGTACATGTGGTAAGGGTCCCCGCTCAGGCCGAAGACACGCGGCACTACTTGGGAGGGGCGGGAGGAGTACCGCGGCACGGAGGATCAAGCGACCGGATGGTCGGAAACGGCAAGCAAGGGAAGTAGGGCAATCCCTCACCCGAGTGCGGGAGCAAGGAGGCTTCCCCCCACAGCCTGACGGACTGGCTCTCATACCCTGCAACGCCATCTCACCCTGTGGTGTGGGCTGATTGCTCAAGTGGTCAACTGCAGTGCTCATCACCCTGGCTTCCTGCTAATAACTGCAAGCATAGAATTTACCGTAAAGGGACTTTGCTCAGCCCATACAGGGAATCAGCAGAATGAAGCATGGGGTCCAGGACTTAACCTCTGGTATCACACATCACTCTCCCATGCCAATACCTTTTGAATACTTGTTTTGCTTATTGTCATAATTTTAAGTTTTCAATTACTGATACACATTTTGCAAATTATCTTTGTATTAAGAAAACCACACAAACTGATATAAGGACTAACCATGCTCTGCAACACACTAAAGCAGGTTCAGTCGAAAATGAAAACTCTGCTGTTGACTAACTACTAAAGCATGTGTGAATTGTGGCAGCACCATAGACCTGGTAGTCGTTAATACCTTGTATTATCTACCCACCTGCAGACCAAACAGGACCTAATATAATGTTTAAGCATGATACCTTACTCAGGCTAGCGTAGTATGTACTCATGACCTAACGCTCTACCAGTTAAGCTCGCTTGCATTGAAGCTTCTCAGTTGCTATTAAAATTTTGCCGACCTAAGGACATGTTAAGCATGACCTAACGCACTACTTGTTAAGCGAGATAGCATTGAAGTCGCACTGTTGTTAAAATTTTGCTGACCTAATCGACAAGACATAACTGATCAAACTTGTATGCAACGTATTGTATCAACCTTTACCTAATAATACCAAAATTTTTGCATGTTTCTCTTAAACCCCAATGTAAACCACAAATAAGAAACACTGGAGGATTGCCTTTGGGGTACCTCACACGCGATTGTTACTTGACTATGCACTGCAAAAATAAAGATTTAAAACAAAAACAAACAAAAATAAACGACTTGTAAACTTGGTCAGATTGCATTGTTGGACACGACTCTCGGTTAGGGGAGTTTAGTCAGCCTATCCCACCCTTCCTCTGACCCACCCTTCTCAGCTTCACATTCATCCACCAATAACTGAAAAAAGGGCATCATTGTGCAGCACTTCTCCCTATCAGGATAGTGAATATATCTTCCAACTGCATGTGTAAATATGGATGACATATGGATAAAAAAAATAAAATAAAAAAAAACGGAAAAATAATTGTGCAGTATAATAATCGTGCCCATTGCACTTTTCCAGCATTCCTAGAACACTGCTTGGTTAGATTGGTACTCCCCCTGGAGTGAGTGTAAAAAGCTTTAGAAAGAAGAAGTAGGTAAATCTGAAAATATAAAAATACCATATTTACCTGCTTTCCCCCCCCCAGCCTGCAGCGTGAGGCAACGGCCTCATTCAAAGCTAAAGCTTTTGAAAGAGTTACAGGGGCAGCACGACTGCTAGTCACATTTTTGGGGTGATGTCAACATAGCACAGCGCTCCCCTTCCTGCCAGTCACTACATGTAATGTGGCCAAGTGCAACGCTGGTAGAGGATTTTCTTCAGGGAGAGGCACACAGAGGGCTGATTGGGGAGATGGTGGAGAGGCGCACAGAGGGCTGATTGAGGGTAGGGGGTGGTGGAGAGGCGCCAGAGGGCTGATGGGTGGGAAAGAGGCGCACACAGGGCCAAGAGGTGCACAGAGGGCCGAGGGGGCCCATGAGGCTCACAGAGGGGGTGGAAGAGACGCTGAGGTCTGGCAATGCATACGGAGGGCTGGGGAGGAGAGGCACACAGAGGGCTGAAAGAGTGTGGTGGGAATAACTCCTTAAATGTCTGTTATGGTTGGTAGTAGTGGTTTAAAATGCTGGAAAAGCGTCATGGGAATTATAGCGCACAGTACCTGAAGATCTCCCTTCTGACACTTATAGAATACAAGGTACAAGGCAAGCTTGCCACGAATGATTATGCAGAAGCATCTCAACAATAAAGATGGCCATTGTTCCCAGCAAATATCAACCACAAAGTACACTATTAAAAATAAACAAGCCTGCTCTTAATGGAGCCAAGGGTAGATTTACAGGATATTCTTTAATCTCCAAAGTCAGTCTCTGGATCAGCAAAATATTGTTATTAAATAACTGAATTAAAACAGAATGATCAAATCTTGTTTTTACAACCAGTCGGTGTCTACTTTAGAATCAGTTATTATCTGGGGGAGGGGGGGGGGGAACAAACTGGAATTAAATGTACATAAATTCTTCAGACGACCATCCAAATGAATTCAGTTCCTGTATACCAAAATCTGGACTTTGATAAACAGTGCGATCAATAAGTGGATTTTGCCATCTGCATGCCTTTCAAAATAGTACCAGATTATGCGCATTACTGGCTTTAAATGCTACAAGTGATTTCAAATATAATGCCATCCTGGTTTTGTTATCATTCAGAAAAGTCCAGAGCATTTCAAAAGGGACACTTATTTTTATTATTAATATATCGCCAGCAATTTCCGTAGCGGGGTACAACTGTGTACACCAACACAATTTATGCTTATTTGATTTAAGGTTTTGGTCTCATTTGAATTTTTATCAATTTAATTTAGATATATATATATATTTTTTTTTTTTTTTAAATATGCAGCTTTCGGCAGCATAAGCCCCCCTCTTTAGCAATCACCCTGAATTGGCCTATACATTGACACTCAGCCACTGAGTAAGCGGAGCTGGTTAGAGACAGGGAGCCTGCGGACTGGAGGAAAACATCAGGCAGCAAGGCACACTTATGGTAATACATTGAGTATTCTAACTATACGTCTGTCTAGCTGTCTTAATTTTAACAGGCAATGTTTCATTTCCTGTGAGAGCTCCAGGGAACACAGAAATCATTAGCTTCCAATTCACATCTTGGCAAAAGATTAAGAGTCTTGCTGCAACTACATCCTTACCTTGGTGCATTTAATACCAGGGCTATTTGATACAATTACCTTGTTTTCTGTAAAGGGACATACATCACTTAGAGACAACAGTTTCATTAAAAACTTTAGCTTTGAATGGAACAGTTGCCTCACTCTGCAGACTGAAAAAAGCAGGTAAAAATCGGATTTATATTCACCTGCTTTTTTCTTATGCTTTCCACACCCACTCCAGGGGAAGACAGATATAACCAATCAGTGTTCCATCCCTAGGAATGCTGCAAAAGTGCATTGGGTATGGCTGACAGATTGACACATATGCAATTGGAAGATCTGCCCATCTTGCACAATCGTAACAGGGTGAGAAGAGAGTAAGTCTTATCAGTGCGATTCATGCAGTGCATGCCCCAATGTCAGGTTTCTCGCTCCTGCTGCTGTTCAATTGATTCCCTGTTTCTGTAATTAGTGGACTGGTCTGAAACTGAGAAGGCTGGGTTGGAGGGAGGGTGGAGGCTGAATAAACTCACCTATCTGACATACTGACCATGTTTATAGAATACCTTTTAAAGTTAAATTGTTTTATATTTGCTTAAAAGTGTTTCATTGCTGGTTTACAAAATATATTTGTCAAGTGATGCATGTCCCTTTTAAAAGTTAACCTGAGTGCAATCCAATCCCTGCTCTCTGTATTTTACATAGTCCGTCACTCAATGCTATGAGGCGGGTGCTCTATGGGGGAAGGACTGCAAGACTTTCTTATGCACAGGAGTCTAGATCTGCAGCTACTGTAAGTCAATATTTTCTATACCCCTCCAAAAATATGCAAAAGAGAATACAAGCATTTTTTTCTTTAAGAGTATATTTACTAAATGTTTATACTATAGACACCACAACCACTTTATCTTAATGACTTTCAGCTCCTGCAATGTAAAAAATTGCTGTATTATACAGAGATGTTGATTGCGAGGCTAAACACATATCTAGTGGCGGTTACAAAGATATGGTCACTCTGGACAGTCATACTGGATTCACTGCTTCTTGACCACAATGCTGCTCTATGAGAAGCACATGATTGAACAAGAAGTCATAGAGGAGTCCAGGCTGCAGGAGACGAGAAAGCAAGGGAAGAGGGCTGCAGCAAGGACTAAATCTCAGCAATGGAAATAAAGTAAAGGATTCTTTACAATTTGTAAAGATGAAAAAAGTTAGGGCCCGGTTGTCACAATGAAGCCAAAGAATCTCCCACCTCACAAAATTAATAGGACATTGTCAAAGGTCATCTTAATTCAAACCATATTTATTACCGTAGAACACCACATCTGTGCAACAGACAAGGTAAAATTAAAAAAGTAGTTTGTTGAAAACACAAGAGTGTAATGCACACACTATAAAAAAGGGGAATACTTCTTGCAGGATGCTCCAGGAAGGGAGGGCCAATTCCTGGAGACATCAAATGGAAGAAAATAAATATCCAGGCACACCTGAAGTTTCTTCTAAAAGGCAGTCTCAAAACTTGATAAAGTTTTAGAGAGGAGCCGAAACTTTGTCTCCACTTTCTTGTTTCAAATAAAATGACTGCCTTTCAGAAGAAACCTCAGGTGTGCCTGGATATTTATTTTCTTCCATTTAAGATGAAAAAGTAATCTGTGGCTGCTGAGTGTACAGAAACCAGCCCCTACATTCTCTTACCCCCTTAAACATCCCATTATCCAACATGGCAACTAATCTGCATCTAAAAACATTAAGCATTTTTGAGGTAATTAAGGTAGGAGAAAGGCATTTTTTTAATATAAATACATTTCCACAATACATTCCATATGCTTATTTCAAAACAGTTAAATATAACCAAGTGGTACTGTACATTCCACTTCATAACATTTTAAAAGTATGGAGGGCACCAAGACCGTTTTCTCTTCACATATTAACAAAATAAAACAAAAGTATTGAAGGAAAAAATTACAAATTAAAAAAAAATTGCCTGAAAGCAAACTTAAAAATATTCACCAATCTGATTTTTTTAAAAACTTGTTTACTTACACAGACATTAAGAATTACTCTAACAGGTTCCAACTGGCCTGTTTTTATTCACCACATAACCATTTCAGAATACAGGCAGTCCTCATACCAATACATGGGACTAGCTCTTAATATCAAAAACCACTATATTAAAAGGATGTAGACAACAAAAAGAAATATGTGAAATGGCTAAATCTAAAAAAAACAAATAAAGTTGCGGTCCTTTTCCCAACTTGCATCTGGAGTCCTAATTTCGAGTGGGCATTACAGACTGGTTTAAGGCTCCCAACATCGGGGGAGGCACCCTTGAGCGCAACCAACATTTCTATCTTGTGAGTGCATTCAATGATAGCGCACGTTTATACGGTCTGTGTTACACTATTTGTTTTTGTTCCTTTTAGATTTAGCAGTTTCCCATATTTCTTTTTGTAGTCTATATTCTGTTTGCGAACACTATCTGGGAAGTGATCTCAGGGAGGCTAACCAATTTTATCATTAGATAAGTATAATTCATACTTATTACACACTATTCACACTTCAAATATTGTTGAGATAGTATTGTTTTGAATTTATATAAAAAGGATGGCCTGCAACATTTAAATAAACTGTATTGTGAATCCCTTAAGTCGAGTTAATAGAAGTCAAGAATTTTGAGTTCACATGGCCACTTACCTCCATATGCATTTCATACAAATAACAAAATATATATAACTATATCTTAATTCCTTAATGAACAATGTCAGGTAAAACATGAAGTGATTTTTCTACCTACTGATTCTTGATGGGTGATTTACCATTTCTTGGATGATAAATCATAGTATATATGCATATACAATGTTATTTATCAGATGTGTTATATTACTAGTTTATAAAACATCCCTGAGAGAACTTAAAGTTATACTACAACCCTTTTGGGAGGGGAAAGGTGAATCCATAGTCAGGTGAAGCTCTTGGCAATGATATCTCACGCCCCTTCAAGCTCAAACACTTCACACATTGATTCCGACCACCAAGACCACTTCAAATAACTGAAGTGGTCATGGTGGTTGTAGTAATTAATCTTTTAAAATTAAATAATGTCCTTTTTAATATCCTCAAAGGAAGTTTGTATTGACAGACCCATCAATAAAAAAAAAAAAAAAAATGGACAGGTTCAATAAAAAAACAGGACACACATTTAGCAATACAATGGTCAATTGAAAGTTCTAGCTCTATCATTAGCACTGTGATATGTAGCTGAAAAGAAGCAAGACTACCTCTATCTGTTTGGAGACTGTACGTTGGAATGTTCCCAAACTAGTCCTCATGGACCACCTACAATCCAGGATTTAAGTAGTTCCCTGTTTTATTATAATGGAGATACTGACAAAACGGACTATTGTTGGGTCTTGGGGAGTGGTTTGAGAAACACTGGTCTAAGGGTGGCCAAAGGGCTATTTAACCGTAGATAATTTCCATTACTAAATTGGACAGACTTGGCCATCAACTTTGAAAAGAAAATATAAAATAGGTACTTTGGGCATTTTCTTTAGTTCGAATTGAAGCTGAGAATAAAAATAAATAAAAGCCTGTGACATGCATTCCATTTTTTATTCACTTCAGTATTTATTAAATACTTTATAAAACAACATAGTAGATCATACATTATCCTTTTTGGCAAATTATTGTCAAATGAATATCTACCTAAAAAAGTGTCTATATCAATTTGAAAAGTCGGATTGTCTGCCATCAGAATTAGATGCCAAAAAGACAGATTCCTCGTTAGTACAGTTAAATTATTAATCTGCAAATAATGAAGGAAAATGAATAATCTGATCTACTGTAGCTAGATTATTCGGCTAGTATAAAAGTAAAAATCTGTTACTTTGTGCCCTATATGGAAGCCTCCATTAGATTATTTCATATTGACTTTTACATCACTGGTCAATTAAACAGTATTGATTTTACAACCATTAACAAAATCAGATGATCTCACAATGGATATCATGAGTTCATACTAATAAATAATGAACAAAGAAAATACACACCACACAGACAGTGATGTAAAGTAGCAGACAGCATATAAAAACAGCACTTCTTTTTTCCTGGCCCCTAAATCAATACAATATATTTTGTGGTAATTTTTTCTAAACCCAAGTTGGAATTTAGCTGGATGTTGTTCTAATTAGGTCAATATTGATTTGCAATTCCATTACAACAGGGATACAATTACACCATTATGTAATGGTAATTATTGTGCCATTTTAAATCCTACATCAGAGACGTTGACCCACGCCCACAACATTTGCATTGTGAGCAAATATAAATATCTTCGGTTTCATTTGTATTATTGTCTTAAAAAAAAAAAACTTAACTAAGTAAACTAAACCAGGTTGAATGTGTAACATAGCATCTTCTGCCATAATACGAAATTATTAAAATTCACTCTACACATTAATTAAACTTTCAGCAACTCATCTGATCCATTCTCAAAACAGCAAATAAAAAAATAAAACCATAAGTTAGTTTAAAATGAACACGAACATGGAAATTATTATCTAAAAGCATGTTTTACACTTAAATGAAGCCACAGAATTTATTTGAAGGCCTTCATTTTTGGACGGTGGGCATGATTTGGAGCCAAGTCACTTCTTCCCTGGTCAATTTGTGATGTCACTTCCTGCCTGAGAGATGCAAGTGTATCCTTCCTTGGACCTCCTGCAGTTGTCAGTCTACAGTTCTTAGAATGTTAGTGTGTGATCAAACGAGAACTGATGGGGGCATGGTGTTCTACATCAACATCATCACAAGTCAGTTATGAAATACAGAGTGTAAAGGTCTTTCTCCTACTGCTAAAAACCTTGCCAATGGCCTTCCACAACAACACAGGAATAGAGAATATTCTATAAATTCTGTAAATTAAATTATATGAAATCCACTGCTCGCTTGCAAGACATTTCAAGACTATAAAATACTCCATGAGAAGGCGTTCATGGGATATGTGCAGCAGTGCCTTTGAGAACAATTAGAGAGTCACAAGCAGCAGTTTCAGTTACTTCTTTGTCTGTAGATAGAAGCTACAAATCCCAGAGTTTTGCAACAAAAAGAGGAACTTGAGTTATTTTTATTCCCAACCCCCCATATTGTGAATTTAAAAATCCCCCCCTGGCTTAAACCCCCTAAAAAAGTGCATCATTTGGAATGAATGTAAACACCTCCGTCCACAGAATTTCCGGACTGCTCAGGGTTGCCCCTGAACACAAACCAAACTATATACAAGATAATATGAAAAGGTAGACCCTTTCAAACAAACTTACAAACAGGTATAGTGGAAATTTGTTCGTTTGGTACTAGATTATAATGCCTTGAATACGAATGGAATCATTTGGATACAAATACATACAAATGGACACATGACAAACAGGGGAATGCGATAGGGTTTTGAGGTTGAAACTGATTTTGGTCTTTGTTTCAAGGCACAGGAAGTTTAGAATTTCTAACGCAAACTTTTTGTTCAGAATAAATGCTCAGCTTCTAGATATTTAAATATTAATTATTTCAAACCAACTTTAACCAGATATCTAAACTTAAAAAAAAAAAAAACCATAAAACAAATGTCTGAGGTTTTTAAATTTTGAACACAAAGCTATTTTTCCTATATCTGGGAGGAGCAATATTAATATACACAGCTGGCTTTATTATTATTACAGTTGAGGTCTTCTTTCCAGAGTGGATGTACAGAGTCTCAACTTTGTTCTACACCACGTTTCCTAGTTTGATTCAGTAATGCCAGACCCTCGGTATCCAACATGATCATACATGTTTAGAATATTGGGAGCTGGGGGAATGCTGAGCTAATGTTGGTTCTACCAGATATGGGAAAAACGTGTTCTTTTGTGCATTCTTAGGTTTAAAAATGAAAATTTCCAGAAAACCGTGTGGTTAGCAACTAGAACATTCTATGAGGTGTTGATGCATACTCGGGCCAGTCGTAGATATCTGGCAAGAAAGAGTCATATTCTGTGTTCCACACTTTAGACCTAATATAAGCATTCTTGTCCATGGGTTCGGGGTACTGGAATGCCATGCCATTTCTATATACAAATTCCATGACCTAGAAGACAAGACAAAAGCATTGTTAAACACAAAAATAAAGTTTGAGGTGAGAAGACTCAATAGATACAAAACATGCTACAGTTCAAGAACATTTAGGAATGTTTAAGAATAATTCCCAACAAAAAAAGAACAGTATATATAAAAAATAAAATAAAAGACCATAATCAAATAGCTTATGAAGCAAAACAATATAATAAGTTTAAAACACTGAATGTAAATATACAGCTAATAAAGTTGAAGTGATTTTGATGCTTAGACTGTTCCCAAGTTATGATATCATGGTGGGAAAAATAACTTAAAAATTCAATTTACAGTTGTGCAGTAAAAATAAATGAAAGAAGAAAAAAAAAATCCAAGTAAAATCATCAAAAAGCAATTCCTAATTCCATGATTTGCATATGATGTGTAGTAGTTTAAATTGTGCACCTTGCCAATAAGCCCCAAAATGGAACAATCCAGATCTAATGAGGTTTATGTAAAAAACAGTGTGTTTTGGTGAGTCGACAATCAACTTATTCTATTCGTACAATGCTAGAGAAACACAAATCTATTTTATCTGGGAAGGAGCAAGGAAAAGAACACAGAATAGAATCCACCTACTTTAACCGCAATGCATATTGAAACCTCTCGAATATTAGACAGTGGTGGGTAAAGACGTCCTTGGTCCAGCTCTTCAGGAGTCAACTGTTCTGCCAGAGCCTACAGCAAACCAGAGAATCAGTAAGTATACCAAACATACACGAGACATGGGATGGGAGTAGAGAATTTATTCAGTAAATAGTGAACTGCAATGAACTTTAAACAAATTTGCAAAATTTAGAAGCGCATAAAAAAAAAAAACAATCAAGGTTATTTACTAAAATGAGAATTGTTGGGAATTCAATATGAATGCCAAATTGTAGACCCACACTGGAAACATATGTCAGGAAGAATTTTTCCAATTCAGTTATTTTGGCCTTAGATTTAAAAAGTTTTTTGAATTCACATACATCCCCCAAATTCTCACTTAAATAACCCTGAACATGTATTTTTACCCCTCTATTCTACCCAGCACTGCAATGCACAAAAATAAAAAATATATATATATTTATATATATATATATTTTTTTTTAAATAATCTGTAATTCTTTGCCATTCAAACCAAAAATAAAACTTGTCTGCAATGACTTTCCAAGACTGAAAAATATCACAATCACATTAGTAAGACAATCAGCAAATGAACACCTTAAAGGTTGCAGTGAATTTAAAACAATTTTATTAACTTAGTAGACATGTGAACCATGATTACCAACGAACAGTTAAGGTGCTGTTCAGGTTAAAATATAATTAATGCATAAGAAAACAAATTGCAATAAATGCTTTATTTAATAGTTTCAGGAAATCTCTCACAGACAACAGTACAACCACCACTACAGCTTTGTAGAAGTTACAGTAAGGTAAACCTCTGGTGACTTCTTCCTACTACCCTCACTGATAAGCTTGGCCCTGATTGGGAGCACGTCCCCAAGCAAGACAATCCTCCTCAAATGACACAGTCATGTTGGCTCAATTACCAGCACATAAAAGTCAGAATGGAGTGACATCTGTTATTCTGTGCCTGTATTCCTGCAGCAACTGAAAGATATGCTTGCTAGAGTAATAAGATGGAAAGTAATAGAACTTTGTGTAGGTGGATTCTCCTGAACTCCCATGTCACTCAACCCTTGACTTAGACCTCTTGCATAGACTTTTGTGCCAAGAATTGATTGACAAGTGGGGGAGGGATCATAATAAAAAAAAAAAAAAAAAACATTATTATTAAATCTGTACTGAGCTATAAAAGTTTTGAGTTGGACTGCGAATATTTCATACTTTAAATATTAGATTTTCCCGAATTTTAACATAACTGTAATCCCAATTTTCACAGACACTGCATCTGCGCTTTTTAAAGAATAGTTGGATTTAAACCAAGCTCAAAGTCCTTCCAAGTATTAAATGAATCAGAGATAATCTGGTCTCTATGTACAAATGTTTATTTCCCAATTCAAAGCTTTTGTGAGAACTAAACATCACTTAAAGGCTAAATGAAACAAGCTCTACACAAACTTAGCAACTGTTGCCATAACAGTCACAAACCTCTACCCCCTGAATTATGGAAACTGCACTCCAGTGACTATCTGAACAAAGCAGGTATAACAACTCTAGAGAATGCGGACAGTCATAAGTTTATCAAGGTTAAAAGACCATACACAGTTTAACCCCTTCCCGACCGCGGACATATCAGGTACGTCTGGCAAAAAAACGGTCCGAAGCTATTTTGAGCGCTGGTAGCTCTGATAGTATTGCAGTGATGCTCTGCATGTGCTGAGTGCCTCGAGGGGTCCTGGCACTCAGTGCATATATAATATATATATATATATATATATAACAAAATAAATAAAATGATCAATATTAACCCCCCCCATCCCTTTCTAAAGGCAGTGAATCATGGGGCCTCTGGGGGTGTCCCTAGCCTGCCTCATCATAAGGGGCAGACTGGGGTCATCCAATCCCAGCTTGCCCCATTAGCAATTTCATCCCAAGTGTGTTCCCCATTTCTCTGATTAGTGTGGATCTGCCTCCCGCTCTTCACTTGTGTTTTAGCAAGAGAGGGAGAGAGATCTGTGGTTTAGCTAGAGAGATTTAGGGATTTCTAAAATCTTTTTGACTAAAATGATTGCATCTAAGGCATCAAAACACTCCATATACAATACTGCGGGGTGTCAACTTTTTAAATATATCCACGCTCATGGCAAGAAAATACATTGGGATATCTGATAAGGCCCCCAAAAGGAAGATAGGCAAACAGGATATGTAAAATTTGAAAAATAACGCATATCAGACATTTTGCTTTGCACCCCCCCAGTGAACCCAACACACCTATGCATGGGTGGTATCGCTGTACTCGGGAGATGTTGCCGAGCACATATTGGGGTGTCCTTTGGCAGTAACACCTAAAAGGAGCTGAGAATCTATGCCCAAAGTAGAATGTGTGAGTAAAAAATAACACCACAAAAATGTTTGACAGAGACTGGTGGTAGAATTAGTGCATGTAAAGTGTTGAAATGCCACCATGTGAAATGCCCTAGGATGTGTACTTTTCAAAATCATACGGTCTGACGGGGGTGAATTACATTGGCCGGCTTCAGAAATGTTCTAACTGGGACATGGGTGCATGATGGCCAGCTGTGTTTTTTTTTTTTCCATTTTTAATCATATTTAACTTTTTTTTTTCTAGTAAATTATATGATATGATGAAAATAATGGTATCTTTAGAATGAACATTTAATAGCGAGAAAAACGGTATATAATATGTATGGGTACAGTAAATGTGTAAGAGACAAATTACATCTAAACACAACCACTGCAGAAATGTAAAAATAACCCTGGTCCTTAACGGTAATAACATTGAAAAATGGCCTGGTCACTAAGGGGTTACATAGGCTCTTTCCTTTCCACCCCCCAATTCTGAAAAGAGTTCAAATGATCTGAATAGAATTAAAATGTGAAACGACAATACACATTTCTAATACACAATTGATTAGTTATACTTTAGGGGTGTGGTATGTATATGATATAGTATAGTTGGCAAACACGCAGCACACCTAATAACAGCCTGTCGCATGGAGAAGTTACATTGTTACAGGTCTACCCACCTTTGCAGCTTCAAGAAATACCCGGTCACTTATGTGACGAACACCACTTAGAATGACAGCCAGAGCAACACCTGTGTGGAAAATAAAAAGCTTTTAAATTACAAAGTTTTAGAGCGGTTGATATCATCGCGTTAAAGCAATTTACAAAGGTAAAGAAAAAATAATTTTAAAATCCACCATGTACCGATCTGAATATTAAGAAAAAAGCGTTTCCAGGATTTGCAACCAAAACACTATTTAGCTTTTTGTGTTAAATGATGTAATTAAAATTCTTCCAGTTAAAGCAGCACGGTCACCAAAAATAAACTTAATCATTTTCTAAATAGCTCCCGGTGTGTGAATCTTTTTTTTATATTTCCTGAGAGTTTACCTTCCTTAAAAGTGGCACTGTCACGCCAAACTTACCTTTCTCCTATTGTTTCCCCTTCTTTTCCTCTTAGAATCTGTTCTTTTCATTATTTATAATCTAGATTTTTGTTTTAAACATAGGAAAAAATAGGGACTACTTTGTCTTATGTAATTTTCCTACGCTTTTCTTTCTTTGACACAAAGAGGAGCTAAGCCAGCTCTATTTCCTGTGTCAAAGAGAAGGGGGAGTACTTTCTCTGACACGGGAAATGGAGCTGGCTTTAGTTCCTCCTTAGGTCAAAGAAAGAAAAGCGTAGGAAAATTAGATGAGATAAAGTACTTTGTCTTATTTTTAAAGAAAACGAGATAAGAACAGATTCTGAGGGAGGAAGAGAAGAGGAAACAATAGGAGAAAGGTAAGTTCGGAGTGGCAGGGTCGCTTTAAATGCACAAATAAAAGTATTGCAGTTTATAGTTTGTGAAAGCAAATAAATAGGGGATGGGTCTGCGCCAATATACAAAATAAGTTACAATAACAAGTCCTGAATGGTTTAAACGCGGATTTTGATTCATTTAATTTTATATAACATTTTATCTGCTTTTTATTATCTACCTATGTATATTCTATAATTATTTTGACTATTTACACTATTATTATTCTATAAATTTTTACTATTTATTACTATTAGGTTTTTGCTGGCTGTATATATGTTCTTCTCCTCTATTAGTCTGTTACAATTTCCTTATATTTATTTTATGTTTTTCATATTTTTATTAGGTACTTATGTGTACCGCAAGCAATATGGCCACTTGCTATGGGCATTAAAGCTTTAATAAGCCTATTCCCCAACCAAGATGGCTGCCGCCATCATCTCCTTCCCCATCAGCCCCTTTTCCAGCCGACCCTCGGCCACTCCCCTCTTCCGGTCCTCGGCCACTCCCCCTTCTCTATTAGCCCAATATAGGACTTTATCCTACTGCCAGCAAAACTACACACATGTAGTTCGCTTCCTGACTACATGTCCCATAATACCGTGCTGCTGGAAGTGACGTCGCGCTCATGATGTGCGTCATGTGTTCCGGCCGAAAATATTAAAATTCTCATTTAATAACGCTCGTTTTTATATTAAAAAAAATCACACTACATGTATCTTATAAGTTATATTTATATATTTTTAATCATGAAATGTTATTTATGTGCAATAATTATTTGCTTTGTGATTGGTCTGTACAATTTTGGCGCCAATTTTAATTTGTTCTATTCCTATATAAATCCCAACTAGCCAGGTTGAAAAGTTTTTTATCCATTGATAAAGCCTTATATGGTGAAACGCGTTTGGATATTGTACTGTTTTTATATACTGTTAATAAATAGATTTTGGTCATTTTTTACGTCTATACCATTATCTTTTGATCACTACCTGGCTATATATATATTTTTTATACTTTATTTCTTATTTTCCTTTTATTTATTTTATTTCCTGGTATTATACTCCAAAGAATCCCAGGTGGGGATTATACCACCTACGCCTTTGTCATAGAGCAGTTAGCCTGCCCTATACACTGAGTATATTTTATTATATTTTATACAACAATATTTTATTGAGAGCACTATCGCTGTTTTATCTTCTCTCCGAGCTCCTGATACTACCTTCAAGAACACTCATCTTATATCCTACAAGTGGGGATTATACCGCTGTATGCCTACAACACTAGAGCTAGCAGAAGCTCTACCGAATGTGAGTGTATCTACTATATTTTAACATCTTTTATTTCACGTGTGGAACATATTGCACCATTATTGTTTCCATTTTTATCTCCCACTTGGCCGTCTGGCACTGCAGAGAAGAGGATACTCACCGTATATCCTGTAAGTGGGGATAATACCGCTGCAAGCCATTCACACCAGAGCTGGATTAAGCTCTGCCAACTGTAAGTAAGACCTCTCCTATTTTTACTATTTGGATCATCTGTCTCATCACCCACCACCTTCCTCTACATTTTTGGATACCGCAACAAGAAGAACCTTACAACTTCGGAGACCACATATAAGATCCAATACTCTACTCTACTGAACTCCGTTTTACTATCCCATTCAGGACTTGTTATTGTAACTTATTTTGTATATTGGCGCAGACCCATCCCCTATTTATTTGCTATTCCAAGGACATTTGAGGGAGTCCTTGTCTGGGACTGCTGCCTTTTTCTCCTTCTAAACCGATTAGCGCTGACTCTATTCTTTGTTTTGCTATAGTTTGTGGCCTACCTGCAAAATATCTACCGTTTAACCATTAACCCGGGGTGAGACACACCGACACCATTTCGAGGCATCACCCTGTTGCCCCAAAGGGCGAAAAAAAAAAAACCTGAACTGCAGGGCTGCGACCTACTTCTCAGCAGGCTAGATTCCCACCTAGGCAGATCGTCAACGACAGACCTCTGCCAAGCAGCTAAGTGGGATCGACCCAACATAAATAGTTGGGAAGCAGACTATGGGGACACCGCTCTCAGAAAAGGCCAGCTGACACCATGACTGAGTCAAGGAATATTGGAACCCTTCTACAACGATCACCAGAGCAGGCCTGAGGCTTCTGCCCTCCCTAGAGCTGACAACCACCTACACAGCCCATAGACGCCCTGACAACCTTCTTAATACACCTGGAGGGACGTGAATTATGACTGCCTCTGGTACTCTTCATGTTGACCCTCATTAAACGAGCTTACGCAACATCTTGATTTTTTACTCATGAGCCTTCATTTTTATGCTCAGTCTGCCAGTTCAGCTTTACTTACTTGTTGCCTATTTGTTTCACTCTGGTTTATCTCCCCATATCTGGAAAGTTTTGTACGTTCAAGGCCTAGCTCTATGAACTATACGTGCAGGTTTTCACTTAGCTGGACCTGCACTGTGCTACTCTCATTCCACCTCATGTAGAGCATGGCTTACCCCATCAGCATTTAAATTAACTCATCGTCTCCCTGTAATGTTTAGTGTGACCGTATTTCAATTATCATTACAGACTCCACATGTTCTGAATTTCAAGGCTCATCCAGCATATTCGTTTTATTAAGTTTTTCTTTTTCTATCTTGATCATAAACATGAGGCAATCTTTAATAAAATATGTTATGGCTGATATAACCCGGTTTCTTCTTTCTTTATTATATGCTCACGATGCCTCAATAAAACAAAATTGGAATTTTATTTATTTATTTTTTTTAAATATTAGTAGAATGTTTAGTTGTTAAAAACGGATGTGTCAGAATCCTAGATTTCATGAATCCGTAAAACCATTAATCCCGATCTTACCTGGGAATATGTAAGCATTGTTCCCTTGTCCTGGTTTGTAGGATCTTCCATCACTTAAAGTTACCGTATCAAATGGACTCCCACTGGCAAAGAGACAGCGTCCCTGAACAGAAAATGAGCACATGGTAAACATGCAATTCAGCAGCAAATTTCTAACTGCACTTAGGCCCTTCCAGTTTACAGGTGAAAAAGATCTCATATTATATATATATATATATATATATATATATACATACACACACACATACATACATACATACATACATACACACACACACACACTATTGTCTCTTTCTGTAGTTTTAAACTGAAATGCCCCTTCAAACTATTTCCTTTTTAATGGAGTTTAAAAGGTGCTCATCTAGAATAGAGTTTAGGAGTAGTAGCCAAAAAAAAATAATAATATATATAATAATAATATATATATATATATATTATTATTTTTTTTTGGCTACTACTCCTAAACTCTATTCTAGATGAGCACCTTTTAAACTCTATTAAAAAGGAAATAGTTTGAAGGGGCATTTCAGTTTAAAACTACAGAAAGATGATTGAGAAACAGAAGGTTTATAATGAAGGTGGATAGTTTACTTAATGCTTTCTCAAACTTTTTGGGACTTGACTTGCAGTTATTGATGTAGCAGCTACCCAATGTTGGGTCAGGACTGAAAGAATATTTATTTTAAAAAAAAATGCAAGAAGAATGAAATGGGTTTTTAAGTGCACCTCCCCATCATTTTTTCTCAAGCCATCTCCCACCACCAAAAGCATGGCCCCTACACGATAAATAAAAAAAAAAAAAAAAAAGAAGAATGAAATGGAACCAAAAGACTCACTGCACCATAACAAATACAATAAGTTGGAATTGGTTTCAATGCCCCTTTATAACATGCTAAGTCAGCATTTTTTGTTGGTGCCTATATTGCTCCCCTACACTGCCATGGCCGTTAGACTCACCTCACCTTCCAAGCCAAAAGAGTCTCAATTAAGAGGTATTTTGTTTTTTATAAGGTCAGGCGAGCTTAAACTTTAATGCTTATTGTACTGACAGTAAAAATAGCTTGCTAGTAACTTCTTGGCTCTGTTTTAAAGGCGCTTGAATACTGTTGTTTTAAAGGATGTAGACCTTGATGCCACCCACAAATAGTGGGAGTTCTTCAGCCAACTCCATGTGTGCCCTATTAAGGGTTAATTCGCTTGTAGGAATTCAGAATACTATCTTTTTGATCATAAATTTTGCTTTGAAAAAGGGGAGGGCTTGAAAAGGTTGCAGACAGCAGATGTGCAGCTTTTGCAAGCTGTTTTTTTTCTTCCCATTTACCCCCAAAGAAAACAAGCAGAAATGTAAATACATTTACGGGTATATCTACTAAATTGTTAAAACAACTGCAATGGAGTGTTCCATGAAGCTCCAGAAAAATAAAATAAAAATCTCATTAAGATATCCACAACTCTAGTCAGAATGGTTCAACATTCTCACCTCTGTCAGTGTGTATGCATCCTCGGCTGTGCATTCACCCTTAGCTGTAGGGTTACTCAGAGCAAAGATGATTGGTTTCTTGTTAATCGAACCCATTGCTTTGATTACATCTTCTGTAAAGAGTGGGCCAGCTCCCGCGACACCTGAGAGGAAATTACACAGGAAAGAAATGTAACCTGGGTCCTGCCTGCTCTATGAGAAGCACAGAATATGGAGTCAAAAGGAAAATTCATACAGCTTAAAGAATTGGTTTAAAAAAAACAAAATAAAACACACATCAATTACTACTAGCACATACAAAAGTTACCATCATAGTGTGTAGTGACAACCTTACATAACATGGTTTAATTTTAAATACCAGTCAAACTACACTGAATGCAATATACACACACACACATAAATACATACACACACACACACACCTTTGCTAGATACTACACAGCATTGGTAATGTTAAAATCAGCTCAATGCAGGTACAATCCCCCTCAATTCTAAACACTGATTCACAGTATTGCATTCCACTATTAAATATACACCTCTACTTGGCAGCCTGGCTCCTTACTTGTTGCCGGAAGAATCAGAGGCAGGATGCTTTAGTATTCAAGGTATTAAATGATGTAAAACTCACCAATTATTGCAGTTGGCTTTAATACATTCACCGCATCAAGGAAGGTTTTAATCGTCTGCTCTGGGGCAGGGTGTGCAAAGCACTCCTGATTGCCATCTGCGGTTTCTTCTCGACCCTGTTAAAAAGTATTTTTTTAAAAATAAATAAATAAAAGCTAGATAGAGATACACACATAGAAATATATCTCAATACAAAAATAGCCACATTTCTGCATTGTTTCATTGCTAGTCAGGTCTGTGATACTTGTCTGGTTGGTGATAGTTTGGGAAGCTAAGGGCTTAAAAACAGGATTTTGGAATCCAGAGAGGGATGATTTACCTATAAAGCCATTATAGAAATACCATTCAGTGTGAAATTCCTGATTAAGCCCCTCGGCTCCAGCCTCATGCAGTTTATAAGCTAGCTGTAAGTGATAGGATTGCTGCATTATAAACAGGATCCTTGGAATACTCAAATAATGTTCTTAAATAATATACTTTAAAAAACAAATAAAGTTAAAAAAAAAAGTAATGCCAGGACCGGTCAGAAGAAAATTAATTATATATATAACCTCACTCCTTTATCTTAAGTTGCAACTAGATGTATTACAATTAAACAATAAAGGAAGTTTCCATCCCGTATAAACAATATATCAGAGCTTCTATCAAAACAAACCAAAAAATAAATAAATCTATAAACTATTCTCCTTTGTATGTGTACAATGCGTCTCATATGTACATGTGAGTGTAAAATAGGAAAATAAATAAGATGTATATAGCTCCATAAGTTAGGTCCCAAAAAGTGTAAAAGGAAGCCTGCTTACTTAAACATTGCTTACAAATTAGCACAAAGTATGGATTGGTTTCCTGCTAGAAGTGTAACTAATGCTTAACAGAAAAAGGTTACCAATCGCAGATACTCATCTTAAGCCTCCAGGTCTCACCTGAACCAATATGTATTTAGATGAAAGGTGAAATTATATAAATTGTCCCGGCACCAGTTACTTTGGGGTTCGTCAACCTATAGGTTGGGTGCATCTCCCTTTGACTGGCATGTTGCAGGAACCAAGACTGCAGTCTCTTCTTTGACTCACCTGAACCAATAGACCGAATTTGTCAAACATCCAGATCTTCTGCCGAGCTGCTTCTGCTGAGAGACCACTTTCCATCATTGCCATAACTATGAGGTTTGCAATCCCAAGAGCAGCCTGGTCAAAACAGGAAATGTGCATTATACATCAAATAAAATGTGCACGATCTGCCAGATTCCAGTCACAAAGCATGGTACAAATTTATATCAGAATAAGGACCCTCATCATTACTCAATAAGCAGTTACTATGCATGTCCATCTAAAAAAACATTATCCTCCTTTCTGGAACAATAGTTAAAACAGATACAGGCATGCTGGCATCATAACCGCAATAGAACACTGTAGTGGTTATGGTGCTTAAAGTGCCTCTTTAACAGATCCTACAGACCCTTGTGCAAACGTTTAGGCTAATGTACAATTATGGGGTCCAATAGAGCCCCTATGCAAAAGGTACTATGCCACTAGTTATCCTATACCTCAGGTCATTCTAGGAAACTTTAGATATTTAAATATATGGTTCCTGGAAAATGCTTTGCTAATTACTATATACCCAACAAAGAATTCTTTTCCTATAAAAAGTAGACAGACAAAAAAAAAAAAAACCCCCAAACAAACAAAACAAAATAAACATAAGTACAATAATGAAACAGTGCATACAAGTAATATTAAATAAATCTTATTACTAAAAGTGATTTAAAATGAAAGCCAATAAAAATAACCACTAGTGCAGAATGTTGGGTTAATTTATGTATGATACCGTTTGGAGTTAGTAAATACCCTCAATTACTTTCATTAATAAAGTTCACACATTACTGTTCCATTAAATGCATTATTTAACATTCCTACCTCTCCTGCTCCGAGGAAAAGGACATTTTGCTCTGTAATTGGTATTCCGAGGACATTTTGTGTTGCGAGCAGTCCAGCCAGTGCTACGGAGGCAGTCCCTGGAAACATTAGAGCACAATACATGTCATCTATGCATTTTTTTTCTGTAATGAATGGGTTATAATGCTTAGACAACCTCCATGCAGTCTTGGGGCAGTAATCTGTCCAAAGTTAAGGGAAGTTACACACCCCACTGACACTTGCTTCAATATTTGTGACAGCTGCTCCTTGGGATTGTAACTCATACTAATCTCAGGCAGCAATTTGTCACACACTACCCTAACATACTATTAATTTATATAACTCCTGCGCTACCAGTAAACATTACCCCATGGCTATAACTTTAAACATCATTAATGCAGAAGCAAGCTTACCTATCCTGTCCCCAAATGACACGCAGAGTATCTGACATTTTTAGCTTGTGGCTGCACAATTGTGATTGCAGGATGCCTTGTGCTAATGCCTGGGTACTCCATAATATTTCCCTCAAAGGCCAAGAAAAATCAGAAAATAAAAATGCTCCCCCTTCCAAAAGGGCAGAATTTCCACTCACCAAATTGCTAGTAGAATTTTTTGACTCCATTCAGTGCACTAACACTTGCATTAACACTAATCCTAACCTAAAAATTCCAAGGAATATAAAAGATACACAATTGTAAAGCATGAGTTGTGTGAACATTCTGCCATCTCATGGATATGGAAAGATTTCTAAATCACTCAACCTTCGGATTCATGACTTATTAGGATGTCTCCAGAATTATGTATCCCTTCCCTCTGTTGGAAGAATTGAGAGACATGGGACACTGTATGATCGCTGAGATGGTCTGTCAGACTTTATGGTACCTCTACCTGTGACGCCCACACAGAGGAGTCATGCGATCTCCAAAAAAAGGCAATTATTACAGGACCTTACATGAAATCAGATTTCAGTTATGACTAAAATAGACAATTCTTTATCCACGTGCCACTAAAAAGGGAAAATAGGCATTCTCCTGAGGGAAGAGCAGTCCAATTAGGCTCCTTGTGTTATGCCACTGATGTATAAACATAACCGACAATCTCTACTTTACACTACAAAACAAACAAGGTGGGGACAGCGCTAAACAACTAAACAAAATGCATATAAGAGGCAGCACACCTGAAATAGGGGATTCCCTCTAACCCTAAAGGAGAACTAGACAAGTATACAAAGGAATAGGTAGCGCCAAAAGTTAGTAAATAATATAGAAAACAGAATGCAGAGTACAGAAATTGGCTGGAGATACAGTAACACAAATATATGATAGTCCAAAAAAAATAAAATAATGAATACCAGTAGGTAAAATACAGTCTTTAGATCAAAGATAATCCATATTCAATATATTAAGGTAGCCAAAAATAGTTTATAAAACCACATCTTTTGTTTAATATTCTCTTTTGTTTAATAAAGTATTTTTGGCTACCTTACAGTTTGTAGAAAGCCATATACTTTTTTAACCTTTTATTTTATTTATTACCTGGCACTTTACATCTGTATGGAACCATACAAAGAATCCTTGGTGGGGATTATACAATCTATGCCTAACTCCACCAAGAGTAAGTACATTTCATATTACTGCGTGTATACCTACCTCAATTGAGTGCACTATTAGGAGAGGGTTACAATAATCCATGCGGGAAATTACTAGAGCATGGACAATCTCCTTGGTAGTATCTTGTGTAAGAAAGGGGCGGACGCGGGCTATGTTTTTAAGATGGAATCTACAGGATTTGGTAATAGACTGGATGTGAGGCTCAAAGGTGAGGCTAGAATCAAGTATGGACATATGTGGATACCAGTAATTTAAATGGAGAGCGAAAGAGTAGGATCAGTCTTAGGAGGAGGAAAGACAAGGAGCTCAGTTTTAGAGATATTGAGTTTCAGAAAGCGGGAGGACATGAGATGGAAGAAAGGCAAGCAGTGACACGTTGCAGGACGGCAGGGGAGAGGTCCGGGGAGGAGAGATGAATCTGGGTGTCATCAGCGTACAGGTGGTAGTGGAATCCAAACTAAGTAATAAGTTTACCAATAGAGGCAGTAAAAAGAGAAAATAGAAGGGGACCAAGGACAGAGCCTTGGGGGACTCCAACCGAGACAGGACAAAGGGAGGAGGTATCATTAGAATAGGGGACACTGAATAAGAGGAAAACCACGAGAGGACAGAGTCACAGTGTTTGAGGAAGGAGAGCATGATCAACAGTGTCAAAGGCAGCAGAGTGGTCAAGAAGAATTAGTTTGGAGTAGTGGCCTTTGGATTTAGCTGCAATTAGATATTTAGTAACTTTGATAAGATCAGTCTCAGTAGAGTGGAGAGGGCGGAAGCCAGATTGAAGAGGGTCAAGGAGAGAGTTGGAATTGAGGAAATGAGGGGGGGAGTGCATGTCACATTGCCACAATCAAACAATCCTGACAAGAATGTTTTTTTTTTTTTATCCATACTTTGCATTCACTAAGCATCATGTTTTTGTAGTTTAACACTTTGAGTTGATTTTTTGGCCTGGATGTGAAAGGGTTAAGTTAGCCAACTGTTGTGAATGTTTTTTATTTTTAGGTTTATTTACAGAAATCTCAGCAGATCTCTGGGCCACTAAGAGCACAATGCTATTAGCACTTCTTAAATGTACAGTAATAAACAAATTGCTTCAAATCCACCAAACACAATATAACAATTCAATACTAATGAACAAACAATTCATACCTTGAATATCATCATTAAAGGTGCAATATTTTTCTCTGTACTTCCTAAGGAATCGAAAGGCGTTGTGGTTCCCAAAGTCTTCAAATTGGATAAGTGTATTTTGGCCATAACTATAAGATATAAAATTACACGATCAGCATAAAAAAACAAACCAAAAAAAACAAACCACCTTTCTCAAAATGTATCGTTTGGTACATCAGATTCAAGGGGGAGGAGAATTATTAAAAAATAAAAAAAAAAGGGCCATCAACAGAAACATAGTCCACTAACAACTGATTTTGTGTTGGGTGCTGGGGAATCCTCAATTCTTTTTGTCCGACCATTTGAAAGTGGTTTGACAAAACCCAGTGTGATTGCACAAAGCGTAAGAGGATATTGCGCATAGAGGCTTCCTTTAAAAGTGCTACATTAGACTTAAAATATGCTTTAGTAAATTAGCCATTAAGGACAGAGCCTGCTAACGTAATATACATATAAAACATTAATGACAAACAAATCAAACCAAATAAACTAAAAAACATTTTTTATTTATGAAACGTTCTCCCAAGGAAAAAAGGAGGGAGAGAAATCTGCTGCATAAAGCAACAGATTACATAGGTCGAAATCTGATTAATGGAAAAGCCAGTTTTTAGACTAGACTATCGGATAAAAAAACAAACAGGTAGCTCAGGTGCATTAAAAGAAAATAAGAAAGGGGGGTGGAGCAACCAGCAACAGAGACAAGCTCACGCCGCATGAGCTCCGAGACTTTCAACTCCAATAGCCCAATTTGTTTTGACCCTACCCCATGGAAGAAGACAGATCTGCATTTTTCCTGTATCTCCCTAACATAGACAAACACTTGAAAAAGCTTAAAGCAGCTGTGAGTGAAGTTTCCAGAGATGTTGGTTGCCTGTTGCAGCAATCTCAGAGGCCCACTGGAATCCTGCACTCACTCACTCCTCAGAGGAGGAGGACTTAGGACACACAATGCACACAGCTTACCCAGATGGCTCCCACGAAGCGTTACTCTGCTCCAGCAACTAAAGGAGATCAGGGAAGATCGTGTGGCCCTAACTGACCGGATTAAAGCTATGGAGGAGGATATAGCTGTATTGGGTCTTCAAGCATCTTTTGGGACCATGCAGGCAGGAAAGGCCTCCTTGGATGAGAATAGCAAGCGTAGGACTAGAAAGCTCAGAGAGGTACTAGAGGATGTGGAGGAGGGAGAAATGCCACATTTTGTCTGACGCTTGTTTGCTTCCATCCTTCCACAGATGCAGGCCAAGGGCATACACCTGTCCGTAGGCTCCTAGATCATCCACTGTGCTAGCAGCGTCTTTCTGCTACATGGTAATCCTTTTTCAAACCAGGGAATGGGAGCATAAACCCCCCCCCCCCTCACCCCCCCCTGTCCTCCCCTCCCAAATGCTCTGGGGTTACTAAAAGTTCTAACATTAACATAGTGGCCCACCCAAGGCTCTTTGTATGATAATGTAACTTCACATTAAGTCTCTTCCTGTCGTTCACCAGGGCAAACCCTCCCTGTTTTTCTTTTCTGATTTTGTTTACATGTCTAACATTGGTCCCCTTATGGTCGACACCACACACAGTGATACATATCAAGATTTTGCAGTAAACTTATTAAGCTATAGTCTGTTGACAAACCTTACAAATGGTTTGAGCTATGAGCACACTATTCACCTCCTACTGATCTATTATAAAACAAGAGGCTTTAAATGAACCAGTTTAACCTATATTATGCAATGTAGATGGTTTAGTTAATTTTCTTACTGTCACAAGCTGGTATTTTCAGCCATGTGTTACATTCCATTCCAAAAAAAAAAAAAACTAAATTAGAAGTTACAAAGCACAAGGGTTTTTAATATGAAATTATTAAAGGGTTTTAAAAGCAGTTACTAAGTTCTATATATGAAGCAATAAACAAGGACATATTATTTTCTACTATAACTGCTATGTTACATAATCCCAGTCCTGCGCTAAATACAGAGTAATCATAGTATTATGAGAGTTCTAAATAGGATTGCTCTCCTCTACATTATCTTTATTATTGTGCAACTATGTAAGTAGGGCAGGATTGTGGTTATGTGTAAACAGGAATTCTAAAGAAAAAAATAGATCTGTGAATAAAACTCATCAGATATGCTTTGAAGCTAAGTATATATATAGGGCTTCTATATTTAATAGGGAGACCCTATACTAGCCACAAATTAGACATTTAAGATAAAAGATGAATGTCTAGGACCAGGAGCTGCAAATAAACAGACCAACAGGTTTTAAGTAACTACAACTCCCATGATGCTTTACCGGCCTCATGGTACTTTCCCTTACCGGTCTGTGACAGCGTCCATAAACTCATCTATTAGTTCATCGTAAAGCTCAGTGCGATCCCTCTTCTGGTAAAGTCCCATATAGAACGGGTCCTTCAGCAATGTCTACAGGAAAGAAGTAAAATCACTGCATAGTAAATGCCTGCAATTATACAGTGCTACAATACAACACATGCTAGTTCATTATTAACCCTTACAGCGACAAAGCATAGTGCACCACAAAGCAGATCCTGCTCACCCTTCTGGCACAGAGAAAGCAGAACTCATGCATTCTGTAAGTGAAACCAATAACGTCTTATTGATTCACCTTAGATCAATATTGGTCTAACTGAATCATGCAAAAAAATTATTTCCAAAATCATTTAACATGGGGTGTAACGTTTAAGGACAAACAGTACATAATCAGCCAGATTAAATAGCTTTGCATTTAAATATTAATAAACTAAATGCCAAGTGTACAGATTTATCTGTATATACGTTATTACTGCATTCATTCTCATGCCAGTTCATTTACAAAATACCAACACATTGTGAGTAAAAGTAATCCAACAACACATCTAAAATCATGTCAAAGTTTGAACGCTTTCTTCATTGAAGTGTTGGTGTCACTTTAAAAAAAAAAAAAATAAAAATCACCATCATACCCAGCATTTTTTAAATATACTGGTTAGGAACCATGTTACTTTAGCGATGTGCCTTGTGGCTTCTATGGAAAATCTGCACTAGGTTTAACATGGCTGTCTTAATGAAAGTGGTTAGCTTGTCTTCTAATACAGATGTACCAGTGGCACATGAGAATAGAAAGCACTGAGTGCGCAACAAGCTTGCTGCGTTGACTGGCTACTGTGCAAAGGGCAGAAAGTTCACGCCGTTCACTAAAACCACAAGACCAGGCACAGTTTAATCTAGATATTCTAGAACTTGCACCAGTATGCAGTAAATAAATTGGTAGGTATGTGGTACACTTTTCCACAGGTAGTCTCTGTGTGGGTTCATGGAACCCAGGCAGCCCTTTTAGAGGGGCAGCAGAGTCTGCAGCAAAACCCCAGGAAATAAATGTCTGTGTGCGCCAGTATGAATGGGTATCTGTAGTTGTGCATGTATGTGTGTGTTCTGTGAGTAGTTCTATATGTGTGATCCTTAGGCATGCTTATGTGATTGGTGAACTAGTTATGCATAACAAATTTGTGTAAAAGAAAATAAACTGGCACTGTAAATGGTCGTAATATAAATATTTACCTCATTATCAGTGCCGACATCGATAACGACAGGAAGGCATTTCTGAGGCCGAATTCCACCACATGCGGAATACAGACACAATTTTCCCACTGGTATTCCCATTCCATAAACTCCAAGGTCTCCGAGACCCAGAATTCTTTCGCCATCAGTTACTACAACAGCCTGGAACGAACAAAAAGGACAATCTCAAAATCGGATAATTTATAGAACTCATCATTTATAAAACTGACTTCTTACTTGGTGGTCTCCTGGCACTGCCACCCACCTCCTGCAATGTAGGGCTTGGCTCATTGTCAGAGACATGGCCCTCAGCCAATAGGTTTGAATTGAGGAGCGCCAGGGCACTCCTTACACTATAACCACTGGAGCAAATTGTAGTTATGGTGTCTGCAGTCCCCTGGCACGGTCCATCCATTCAGTGTGAATCCATTTTTGAACAGTGTAACACTGAATGAGAGTCCCTGCCCCCACTGGAAGCATAGCTAAGACAAAGATTACACATGTCATTGTAGTCACACTGATTGGTTGCGGCCACCGTCATCCAAATCACAGATGCTCATACAAATTCTTACTCATTAGCCCAAGCAGCACAAAGGAGATAGGTTGTTAGGGATTCTTTCTAGCACTAAACATTAAAAATTGTTTAATGCTGAATAGAAGGACAGAACCAAGGGACTGCAGACACTATAGCCACTTTAAATAGATGAAGCCGTTATGGTGCCTACATTGTCCCTTTAGGTTTATTCAGGTCCATAAGTGGACCATATACATCTTGGTACCCATACTCTATACTGTTAACAAGTGCCTGCTGATAAACTTTTTACCTACATGTAGTGTTAAAGGGACACTATAGTCACCTGAACAACTTCAGCTTAATGAGGTTGTTCAGGTGAGTGTTACAGCTCCCTGCAGCCTTTTTCTTGTAAGCACTGTATTTTCTGAGAAAATACAGTGTTTACATTGGAAGCTTGGAACACCTCTTGTTGCAGTCAGACGGCCACCAGAGGGACTTCCGAGTTCAGAAGCCCTAAAAAGGCTTCATTCAAGTCTGATGTATTCACGCATGGGTGAATACTTCAGACGTGTATCAGCACACAAAGCACTGTGAACGCGCTTTGTGTGCTGAGGCTGTCAGCACTGCGTGGGAATGGCTTGAGCTGACAGGCTGAAGACCGAAGAGAAGGAGGGGAGGATTCAAACTGTAAGTAAACTTATTTAGTGAGTGTGGGTGGGTGAGGATGGATGATGGGGATGGATGGATATGGATGATAGGAATGGTTGGATATGGATGGATATGGATGATGGGAATTGTTGGATGGATATGGATGATGGGAATGGATGGATAATGGGAATGGATATGGATGATGGGGATGGAGAAAGAGTGTATGTCTAATTTTTTACTACTTGTGTGTTTGCATAGAAACACTATATATAGAGAGATCTTTGTGTGCTGAGGCTGTCAGCAGTGCGTCGGAATGGCTTGTGCTGACAGGCTGAAGGGCGAAGAGAAGGAGGGGAGGATTCAAACTGTAAGTAAACTTATTTAGTGAGTGTGGTTGGGTGGGTGAGGATGGATGGATATGGTTGATGTTTTGGATATGGATGATGGGAATGGTTGGATATGGATGGATGATGGGGGGATGGATATGGATGATGGGATGGAGAAAGAGGGTATGTCTAATTTTTTACTACTTGTGTGTTTGCATAGAAACACTATATATGGAGATATCTCTATATATAGTGTTTCTATGCAAACACAGTTTGGCTGAGGAGGGGGGCGGGTATAGAAAGCAAGCTGAGCTGTCAGTCACGCGAACTCAGAGCACACATGCGCGGTTGAGCGCTGAGATTCCTCATAGGGCGGCATTCAATGCCGCTCTATGAAGAATGCGATTGGTGCAGCACGAAAGGAGAAGCGTCCTATTGGGCTTTGCGATTTCGTCATTTTTACGAAAAAGGGGGCGTGGCCTAGCAGGGAGCTCGGCGCTGGAACAGAGGTAAGTTTTATTATTAAAACTTACTCGGATTTATTTTTTATGATAAGTTCATATAAAAGCAAGAAAGAAGGCTGGGGGACCAGTCTTTCTTGCTTTTATAGGTTAACTATAGTGTCCTTTTAACTAAAAAAGTGCTACGTAGCTCACTAGTAGGGCACAATTAAAATATAGGACCAGTCATCTTACCTTTACATCGGTTTCTGGCCAGTTGTCCAAGATTGATCGGATATGTCCTTTGTCTAATATTGAAATGTAAAGCCCCCTGGGGAAAGAAATAAAAGGTTATGTATACGCTTTCATAGCTTTGTCAAGCTTCTCTCCCAGGTCACCTGATAAAGTGTAACACAGAGAGACAGGTAGAGACACACCTGTGCTTCCAATGAATAATTCAAGGCATCGCATTTACTAATGTACAAAGTATCTCCAAGCAGGCAGCGGGGGGCACCCAGAGGTACGGACTTCAGTATGCAAGGAGTGGTCAAAGTAGGTGACATCTCACTGTGAGTATATGGACAGGTCTGGATTCCAAGTTGGAGACCAGTCAAACTTGTTCCTGTTACAGTGCTATTACTGTATTATATTAAAACTACCACTGTGCTCATATGTTGGGTTTTCCCACATGACTGACATTTATTCAAAATGAAAAGATGTGACTACTTTCAGTTCCCATCTCCATTCTTTCAAACGTTACTAGAGTATTGAGTAGACCAGACAAGTCAGCTGGATGGTGTAGACAGTGATTAATCAGCTGTTTTTAACTTCCATAATATTCTTACTAAACCCCTGTAACAGAACTGGTTTTGTCAAGCTACAATGAAGAAATGATGCTCAAGGAATGTCTTCGTTTAATATATACTTACTTTGGCCTACGGAATATGTGTCCGTACTGCGAACAAGCCAGACCGACTGTGGGCGTGTAGACAATGGGCATTAATCGTTCAATATCATCCTGCAATATTCTATAGAAGAGCTTCTCATTTCGCTCCTGAATTCCCATTACGTAAATGTATCTAAAAAAAAAAAAAAAAATAACAGAAAGATTGTAAAAGTCACTGTATATATGATATTACTGAAAAGGATTGTAAAACCTCATGAGAAATACGACAACATGCTAAACCTATATTTTTTCATTAGTAATTTTAGTGATTATTCTGGTTTTATCATGTGCCAAATGCCATTAATTAGGAGTAAATAGCATTTTAAAATAAATATAATTACACCACGTGACACTACTCAACAAGAGTGGATAATGTATGTTTTACAAGTAATTCTAAATTTAACTATTGATCTTGCTTATAAAAAAGGCATTTTTTCTTGAGAGGGGAGAGATAAATAAGAACTCCAAGCACAAGTTGGGGTGATGGGAAAGCAGTGCTGCTAAAAGAAGGTCAGTAAGGCCTACAAAGAACTTCTTTAGCATGGCCAAGATGTCAACCGAAAAGATGCAAGCTGTGCTAGCCAAACAAATAACGGCTACCCAACAGAGCTTTAACACAACACCCAAGTGGGCCTAAATCACATAGGACATTTAAAGATCCCATTCCAAAATGGAATGACCAACTCAATGTATCGATTTGTCAATTCTAAACAAGCTCGACATTCCATTCTGTCTTAAGAAACAGAGTGTAATGACCACAAAAAGCAACATTTGGTCCTTATAGTTTATGATACACTGTGCTTTTTGTGGGTTTTCTCCAATAATAAAACCCACACACAGACAGGCCTAATAGCTCCATGCTGGAATGGTACTAGAAGATCCAGGGGATGTCATGGTGGTTAAGTGTACATCTTATGCATTATTTACTAGTCTGTTGCTATCCATTATAAGATGTTTCTACCAATAAGCATTAAGTACAGATTTTATTGATGGAAACTTGTTTGGAATACATACTTTTCTAAAGGGTCCTCCATTTTTCTCAGGTTCTTGTGAAATCGAGCAGCTTGAATGTCTTGGGTCTCTATTTTGGAAGGCAAGAGTCCCTGAAGTCCAAGGATTTGCCTTTCTTGTAAAGTAAATGCCATTCCCTAAATCCAGAAAAAAAGAATTGATTGAAACATTCTGCTATGCGGGCAGCGTTTTGTTTAGCAATGCCGAGGTTTACATTCTAGAAGCCATTTTGAATAACATTTTAGTTGCTTTCACAGCTTACAACAGTATGAATTATAAAGAATTCAAAGTTAGGCTGCAGTAGCTAAATTATAAAAAAAATCCCCAAGTCAGCCATGTTTGTAATTCAGCTGTTTTTTGCAAAAATGTCAAATTCTTTTTGTATCTTCAACATTTCACACTTAAGAGAATTATCACGTTAGACAAATATAATGTTGGTGTTATGGTCTGCAGCCAATTAAAAGCACAGGTATTTCTTTATGCAAATAAAGTGATGTTAGAGGGAAAAAATTACATAAAGCAATAAGCCCTTTGTTGTATTAAAGAACTTTTCATAAAGGTTCTCTCATTCTATGCTCCAAAGCAGCACAATCACATAACATGCTGGTTGATCTCACTGAGGGCCTCCAGAGCAGTCTGAATAAATAAACGCAGTGATTGCAGGGTAGAGGATGACAATATTTTAAACTTAATATTGGCTCATTTGTGTTTAGCAGATTACAGGGAATTAAAATGAAAAAAAAATAAAATACACAACTAATCTGATACGACCTGACTGGTTTAGGAACAAACAGATAAGACGCAAGCTTTGAGGTCATTAGTTACCTATATCTGTATAAATCATCCCTACATATATACACACACACACACACACACACAAATGTCCATTTATATAGAGTTTTGTAGCTAAACTTGGGAATTGTGGAAAACGGACAAAAGAATTGCAACTTTTTGGCTAAGACAACTAAGACTGAGACTTTTCACCTCAGATTAGCAACTAGCCTCTTTAGGTGAAGAAACTATACACTTAAAAAAAAAAAATACAATGAAAACGGCAATGCATTATAGGGAGACATATAGTGTTAGTCCATAAAGTGTTTATAGATAAACATAATACACCGTGTTTAGGACAGAATACAGCCCCCATATTACAGAGACCTCGATTTCACATACCTTGTTTGTCCTTGGATTTAACATAAGAGCTTTGCCCTTCTCTTTGGTGTGCACAGTCCGACATGCTGGCAGACTTCTGCTTGCGACTACTCTCAATCTGGATAACATTTTTATAGGTCTTAAAAAACACAAAATAAAAAAACAAAAACAAAGTAAGTACAGTTGGGTGAGGTTAAGAATATGGAAATTCAAACATTCATGCTGGTTAACAAGATTATAAATCTTCAAATAGATTATTAATTGTAATTAGCAGCATTTACAGAACATAAACATATTGTGGAGCACTTTACAATTATACAATGTGGATATTTGACAAGTAGTTTACAGAATAGAACAGAAGAGATGAAGGAGGACGTCACACATGCCATTCTCACACAAAAGTCATGCACATTGTGAGCAAAAATCTTTTAACATTCTCAAAGAAAGAGATATTGAAAAGAATACACAGATCTCATGTAAAAGGCACTTATTTTTTATGAACACTGCAATTGTACATCAATTGCGTATTTTTACTTGCACATGTAAAATTGCATGTAAAAGCACGTTAAAATATAAAAACTGTTTTGTACAATAGGATGAAGATCAGGCTGTGCCAGGAATGGACTGAGCACAGACCGCTACTGGATGAACCCAGCACTATACGTCACACCTGGACTGGAGAATATAAATATAAACACTCATCTCTAACATGTTTTTATCGATTGAGGTTTCTACATATTAAAATGCATGTGCTGGAGGGCAGAGATCTATTAACACAACGAGGTACTATTTCTATATACTTAAATACAAGTTTTTTATTTCTATCAATAAGACAAAAGAAAGTCCCTAAAGCTAGGAGTCTGTAGAACCAGAAGATCAGGTTTAAACATTAGAATAACTCGCACTTACACTAATTAAGAACCCCAGCTGAAGTCACAGTAGGAAATATATTTAGAATATCAATTCTATTCTAAGACAGGACAAATTTCACTGAGAATATGCAACATAGCCTTGTACTAAATAAATGGACAATTCAACAGTCCCTGCGCATGTAATTATTCTTGCCAACTGTTGCAGTTATGAAAAACTCCAACGAAATCTTTAAAAAGCAGACATCACCTTCCTGAATGTCCGATCGGTAAAGTGTATAAATAGATGTTACAGTGATTGACTTTGCTTTCCTGGAAGGACGATCACTGTAGGAACTAGGGTCACACTTTATTACACAGACATCATTGGGAGAAGCATCAATAGTCTAACTCAATACACCCAGATTGATTAGAACGCTGTATTGTAGGTCAAAATTCTCAAAGAGTTAAACCCTGCACTCTAGGCACTGAAAACATTAGATTTTTTTTTTTTACAAAGTAATTGTAAAGAAAAAAAACAAAACAACCTTTTTATCTTCGGTTTGCACATTGTATGATGCTCTACCACTAACCTCTTTTCCAAAAGAAAGAGATCCCCCTCACCCCCCCAAACAAGAAATGTATAGCATTACATGAACACAAAATAAATAGATTTTTATTTTTTTAAATTCATAATTTGATGATGGGAAGAACCATTTTAGAATGAGTGCAGTGGTCAGCTAAAATATGGTCTGAAACTAGTTCATTTTTCGTGAATTAAATTCTGTCCCTTGCCACATTTTGAAAACTTCCCATCCACCTAACCGTATAGTAGCTCTCCAGTAGAAAGCGACATAAGGAGGACCAGGATGTCTGAGACGCTTACTGTATGTCTGTGACAAATGGAGCAGATTTAGAACCCCTGAGTTTGCTGCAAAGACGGAATAGTTTTTTTGTTGTTGTTGTTGGTTTCCCTTTGCATTGTTTAGATCAGTGGTCCTCAAACTCCGGCCCCCCAGATGTTGCTGAACTACAACTCCCATGATTCTCTTGCTATCTATGTAATTCAAAGAATCATGGGAGTTGTAGTTCAGCAACATCTGGGGGGCTAGAGTTTCAGGACCCCTGGTTTAGACGCATAAAATTAGTTTTAAATTCTTAGAACAATCTGTACTCTGATTTCGTTGAACTCATTAATCCATTGTGTCTATTCCTTTTAATCACACACCAGGATGGAACATTAATTACATGAAGATAATGAATAGCAGTGTCTGCTGTAAATCTCAGGAATTCTGCTTTTCAACCAGGAACTAAACTACTTCTGTTAACTACAGGTCAATTTCCTTGATCCCTCTATTACAGGGAGGCTCCAAGTCAGAAAGATTAGATAAACACAGTAAGCTAGGGGCTATCAGGACACAGACTGTGAGAGCCAAACAGCCACTAAAGAGCCAGATTCCGATGCTCTGGTGACAAGAAGCAAGCTGTAGTATATGGGTAGTTTTAACACACCAGGCTATTCAGACATATCCCAACCAAACCACATTGTTAATTAATTTCATTATTATATTGCACGGATTGCAACAGCAGTAACTGGATGCCTGCAAACTTTTTCCAAGATCAATAAAGTGAGACGTTATCTACTCTAGGAACACAAAACTCTGCTTCAAGATTGCGATAGCAAGAACTTGTCTGGGAGCGAGAAGAAAGGATCGAATCAGAGCCAAGTAACATACAAGATAAAATTTATTTAGTAAAGAGGAATCGTCATTTTGGAGATAATGGCACAATTTAATAGCCAACTGGAAGTTAGTTATTAAGTCTGCTTATATAGGTGTGTTTTTTTGTTTGTTTTATCTAATGTAAGACTGGGCTGGCACAGCCTGGCATTCCATGTAAATTCAAGTTTCCCTTATGTGTAAGTGACCTCAGATATCGCAGGTGCATTCAATGAAACACGGGAGAATTTTGGCCATCAAGCAGATAATTATCAGTAGATGCTAGCACACGTTATACAGAAATGCTAAGAGTATAAGCAAGTTTTATTTTTGCCTCCACTGCCCTGCTAACTCCAGCATACACTTCAAAAGCATTTACAGGACTGAGGAAACAAACTGCTAAAGGCGTTCACCCCCTCCACCAATGACTGCACAGGTGGTGGGTAGGTCTTGCTGAAATTCCTGGTCCTTCACAACCATCATTAGTGACAAAAGTGAAGAGTCAGTTCAGAATCCCTCCAGGAAATCTGAACAGACAAGACAATAAGGATGTATTCCATTAAAGGGGCACTATGCAGCCTAACCAGATAACGGTTTTGGTTATGTTATCCGGTTGTCCTAGTGTAATCTCTCAGTTTTATGGCAAACTGTTTAGGAAGAATATAAGCTAAACTAGAGCTCTGCCTGGTCCCCCAGGAGATCACCCCAACTTTGAACTCACTGATAATTTGGACCACATTGTTTGGCTGAACGTGCTTCGAACTGGTAAGAAGTAATTGACAGTGATAATTCAAAAAAGGTTAATTGTAGATTATCAGGGAGGCAGAGGATAAAGACGGTCCCTGGCAAGAGATACACTACATGTCAAACTGTTCCTAAACAGAAATTTCTGAAAAATGGGCACTGCCATTTACAATAATCTAGACAACATAACTGTTACAGCTCACGCTAAGGGTTATGTTAGAGTTCCCCTGATCTATAAACCGGTTTGTTTTGGTGATGACCAAAGTGTCTTTACCCAGGCATGTGTTGCAATAAAAGGATTGCGAAGATTAGGAAGGTGTGCTGGATATACTCCCCCCCCTCCCCCCGCCTCTCCCCCTGTTTCATACCGGATTGCAAATCTGGAATTTACAGCACCTTTCAGGAAAAATGTGATATATTACAAGTTGCACTCACCACTATTTCTATATAGACTATTTTCCTGAAGGAACATACTAAGGATGACTCAAAAGAGAGTGTTTAATAAAATCAAATGCATTGCACCATGGAAATAATTATTAAAAAGTAGAATATATAGTGTTATTTGCATAATTTCATACTTTTTAGATAGGTCTAATACTGCCTCAGAGATATAAATCTCAGGTGATATCAGCATTATGTGATTTACAGCTTCTGAAAACAGTTATTTTATTGAACAGATCTACACGGATTAAAGTGTGTAAGCTCATTGAGCAGGGCCCTCAACCCCTCTGTTCCTGTGTCCAACTTGTCTGGTTACAACTACATGTTTGTTTGTCCACCCACTGTAAAGCACTGTGGAATTTGTTGGCGCTATATAAATAATAACATCCTTACTGTTCCTTAAAAGCCATGAACAAATCAATTATTAAAATTAAAACGTATTACTTTAGGGGTTATTAAAAGGGATCTGTCAATTTTGGCAGTCTTTGAATAATTCACAAAGACACCTGAAATATACTGGTCTGGTGGGAGTCTGGTGGTCGTGGGGTACTGTGGAAGTGGGCTTTACTTACCGCTGGTTGTCCCTCGCAGCAGCAGCAGCCATCTTCATGATTTAGCTCCTCTTCGGCTCCTGGTGCTCCAGCTTCCAGGAGCCACGTCAGTGCTGCACTCTCGCGCATGCATTTAAGTACAACACTTAAGGCTATGGAGGATCACGCGAGATCATCCATAAAAAAAAAAAAAAAAAGTCCTTTGTGATGGCTGCTGGGATTGAGCAAAAAGTTGATGGCGGAGATTCTCCTTTGGTCAACCTCAAGGTTTACCATAAGACATATTAGTCCCTACTTTGTCTTATGGTATCTCTGGATTGCGTTAGAATATCAGTGAAATTCCAACACCGTCTTAAATCAGTATTTCATAAAGATTATTTCTTTATGAAACACTAAAAAGTGGCAGATCCGTTTTAAGTAAAAATTTACCCCCTCCCCAGAGGTGGCACAGCATGGTTTAGTGGGTGTTACACAAACTGTAACATACATGCTCTATTCCCTCCTACCGCACGTTTACCATTTGATTGGCACAGCTTGTGCAGTTTCCCTACACATTGGGTATCAAATATCTATGGAGACGCCATAAATATCAGTGCTGTACTCTTGAGCATGTGCCAAAATACGCACTGGTGTGCTCTTCCGATGAAGCACAGGGAGCTGAAGAGTGAAGATGGCGTTGGACAGCATCAGGTACGTCTAACTCACCTATACTGCATCCCAAGTCACCGCAACCCAAGCAATGATGTCCCCAATCGTGGTTCTTTGCAAAATATGCAAAGACTCCAGAGAGTGACAAAGCCATTTTAACAACCACTGACCTAAATGCATAGACCCTTTGTCCTTTTAAATTGGTGTGCCATCCTTAAACTTTTGTGTTGCTGTACACAGGGAAACAAAAACAAAAAACAAAACAAAGCAATTAATCCACATGCTTATCCGAAGCCTGAGCCTTCTGTTACAGAGCAGATGGCCCTCAGAAGGATTTGGGGGAGGAAACATAATACTGGGTGTTCTAAGTTCACTTTTATAGTCTTTAACCCACCATCATGATATCTAGGTGAGGGAACTGCTGCATTACAGACTCTGTGAGGCCTTGTTTAATCAATCCCACATCCCTTTTTTTTTTTTGCATCTGATTTCAGTTCCCTCTCCTACGTCATTGATCACATGCTTTATTGTGCAATTGGTTACTACACAGAAAAAAAAAAACTTTGGCATTAACTCATAAAAAAAATATATATAAATGCTGACCTAGGTCAAAAAAAAAAGAAAAACTCATTGCAAAGATTTGAAGGATGAGTGATTCGGTTTAATCAACAATAATCTTAACCTAAAATCAGTTTTTTCCAGTTTATTCTTGCAGATGGGAAGTGCTCACATGCTAAATTGTAGTTATTTATAGGTTGTGTCTCTAGTGTTGTTAATCAGAAAATGAAAGGTCATTCACAATAACAAATGTACTTGCAGCATTGCCCTGGCAAGATCACTTTACATAATGCTATCATAAAGGAGATAATGGAATGAATAATGATTGTTATGTGAATCAAGACTTGCCATGTAGATGTCAACACATAACCATTTGCTTGGAGAAGAAAAAAAACAAAAAACCCCACAAAAACAAGAATGCAATGAGTACACTACAAGGTGTGCCAGACCAGAGAGACTGATTTACATCCAAATGAAAATGGTAGGTATGTCTATATCCCATTGTACAGCGCAACGGAGCTTGCTGGCGCTATATAAATAATAATAAGATCTGCACACTCAAAAGTTTTTGGGTTAACATAAGCTCCCGGCAAGATATGTAGCCTGTTTTTTAGAATCACCCAAAGATGGGTTGTTATCCTACCTACCCTCTCCATGTGTTGTTGCACTATATTTCTTAACCCCTTAAGGACACATGACATGTGTGACATGGAATGATTCCCTTTTATTCCAGAAGTTTGGTCCTTAAGGGGTTAATCATTCCATGAAACATACTACTAGATTCCAGGAGGGCCAGTGACAGACACTCCTAATCTACAGGCATCAGTAAATTTGGCAGTTTTTCCCACAACTTTTTATTTTTTTTTTAGAAAAGTAGGAAATACCCTACTAAGAGGCACAATACAAAAATGTGCACATGTATGTAGGTATATGTGTCCTGTGGATTCTTATAGCATCTAAGTGTATTTATTACACTAAAAACACAAATGTAGAAAGGAAAATACACTAAAGAAGTAAGTCTAAAGATACATGTGGATGTGAGCTCACTGGAAAATTCTGAAAAGATAGAGAAAAAAAACCCACACAGCTATGCCAGCACTGCATGCTTTCCCTTTAACCTGAGGAGTGAGATGCTAATATGTATAGTAATAATTGCAGCTGTTGTTCTGCTACAAAGATAGATATTGGACAAATCCATGGTATGTCCTGTGTTAACACATTGACTGATACAGGCACACAGATGGGTAACAGATAAGTCCAAACAGATGGGATGGTTATTACATAAACCCACACAGGAAACAGTAATTATTACATCTAAAGTCAGCATGTGACAAGGAATCTGAGGGTTCTATGGAACCATGTACTAAGAGTAAGAAAGGTTCTAATTATATGGTTTTCTGGGGCTACTCCCTAGTCTAAAAATAAAAATAAATTATAAAGGGCTGAGTTTCCATCACACCCTGCATGCCAAAACACTTTATCTAATAGGATTCACAGTCAATGGTACCCCAATAATCAGTGGTACCCCAAACCTGGAGACTGGCCTGTTACAATCACATCATCCAATGGTTCTCACCTGCAGATGCGGCTCAGGCCTCCTCTGGGCGGTAGGAAAAGGCAGCAGTGTCACAGTGTGAGAGGAGATAGGAGGTGTGGGCTGCCAGCTCACTGTGTGCAATAAATAAATAAATAATAAAATAAGACTCACACAGATCCCACCTCCTGGCAGCTACCGCTTCTCTCTCTACAGGCAGCCAGACTGGCAAGCACACTGCTAGGGGAAGATGGAAAGGAGGGAAAGGGGCGGGGCTAGAACGTTCACCGCTAAGTGACAACTGAAGGGAACCAATTACAGGAAGGACAAGAGTGGGTGTGACCAACCATCTTCAGGAGTCAGATACTGGGGTAGGAGGAAGCTGTAAGATGCAGAGCATGGCTAGCTGGTACTGTACCTTTATATGGGTTAACCCTGTGAGTGCCAGAGGGGAGCATGGCTAGCTGGTACTGTACCTTTATATGGGTTAACCCTGTGAGTGCCAGAGGGGAGCATGGCTAGCTGGTACTGTACCTTTATATGGGTTAACCCTGTGAGTGCCAGAGGGGAGCATGGCTAGCTGGTACTGTACCTTTATATGGGTTAACCCTGTGCGTGCCAGAGGGAAGCATGGCTAGCTGGTACTGTACCTTTATATAGGTTAACCCTGTGAGTGTCAGAGGGGAGCATGGCTAGCTGGTACTGTACCTTAATATGGGTTAACCCTGTGAGTGCCAGAGGGGAGCATGGCTAGCTGGTACTGTACCTTTATATGGGTTAACCCTGTGAGTGCCAGAGGGGAGCATGGCTAGCTGGTACTGTACCTTTATATGGGTTAACCCTGTGCGTGCCAGAACAGAGCATGGCTAGCTGGTACTGTACCTTTATATGGGTTAAGCCTGTGAGTGCCAGAACAGAGCATGGCTAGCTGGTACTGTACCTTTATTTAGATTAACCCTGTGAGTGCCAGAGGGAAGCATGGCTAGCTGGTACTGTACATTTATATGTGTTAACCCTGTGAGTGCCAGAGGGAAGCATGGCTAGCTGGTACTGTACATTTATATGTGTTAACCCTGTGAGTGCCAGAGGGGAGCATGGCTAGCTGGTACTGTACCTTTTATATGGGTTAACCCTGTGAGTGCCAGATGAAAGCATGGCTAGCTGGTACTGTACTTTTATGTACTGTACCTTCGGCTTCCAGTATCATTTCTATGCGAATGACACACAAATTTATCTGTCCGGCCTGATTTTTCACCACCCCTCTTGACTCGTGCCTCTGACTGCCTCTCTGCTATTTCCAACTGGATGGCTGCTCATTTCCTTAAACTGAACCTGTCCAAAACAGAACATCTGGTGTTTCCTCCCTCAAGTGTTGCTACTCCCTTACCTTTGTCCCTCCAAGTTAATGGCGCTACCATCCGCTCTACCTCTAAGGCTCGCTGCCTAGGTGTTCTCTTTGACTCCGACCTCTCTTTCACCCCTCGTAAGGCAGTGGATGAGTGACAGGCAACAGAGGGTTGAAGTCAATGGAGTATATTCGAAGCATGGTGTAGAAAATTGTATTGGGCTGTCCTGAGGTATTATTGTGAGAATGTTAATTTTAGCTTTATTTCCTTTGTATCCATGTTTCGTATGCAGCATTCGTCTGGTTGTTCATTAAAAACACTCCGTTCGACATACGAACAAACTACCGAACAACCAGACCTCCCTAGAGTGAAGTGTGCCTCATTTACCTCCCGCATCTATGTTCCAACCACATAATTGGTAATTAAAAGAAATGTATTATGTGTTCCCTGGGTGGCCGCCATTCGGCATACGAACACGTGGCGGTGGCCATCTTAACATACGAATGCTCAGCGGTGTTTGGTCGTCGAGTGTCTGGAACCCAAATCGGACACTCGACTACGCGAACATCGCTGAGTCCTCCAGACTTCCATCATTTCGTTTAAAAACTACCGAATGACCCGCCGTTCGGTAGAAAGAATCCAACAAACAAGGGGATTCATACGAATCCAACCCCAGTCTATGTAACCCGGTACTTTCGTGTGTTTCATCCCTCAAACTGAGACCGACCGCAAGGCCAGAATGTATGGAACTGATTTCGGCTACTACCTCCTGTGCGGTCGGTCAAATTAATACATCCATGTAACTCCTGAACCCCTGGTCCGATATGGGTGATTTTTGAGTATGTTGCTCACCCAGATCAGGGGATGTAATATTTAGGGGTGTATCTCTGGTATTAGGGGAACATTCAGAAAATGGGGAGAAATATGTATTTCTATGGAAATACCAGCGGAGACATCAATGAGAAACTAGGTCTGGGCTTGTCACCAGTGGGGTACCTCAGGGATCTGTACTTGGACCCATTCTCTTTAATATTTTTATTAGTGATATTGCAGAAGGTCTTGATGGTGCGGTATATCTTTTTGCTGATGATACTAAGATATGTAACAGGGTTGATGTTCCAGGAGGGATAAGCCAAATGGCAAATGATTTAGGTAAACTAGAAAAATGGTCAGAGTTGTGGCAACTGACATTTAAAGTGGTTAAGTGCAAGATAATGCATCTTAGATGTAAAAACCCAAGGGCAGCTTACAGAATATTTGATAGAGTCCTAACCTCAACATCTGAGGAAAGGGATTTAGAGGTGATTATTTCTGATGACTTAAAGGTAGACAGACAATCTAATAGAGCAGCAGGAAATGCTAGCAGAATGCTTGGTTGTATAGGGAGAGGCATTAGCAGTAGAAAGAGGGAAGTGCTCATGCCATTGTACAGAATACTGGTGAGACCTCACTTGGAGTATTGTATGCAGTACTGGAGACCGTATCTTCAGAAGGATATTGATACTTTAGTGAGATTCAGAGAAGGGCTACTAAACTGGTTCATGGATTCCAGGATAAAACTTACACAAGGAAAGGTTAAAGGAAAGTAACATGTATAGCTTGGAGGAAAGACGAGACAGGGGGGATATGATAGAACCTTTTAAATATATAAAGGGAATCAACACAGTAAAGGAGGAGACTATATTTAAAAGAAGAAAAACTACCACAACAAGAGGACATAGTCTTAAATTATAGGGGCAAAGGACATAGTCTAAAATTAGAGGGGCGAAGGTTTAAAAATAATATCAGGAAGTATTACTTTACGGAGAGGGTAGTGGATGCATGTAATAGCCTTCCAGCTGAAGTGGTAGAGGTTAACACAGTAAAGGAGTTTAAGCAGGCGTGGGATAGGCATAAGGCTATCCTAACTATAAGATAAGGCCAGGGACTAATGAAAGGATTTAGAAAATTGGACGGACTAGATGGGCCGAATGGTTCTTATCTGCCGTCACATTCTATGTTTCTATTGATACCGGAGAAACTGACGGAAGCAAAGCACAGAGGGATGGACACAGGTTTCTTCAGGAAGGAAGAGATTCTTTATTGGATCACCGATCGGGACTCAGAGGGACTAATGTCACCAAAAATACAGCAAGTTCTGAGCCCTGAACAATAGTGCAGGCTCCCTATATAGGCACATAACTCCTCCATATTAAGCTCCACCCGCACATTCTCTTGACCAATCATTACAAATAAGAATTAACTTCCTGCTTGACCGCATGGCTTGTCCAGCACAATGGAGGAGGAGAATACTACATCCTGTATTCTTGCACATGCTCCGTACACTACTGATCGTATCTTGCCTCGTGCAACCAACTGATCGATACGTCAGCATATGCACGTACACGTGCCACGTGGTAATCTCGGCCTACTAAATTTATTTTTACCGAGATTCCACCACATTCCCCCCTTTGATGCCTCTTGATATTTTACAATTACTTGAGGCATGACTTAACCTTGGTTTGCATACACCACAAGTTACCTTTGAACCAGACCAGACTTATCCTACGATGTGAATCTTCAACACTCGTCTTCCTGCATTGGTTCTCCCTGATCTAGAGCCTTATATTTATAGATTGCCATTATCTGTGCAGCAGCCTTCCTCTCTGCTATATTTTCTATCAGGCTTTGCACAGACCTAACTACTAAGGGTATAAGACACGGCAGGAGTAGACACAACATTAAAATCAGTAGGACTCCACCTACCACTGCCTTAAGCCCTCCAAACCACTCATACCAACTACCAAACCAACTACTTGGATTGTACCCTTTCCATACCTGAGTAGGCACATGCGCTAGTTTAACCATATGGCTAGTAAGCTCAGCTATTGCTTGCCCTGCGTCATCTATTTGAAGACAGCAATTGCTCAGGTTAAACTTCCCACATACACCTCCCTCTACTGCCAAAAGATAATCCAAGGCTAATCTATTTTGGTAAACTGCTGTCCTCATCCTGGTATTATGCTTCGCTAGAAGATTAAGCGCTTGTGATGTCTCGTTAGTAATGATCTCAACCACCGCCTGTAACCTTATAATGCGGTTGAGCATATAAATAGGGTTCTATAACCAAAGGTACCATCCTCTGCCCACATGGCTGGCCCATAATAATCTATAATACGCTGGGGAGGCCATTCATTATCTTCCCAGGCACCTATCTCTATGGGTCCCCTTTTCTTCCTATGATTCACATCATACACTTTAACACCTAAAGTCTCACCTGTTTCAATAGGCAACAAGAAGAAGGATGGTTTTAACATACCCAACACACATGCCCCTTCACAGTCCTGTGGTAACTCCGAATAGGCCTTCTTACCACAGATCCAGTACAAATTCGCTGGGGCTCTCCAGTTAGATGTGATGGATAGATCAAACCATACATCCTTTAAATTGGCATATCTTGCAAACGGGTTAGATGGTTCTGAGACATTTGAAGCCGACCACCAAGTTGTATTCTTTGTATCATCATCATAAACTTTTTGCCCTAGACAAGTTAATTCTCCTACAGAAGTATTATACATCATTCCTTTCCTCGCTATGCAAACATAACCTATGATGGAGGTCTTCAATCTCCACTCAGTTTTACCTCTAACACTCATATGATAGTCGGCTTGTGTAGATATTAATTGGTCAACTGCCTCAGAACCGGACATTACCTCCTTTGCTTCCCAAGGCCATTGGTCTCCCATGGTAGTACCTCCACACACATAGCAGTTGGTAACATTAAGACTACCGGCAATACTTTCGGCTAAATCAATGAACAAGTTTTTAGCATTATGGGGGATCTTATTATCTATGCTCATCTCTTCATAAAAGGAATGGTATGCTTGATGAGTTTGGGAGGTTACCGTATCAGTCTCTATCCCTATAAACAATATTGTCCCAGGGTCTAAACCCGTCCCATATATTTGAAACCCAAATAAATTACCATATTTATCTAAGAACTTGTCAGGGTTATTTATAAGTATATGGATTGGATTGCATTCCATAGACTTACAATATGGATCAGTAGGCAACTTAGTCACAATCATGTCCTTGTCTGCTGTCTGTCCCCAAGTCGCCCACCCCACACAAGACCAATATGGGCAAAAGTTATAATCTCTATTTGGGCATCTTGGACTTACATATTTATTTTTACTACTGGGACAAATATATTTATCGTTAGACCCATACGTCCTCTCCCATCTAAGATCCCCACATACATTCCACGGTTTTCTACCACTTGATATTGCTTTACACGCATCAAATAGCAGAGCACCTGAAAAATATACGGATTTTAATACCGTCTTATTAATTAGGGTCCCCTGAGAATCTCCATTTCTGAGAGTCAACCAAATTGTACGGGTTTGATACTCAGGACTGAAGCACTTAGGTTCTCCTACTCCTAAATGACACACACTATATTCTATATTTAAGTATCTACATCTTGATACATCTCCTTTACACTCATAATGCGAATGCCAAATTAGGGTCTGGGATATATGGTTACCTGTTCTTGTAGTCTTAATGCATACCTCACAGCTAGGAGTGTTGGTACCTCTACCTTCCTGAATATAAAAATACACATAAATAAACATTATTAAAAATACATCTTTCGTCGTCATCCTCAGTCTTCGTCCGTGTGAAGGCACCTCAGCTTCCAGGATGTAAGGACTGCAGGGAATGGAGTTCTGCTCGTCTTCACAGGGGTCCCCTCAAGACTTTCCCTGACTTATACACTCGTTGGTGAGTGGACAGGCTTTATTATGGCCTTCTCACTCACTTACCAAGTCTCTGAAACAATAAAATTTGTAATCTACAAGGTTCCTCGTCACTCCGACTGAGTCGTGCGTTTTAACCGGATCTTGCAGGGATTCTCTGGATTTGCTGTAACTTGCCAGGAATCGGCTGCTGCTGGTTTAACCCTGGAGTGATGTATCCACGGAGCCACTTCGGCTACTTTTATCGCTGTAGGGGTAGACAGAAGAACAACATAAGGACCTCTCCACTTGGGCCCTAACGGCACATTATTCCACTCTTTAATCCACACTTGGTCGCCTGGGTGGTAACTATGAATTGGGGGATAAATATTCACAGGTAATCTATCTTGTACCCATTTCTGTACCTCCTCCATAGTCTTACCCAACTCTACAACCTGCTGCCGGGTAATTCCTTCTCCCAACTGACTCAAATCCCCCCTTAAGTTACCAAGCACGGGAGGTGGTCGCCCGTACATGATTTCAAAAGGAGAGAGGCCCATCCTTCTGGTAGGTGTACTACGGATTCGCAATAGAGCTATGGGCAAGAGAACGTTCCACTTAAGTTGGGTTTCCTGACACATTTTAGCCAACTGATTCTTAATAGTTCTATTCATTCTCTCTACCTTACCAGAACTCTGGGGTCTATATGCCGTATGAAGCCTCCACTTTATACCAAGCATATGAGTCAGTTGTTGTAGGCACTGATGAACAAAAGCTGGACCATTGTCCGATCCTATAGAGCAGGGTAGTCCATATCGGGGTATTATTTCTCGTAGCAGGAATCTCACGACTTCTCCTGCTTTCTCTGTACGAGTAGGACATGCTTCTACCCAGCCTGAATAGGTGCACACCACTACCAGCAGGTAGCGATGTCCACCCGATTTAGGCATCACTGTATAGTCAATTTGTAAATCGGACATGGGAAGTCCCCCCATAAACTGGACTCCTGGTGGCTTTACTGGTCCTTGTCTTGCATTATTTTTAGCACACGTTACACATCTACGTACAATGGCCTGAGTCAAGTTGGACAATCTTGGTATGTAGAAATGTTTTCTGAGAGATTCTTCTGTACTGTCTCTCCCAGAATGTGTCCCGTTATGATAGTTTTGGACAATTTCTACCGCTAGTGATGCTGGAATAACTATTCTTCCATCTTCTAACTGATACCATTTGTTCTCCAAATACTTTCCAGGTTCAGTCCTTAACCACTCCTCTTCTTGAGCTGTATAAATTGGAGTCCATTGAGACAGTGGAGTTGGTATAAGAGCAGCTATATGCCCCACATATTCCTGTCTTCCTGATTCAGCAGCACGCTTAGCTGCACTATCTGCCATCCGATTCCCTTTGGTTACATCACCATCTCCTCTCAGATGCGCCCGACAATGTATAATACCGACTTCTTTCGGCTCCCACACTGCTTCCAATAGTTGTAGGATCTCAGCTGCGTATTTGATTTCTTTGCCTTCTGAATTCAATAGTCCTCTTTCTTTATACAAAGCTCCGTGGGCATGAGTGGTTAAAAACGCATACTTGGAGTCCGTGTAGATGTTCACTCTTAAACCTTCAGCCAATTGTAATGCTATCAATTCTGCCTTTTGTGCTGATGTTCCTTTTGCCAGTGGCCGAGCTTCTATCACCTTGTCTATCGTTGTTACTGCATATCCTGCATAGCGGATCCCTTCTTTTACATAACTACTGCCGTCGGTGTAATATTGAACATCAGGGTTCTGGATGGGAAAATCACGAAGATCTGGTCTACTTGAAAATACTTCATCCATTACTTCCAAACAATCATGTTGACTTTCAGTAGGTTGTGGCAAAAGGGTAGCTGGATTTAAGGTATTTACAGTCTCTAAATGCACTCTTGGGTTTTCACACAACATTGCTTGATACTTGGTCATACGGCTGTTACTAAACCAATGATTTCCTTTGTAATCCAACAACGTCTGTACTGCATGTGGAACTCGTACATAAAGTTCTTGACCCAGAGTGAGTTTATGGGCTTCAGCTACTAGCAGGGCGGCTGCAGCTACAGCTCTTAGACAAGGTGGAAGTCCGCTGGCCACTGCATCCAGTTGCTTAGACATGTAGGCAACAGGTCTTTGCCATGATCCCAAGTACTGTGTCAATACTCCCACAGCCATTCTTCTTTGCTCATGTACATACAGGTAGAATGGCCGTGTGTGGTCAGGTAGACCTAATGCTGGGGCACTCATCAAAGCCCTCTTCACATCTTCGAATGCCGTTTGCTGTTCTTGAGTCCATAAGAAGGGGTCGTGCTCTGTACCTTTGATAGCTGCATACAGAGGTTTTGCCAGTATCGCGTAGCTGGGAATCCATATCCTACAGAAGCCTGCTGCCCCCAAGAATTCTCGCACTTGTCTTCTATTCCTGGGTATCGGTATTTGGCACACAGCTTCTTTTCTCTCTGGCCCCATAATTCTTTGACCTTCAGAGATATGGAATCCCAGATATTTGACAGTTGGCAAACACAACTGAGCCTTCCTTCTTGACACCTTGTATCCTGCCTTCCAGAGAATGTGTAGTAGATCGTGCGTTGCTTGCTGACATACTTCCTTTGTAACTGCTGCTATCAACAAGTCATCTACATATTGTAATAATACACACTCTCCTGGGATAGACTCGAAATCTAGTAGATCTTGACTTAGAGCTGAACCAAATAGGGTAGGTGAATTTTTAAACCCCTGGGGCAATCTTGTCCAGGTCATTTGGCGTTTCGAGCCCGTTACAGCATTTTCCCATTGGAAAGCGAAGATACATTGGCTTTCTGCGGCAATTCGGAGGCAAAAGAAGGCATCTTTGAGATCTAAGACTGTAAAGTAAGTAGCCCCGCCCGGAATTAAAGCAAGCAGGTTATATGGATTGGGCACGACTGGATGTATACTAACAACCGCATCATTGACTGCTCTCAAGTCCTGCACAGGTCGATACTCATCTGTACCGGGCTTTTGAACAGGCAGCAATGGGGTGTTCCAGGGGGAAGTACAGAATTTTAGGATACCATACCGTATGAACTTATCCAGATAAGATTGGATGTTCTTCTTAGCCTTCTGCGGAATATGATATTGTCTCAGGCTTACTGGATAAACCCCAAGTTTTAGTTCGATTTTAATAGGTGGAATATTGCGGGCCAGTCCTGGTGGGTTGTTCTCTGCCCAAACTCCTGGTATGTTAAATAAGGATTCATCACTCCTCGGGTTTTGGCTAGTCAACACTGTATAAAGTCGCCACTCTTCTTCCTTTGGTACGGACAATGTCATAATACCTGAGGGTCCATTAAACTTTAAGGATGTTGTTCCATTTGGTAGGAACGTAATCTGCGCTTGTAATTTGGATAGCATATCACGTCCCAGCAATTGGACTGGACACTCAGGCATATAAAGGAATTGATGTTTTACTACGTGGCCTCCCAATGTACAGAGTCGACTTTTAAGAACCGGTTTTTCAGCACTTCTTCCAGTTGCTCCTATTACAGTAATAGTTCTTCCAGATGGAGGAGCAACTTGATTAGTCACCACCGAATGTTCAGCACCAGTGTCGATCATGAACGCACTCCTTTTTCCCCTATTGATACATCGACCATAGGCTCCGCTCGACCAAGGGGGATGGAGCCCGGTCGGTATCAATAGTCCTCCATGACCGTGTCAGCCAATCCCACAAAGTCCCTACCTTCTCTATCGCGGGACCTTTGCGCTGCTGGATAGTACCTATCTTCCCTTACACTTCCTCTGTTCCCATTACTCCCTCTATTACCATTACTCCCTCCGGGGCCTCCTCTACCTCTCGCTCTGCCTCTAAAGTTTCCGTAACCTGCCCTGGGTAAGTCTCTCTCATACTGCTCTCTTTGCGGACACTCGTTCCTCCAATGCCCTTCTTCCTTACAGTACGCGCACTGATTCCTACTCAAAGGCTCCCTATTCCATCTACCATCGCCTCTATCTGGGCCCCGTCTATCTACGCCTGCGATCGCTACCGCTAGCATATCTGCCTTTCTACGCATCTTGCGCTCTTCCTCTTTCTTACTTTCTGTTTCCCTATTCATATATACTTTGTTCGCTACCTCCATTAGTTGGGTGATAGACATACCTGCAAACCCTTCTAATTTCTGTAGCTTGCGCTTAATATCTCCGTAAGCTTGGCTGACAAAGGCGGAGTTTACCATTCGGGAATTATCAGCGTCTTCCGGATTAAAGGGGGTATACAAGCGGTATGCCTCCAATAATCGGTCATAAAAGACACTGGGCGCTTCATCACTTTTCTGAATCACCTCAACTGTCTTCGACATGTTAATAGCTTTCTTCCCTCCGGCTTTCATGCCAGCAATTATAGCATCTCTATAGGCTTTAAGTTGAGCCATATCTGCGCCATTTACATTCCAGTCAGGATCGGTGTTAGGGTAATGTGTTGCGGCCCATGCTGCCGGATTGGCTTGATTTAAAGCACGGGCTCTCTCCTCTAGCGCCTTAATGGCCGCTTGGTTAATCCTTGTCCTTTCCTCATTATTGAACAATGTCATTAATAACTGCTGGCAATCAGCCCATGTCGGGTTATGTGTCTGAACTATCGAGGTGAACAGATCGGTCATAGCTTGTGGTTTCTCAGTGTACGAGGAATTGTGGGTCTTCCAATTCAAGAGATCGGTAGTCGTGAACGGGACATATACGAAGACTGGGTCAGCATGTGCCATTTGACCTGCGGCATCGATATAGGCTGACCCAGGATTCAGACGAAGAGGCATCTGATAATGTTTTAATTGTTGGGTACCGGTCAGTTGTCGGGTTAGTATGGGGCTACGTGGAGGGGCGTCAGTTAAAGGTTCCGGTCGAGAGGTAATAGGGCATGAGGATGTGGGAACTTGATTTTGGGAAAAGTTAGTGAATAGTATACTCCGAGCCGAGCTAGAAGAAGCTTGACCGGAAGTTTGAAGTGGCGCCAAATCAGGATATTCAAATCTAATGGGGGTTGGTCCTGGTTCCGGAAGGGGAGTTTTAATACGAGGGGGGGTGGATTCTGTACTGGAGGAGGAAGCGGAAGTGGATGGGGGCAATAGGGGAAGGGGTGCAGAGCTTCCTGCATTCGCGTCACTTCCTCTTAAAGGAAAGTAAGGAGGCGGCAAAGGGATCTCGGACTCAGGGGGCGTGTCCAAAATGGGCCTAACACCAGTCCTAGTGGACAAACAAGTCCTGGCCACCATGAGGCGACATTGCTCCTCGTGGCATATCCGGATCCATTTTGGCGAGTCGTTTACGGCCTGCCCCAACAATCAATGTATGGAAACTGTCCGTAAAGTTCAGGCCTACCTGATACAGCCACGTGTACACGCTGTACCAGGGTTGGATCCAAACTGCCACGCGGCGGCCATGCCGCAACCAAAATAGGCCACTCCCTAGTGCACAAAGTGACCAAACGTACAGGAGACATTTTAACCCCAAAATCACATGTTTTGAATCCCTTTTTAAAATTCTTTACCATACAACCTAAGGGATCCGAAATCGTTGACTCTGACGCGCCCATACTTATCAATGGAACGTCGTTGACAACGAATACTATGCACGCGTTCTTATTCAACAGTCACACCCGTTTCCTCTGGCAACAGCACCACGTGGTACAGTTACCGAGTGAAACGTACACAATAACACAATAATCACTCAGGGAATTCCCGTACACACACAGCTGTTACACCAGTCACTAAATAATCAATATTATGCCCTTTGGCGAAACTATACAGTCACCCACGCTATAATTCTCTATATATGAATTACCCGTCTATAACACACCCCAGTAACATCGTCTTTTACTAGTATCGGTTACAGTACGGTTAGCATAGGTCAAAGCACAATTTAAGGTCACAATACAATTATTAGTGGTTACGGTGTTAAACATGCAATAGACGACAATGATTAGTACTTATATACAGTGTCAGTAAATATACAGGGTTATGGTACCGTGCACTATGATACAGCAACACACTATTAACACTCTCGCTAGACGGCTGAGCTCGCGCTATCTAACAAGATATACACTTTACTAACAATCTTTAACACATTTACAATCCCAACTAAACTATTGGCCAGTACCTTGAATGGACTACCTAAAACTATATACACCCGTTTTGGTTAGCCACACTGCCCAAACACCACATATAGCGAACTAGAGGGCGAAATTTACAAAATTGCCCTTCTAGTCTATTTACTCTATCAAAAGTCTAGTGGGTTCCAAATTTACACGCCTTCCCACTTAGCCAAGATAGGTTGAGAGCTAGCGAACCGAATTTACACAGGCGCCGCTTAGTCTCCCGGTCCCTCCGACCTAGCGAACGTAATATACACCCTAGAACGCTAGTCTAGACAAGACACCGGTGTCCGGCTAGGGCTATTTACACAGGACCCCGCCTGACTAACCAGATCAAACGGTCTTACTAAAGAGCGTTCGATCGAGCGGTGCGCCTTCGCTCCTTCCCTCCGACAGAGGGGGCAGATTCCATACACAGATTTAAACCCCTTTTGGGCCTACCGCACAATCGGTATACCCCTAGTGGGTCTGCCGTCTAAAACAGCAGTTGTCTTACCTCCTCGTTCCTGAACCTGAGTTCACACTCATCGACGGGGACACCCCAGCACTTCTTACGTAGAGGCCGATGATCTCCTGGACAACAGACCAGTGGCGCCGAGACGAAGGGAGGTCCACGCAGAAGTTCAGGGGTGCAGCCGTAGAGAACGTGGGCAAAGATAGACCGTCTCACGCCTCTGCCTCTCAGCTACCGTTGAACGATGAGCTTCCCGGCCAATGCACCAAATGATACCGGAGAAACTGACGGAAGCAAAGCACAGAGGGATGGACACAGGTTTCTTCAGGAAGGAAGAGATTCTTTATTGGATCACCGATCGGGACTCAGAGGGACTAATGTCACCAAAAATACAGCAAGTTCTGAGCCCTGAACAATAGTGCAGGCTCCCTATATAGGCACATAACTCCTCCCATATTAAGCTCCACCCGCACATTCTCTTGACCAATCATTACAAATAAGAATTAACTTCCTGCTTGACCGCATGGCTTGTCCAGCACAATGGAGGAGGGGAATACTACATCCTGTATTCTTGCACATGCTCCGTACACTACTGATCGTATCTTGCCTCGTGCAACCAACTGATCGATACGTCAGCATATGCACGTACACATGCCACGAGGTAATCTCGGCCTACTAAATTTATTTTTACCGAGATTCCACCACATGATCACCTCTGAGTAAACGGTGGAGACTGCTGCAGCACCTAGCCGGTATGTTCCTGCCCCTGTGATTGACCTATCCCAGTGTCTGTGACTGCTGCCGAGAGGACATCAAAGTCAGGTAATAACTTGCCCAGAGTCTTTGCATTCTTAATGATACCTAGTTTACCTGCATGTTGACTATCTGTTGCCTGGGTGTGTTTGTATTGGTTTGTGTTTAGCTTAGTCCCCGGGGAGTGTGAGTGCCTGTTTACCCCTTTTAGGTGCTAGGTGGCTCTAGCGGTAAAGGAAAAAGGGGAGGGGACCTGGTGGAAGTCTGTGTGGACTCACTACTTTCTCAGGTCCGGGGTGTCACTTTGAGGGCCTGGCTAGCCTCATTGTGCACGTTACTCTGCTTGCAGAGGGTGAGACACTTCAGCCTCGAGCGCTGACGCTGGTAGTGTTCTGTTAACCTCTCAGTGCCAGCGGATACGGACACTGTTAGGTTGTGGTGGGATTGGATTCGGGCAGGCATTGCTGTTTCCATCACCGTGCGGTAGTGAGACTTGCGGGTGGGTCCGCAACAGGGACACTACGAGGTTGAGGGAGGTGGCTGCGGCCACACGAGTAAAGGAAAGGCATTTGAACTGTGATGCATGCACTGTATTTTATTTGAAATGTTGTCTTAACTGTCTGTCACACAGATTCCTGTGCTTGATCTTATCTTACTCTCTGTGTTATTTACACTTTCCCCTCTTATTTCTCTTTGTTGAGAGAAGTGATTGGTCACACACTTCTCGCCACGCTCCAATTCCGTGGCTACCTCGGGTAGGCGGAATTAGTGACTAGTCAACGTTTTGGGAAGACGTACGTAGGAACCCACTCTTACGTAGCAGTCGAGCACTGTAGACCTTCTTTTCTCTCTTTCTCTATATCTGGGACGCCTTATATAGGGAGGATGGGACAGAAGTTAGATAAACCCAGTAAGGGTTGGTTAGCATGTGATCTAGTGGAAGACAGTGTGGAAGTAGACAAAAATATTACCAGGTTCAATAAAAAGCGTTTAATTGACCATTACAATACACAGAGATATCTCATGGAGATTGGCAAGAAGCAATCTAACATCATGTTACAATTCCTCATATTTTATACATATGACCCGGAACCGGCCTTTCGTTTAGCTTGAATCAGAACTCCAAATATGGTCTTATTTCCTATTGGCTAAATTCTAGCATAACTGACAAATTTAAGGTTCAATAGTTTAAGCATCCCATGATCTTTCTAACAGATGACTTGACCACAGTCATGCGTCTTACTTCCCTAAAATATCGCTTGTCTATGATAAAAGTTAACACATATAAACCTGACTTCCTCTTTCACAACTTAAGCACACATTTCACCTTTCCCCCCCTGGCAACATCTGACAAGACACACTTTCAAAATAACCTTTCCTTTTGCAATCCAAAAAACAGTCCAGACATCCATTAATAAATTGTAGCAATAAAACATAGTTTCTTCTTATTTCTTAGAGTAAATATTCTTCTTTGATTATATTTTAAGATGATGAATAAACAGCAAAATGGCTGACAGCATGTCAGTAGCAGGTTACATATGTTCACAGTCCTCCCTTTGGTGCTAGGACTTTCACCACAAAAAGCTCCGTGCAACACTTCCATGTTTAGCGAAGGTCATTCAGTGAGCTAGTGATTTTAAACAGCACTTGCAGGACTTTCCAAATAGATGCGCACACGATCAATATCTTCACGAGAAAGCATGTCTGTATTCCAAGTCGGTATGAGTTGTGACCGGATAGGAGACATTTCAACATTCGAAATTGTGCCAGGGGGAGATGAAGGTGAACAGCTCTTAAGGATTAATCGGCATGAACACTTTAGGACATCCACTGCAACATATATAAACACAAGCATCAATACTACTAAAATAACTCCAATGAGAATACGTTTTCCCATTGTTCCCAACCAATTAGTTAAACCAAAACTCCAGTCAAAACCCCAATTTAAACCTCCCGAAGAAGTATCGTGAACTTCTCTAAGTTTAATTTGTACTTCATGCATTTTATCTCCATCTGTATGAATCTGACCAGTAACATTATCTATCTTTAAACGACATCTTGTTTTTATTAGTGCACAAACACCACCTTTGGAGGCCAACAAATAATCTAGGGCAAACCTATTTTGCATAATCATAGCTGAAGCTTGTTCCTGTTCTGCAGACAATTTTTCAATAGCATCTCCTGTATTATTAAAGGCTTCATCTAGTATATCTCCTAACAAGTTTAATTTGTACATTAATTCAATAACCCCCCCTTTAGGTACAAAACCTGCAAATAGCGTATCTCCTTCACCAGATTTTACAGTTCTTTCGGTTTTATCTTTTTTTGGAACTAATAACCTTTCTTTTATTCCTCACCCTTCCTGCAGGCAAATTTTCATGAAGGGTTAACGCTGGGATAATATTACCTAGATAACAAGTTTCCACCCAATTACATGGAAGTCTTTTTACCGCCCAACTACCAGATAAATAGTATACCCCAAATGGAAGATGGATATCAATAACACGAGAATCTGAGCAGTCAAAAATAGGTTGATTAATATAGGGCAGTAGCATAAAAAGATTGGAAGTTTGAGTATTAAAGTAGGCCCATCTCAAAATAGTGACATTTAAATGTTCATTCTGGTCATAATTATTATCCATGATTTCTACCTCAGAAGTCAAATTTACCCATACATGATTAGTAATCACCGGGATTCTATCCTTGATGGGACATTTTGTTAAAATATCTTCTAATAAGGGTTTCCAACAAAAAGCTTTCAATCTACCAGTACAAGGGGCAGAATTAGTTTCAGACCCACATAGATTATAAAGGACATTGTTTTCAAAAATAACAATAGCATTGCTTATAGGCTTAACAATCTTGGCAGGACTTTTCTGATCCCTGTTAGAAATTACTACTGCTCCACTAGTAATGGGATATGTTAAATGAACCTTAGCAGGTTCCCCAGATTTGGATACTTCATTCTGAATAAATCCAACAAACCCCGTTTTATTTGCTCTTATTTTCTCACAAAGACCCATAAAGATTCCATAGACCATGGCACCCCCACAAAAGGATAACCATAGTTCATGGAATGCGGAGCAAACCCACAAACCCAACAATGATTACTTTTGTTTGACAATTTATACAATTCAGTAGCTGTTTTAACAAAATGATTATCTATCTCCCATGAAGAAAAATCACTTGGGTTCTCGGCCCAAACTACACGTGTATTTAAGAAGAAAAAAAAGAGGAGCTAACGTAGTGTAGAGGATGAAAATTTTTAAAAATGTCATAATGACAATCATTAAGGACAATATACGTTTAACCAGTTTGAGATTCATGAAGAAAAACAGTAGAGTTGACTTTGGATTAGAAAGATACTCCCCTTAAAAAGTACCCCTTTTTATAAGGGAAAACGGCTTCCTTAGTCCTCTATTCTTCTTCCAGTGAAAAAATCTTTTTCAGCGCTTGTCAGTTTACAATGGGAAATGTGGATCCAAGATTTAACCCCTGCGACTTTAACAGCTGGATTAGTGGTTAATAACACGTGAGAAGGTCCTTTTCACCTTGGTTGCAACGCGTGCTTTCGTGAATGATCTTTTATCATAACATAATCTCCAGGAGCGATGGCATGCAAAGGTTGGTATTCACTTGTTCGCTGTACAGCTTTTACCTGCATATAGAGAGACTAATCGTTTTGTTAGCTACATGCAATATGACATCAACAAATCATCATTTATCTCATGAGAATTAAATTTTAGAGGTAGCCCTCCTGTGAACATTGGTCTTCCCATTAGAATTTCATGAGGAGATAACCCTGCTTTCGAGCTGGAGAGAATCTCATAGACATTAAGGCAAGAGGAAGTGCATCAGGCCACTTTAACTTTGTCTCTGCTACAATTTTTGCAATTTTATTTTTCAATGTTCCATTGGCCCTTTCTACTGCTCCTTCTGACTGAGGATGATGAGAGCAATGTAAATGGTAAGGGATTTGCAAAATTTTTGCAATCTGTTGCACTACTTTTCCTGTGAAATGTGTTCCCTGATCTGAGTAAATGTGCCGAGGTAATCCATACCTGGGTATAAATTCTTGTAACAATTTCTTAAACACTGTAGACATATCGGCGAGGCAACAAGGATAAGCCTCAATCCAACCTGAGAATGTATCTAATATTACTAGCACATACCGATACTGCATTACCTTTAGTAATTCAATGAAATCCATTTGTAAATTTACAAATGGACCTCATGGACAGGGAGGATGATTTAGCGGCTTAATCTTAGGTCCCTGACCTGCATTGTATTGTAAACAAATAACACATGAAGAACACACCAGTACCAATACAGATTCTAGGCCCAGCCTTGACCATTCAGAATTAAACAATGATGGCAATGCTGGTCTTCCACTAAATATACATTCTCCCCACCAAAATCACTTCTTCTTCCTTCAGTATCACATACAATTCATTTACTTTCAAATGTACCATAGGTTCTGGACCTTGGGTCACTGGTAACAATACATATTCAGACCCCAATCTTCCTCTACATCTAGTCTGTCTTTTTCTTCTAATTGCTTTCTTGCCCCCTTTACCTCCTTGCAATCTGTTGCTATATGACCATATCCATCACAATTGAAACATTTGATAAATGTTCTTACATTATTCTGTGGGGGTCTTCTGGCTATGTTTTGTCTTGGCTGATGTGCATAATATCTAACAGGAATTTGTTCAGCTTGTAGCATTATGTGCTCAGCTTTTGCATTTTCCTTGATTTGAATAGCTTGTCAAATTTCTGATGCTGCACTTAATACAATATTAAGTGATTTATCCCGTCATCCCAGTAAGGATAACATCAATTGTTTTTTTTTACTTTAGCATCCAAACCATTTACTAAGGTATTCACTATGAACGGCTTAATTGATTAATTCGTGATATCTTCAAAACTTCCAAAAACCTTAATTGCTTCCGCATATTCATAGGGGTTTTCTCCTTTCTTTTGCACTATGCTATGTATAGTCAATAGGCTGGGTAAAAACTGTTTTTACTTTAATGCTGAGGAATGCATACCAATTCTTAAGGACAACATCACTCCTCTCATCAGGGCAATTTTCCCATATGTGTGCAACTGCTTGTCCCCCCACCCATGCAGGCCATGAGAAAGGTGACTCATTATATCCTGCCACCCATTTAGTATGTTCTGCAGGGGTTAATACTGTCTCCATTAACTCATTAAGATCTTATGTTGTGGGGAAATAGCTGGCACACATTATTTTTAAATGTTTTACAAACCCATTTGGATCTAGAGGGGGCAGGAAATGATACCTATAAAAATGCTATGTCTTGTGGGCTCCACGGTTGCCAAATCCTCCGTGGTCTCCCATCATTATCCATCTGTCCCACTTCTCTAATAGGTAAAATCATAGCCTCACTCCCATCACTCTCAGGCAACACATTGCTACATCCTGATAGTAACCACAGCATGATCAGCAAATCTTTTAGGCAGTCTAATATCCCTCTCAGGTCTACCACCTCAATGCAACATGGCTGAGGCACCAGCTAAATTTTGGGGTACAAGCTGTGGTGCATCATTCATCTGCTGAGGGGAAGTGACCCAAAGAGGGATTCATAATCTCATGATTAATCAAAAAATCCTCATCATTATAAGGCGGAGGATTTTTAACATTTCTTTTTAAATTGTACAGTGAGGGATACAAACAGGCAACACCAGTACCCTCTCCTTTACGTGCCCCTCCTGTTGCACCAGACTGGGGGGAACATTCTTGCTTTTTCTTTTCAATTTCCTCATGCCATAACATATATGCAGACCATTCCAGTTTTGAAAGACTTTTTCCATTTAACAACATTGTTCTTAAACTTAACAACACCCAAGGGTCTAATGACCCCACCACTGGCCATGGATTTATATTATTCTTAGTTAACTTTGCCCATTTCTTTGAATACATAATATTTGAAGGGCCATATTTCTGTTTCATTAAATAAACTGGGGAATCACTGGGTATACTATCCCCATGATCAAGCTGCTTGCCATGATTCAACCTCATTTCTGTTACTTGTACTTTTATACACTCACTGTATCACCTTTTGAGAGATCGAAAGGTCACAATTTTCAGTCTGTATACTGACTGACAACTGGAGTTTACACAAAAATCTCTTCTCAAATGATGTCACAGTTTATCAAACTTTAAACCATATACACACAGTTATGCAATTTTAACACAATACATCTTACTCAAGTGCTACGTTTAACCTATGAGTTTAAACAGTTAATACAAGACAACTTAACTTCACCTTGCTACGTTTAGACTGGGTGAAATTAAGACAATAAAACAAAATAATCTAATCTCGCTTTGCTACGTTTAGACTTGGGAGATTAGATTCATGTGGCTAGCCAATTAATACAAGACAACTTAACTTCACCTTGCTACGTTTAGACTGGGTGAAATTAAGACACTAAAACAAAATAATCTAATCTCGCTTTGCTACATTTAGACTTGGGAGATTAGATTCATGTGGCTAACCTCAACATTTAGCCACAATCACATGACAGGGATACATCATATCAAAGAGACTCTCACCAACAGAGCTACGTTTAGACTTCTGAAGGCCCACCAAACCCCTATTGGGTCTGCGAAGTTTAGTCACTTAAGTCTTCCTAGGGGACTACCTGTCAGTGCTACCACTGATTCTAGAATCACTCAGACATAGACACTAATACTGCAGTATATTTTACAACATAGACATAAATAGTAACGTTACAAATGGTCAATAAAAGGCTAAGAAATCAGGTCACACAGACTAGCATTTACCTGCACCGTTCTTTGTTTCATGGACACTCAAAAATTACACTAATGCCATGTTTTATAAATGGTATGGCTTACCTTTCATATGACCGGTCTGTTTGAGTGCCCACGAAATGGTTGGCAGGTGCAGGTGTTCCGCTGGTGTCTGTGGTATTCTGATCCCGGACAAAGAGCCCCCAACTGTGGAAGTAGACAAAAATATTACCAGGTTCAATAAAAAGCGTTTAATTGACCATTACAATACACAGAGATATCTCATGGAGATTGGCAAGAAGCAATCTAACATCATGTTACAATTCCTCATATTTTATACATATGACCCGGAACCGGCCTTTCGTTTAGCTTGAATCAGAACTCCAAATATGGTCTTATTTCCTATTGGCTAAATTCTAGCATAACTGACAAATTTAAGGTTCAATAGTTTAAGCATCCCATGATCTTTCTAACAGATGACTTGACCACAGTCATGCGTCTTACTTCGCTAAAATATCGCTTGTCTATGATAAAAGTTAACACATATAAGACTTCCTCTTTCACAACTTAAGCACACATTTCACCTTTCCCCCCCTGGCAACATCTGACAAGACACACTTTCAAAATAACCTTTCCTTTTGCAATCCAAAAAACAGTCCAGACATCCATTAATAAATTGTAGCAATAAAACATAGTTTCTTCTTATTTCTTAGAGTAAATATTCTTCTTTGATTATATTTTAAGATGATGAATAAACAGCAAAATGGCTGACAGCATGTCAGTAGCAGGTTACATATGTTCACAACAGAGAAGGAGAAGAGATGGTTAAGAAAGAATCGTCGACTGAAGTTCGCCTTTCACCGGCCGTTCGTGTGTTTGTAGCCGACTGCAAGTTCCATACTCTAGCTATCTGGGGTCGGTTACGTTCGCATACTTTCAGCGCACGAATGAAGTAGTATCCCCTTCATTCGTGTGTTTTTCCACCGTATGAACAAGGATGGGAGAAGGTAGCAGCGGTGTTCGACAAAATAGGTAGCGCGAAATCAGTTCCAGGGAATCTGTGCCATTTACCGCTGTGCGTTCGACAATACAAAATGGCGATTGCCACGTGTTCGGTAGATGAACACGGACCACCAGCTATTCCCCAATTAGTCTGTGGTTAACCGCAACAGTCAGGGTGGTCAATAGGCGCCACACGACCTCAGTGGGAGGTCGGTGGTTCGGTAGTTCATTCGCATTTATTGTTATTTCCACAAAATCCCGCTGTAATCCTCCAAATAACCGAACAGGCTTGTTCGTATAGTCTGTAAATAGGGGATTTCGTTACACAGCTCCCCCTTAGTCCCATGGAACGGCATACCTGCTTAGATCCTAACGGGTCGGCTAAGGGATGTCCGGTAGTACAGGAGAAACAAACAAAAATAACTACTTTTCCAGTTCAGTTTGCCTGGACAAGCCATCGGCATTGGCATTCTGCTTCCCGGGGCGATACTGCATTGTAAAATTGTAGGGTTGCAGTGCCAAGCTCCATCTGAGTAGTCAGGGGTTATCGCCAGCTACTCTGTTAAGCCAAATTAAAGGGTTGTGGTCCGTCAGCACTGTGAAAGAGCGTCCATACAAGTAGGGTTGTAGTTTTTTAAGGGCCCAGACTAATGCCAGACACTCTTTCTCTACAGTGGCATAGATGACTTCGCGGGGTAGTAGTTTTCGGCTCAGATACGCCACCGGGTGATCCATACCATCGTCCCCCACCTGGCTCAATACTGCTCCCAGTCCAAACATTGAGGCATCTGTGTGGACGAGAAACCTTTTAGTATGATCAGGTGCCGCTAACACAGGAGATGCACTTAACGCAGCCTTGAGTTTCTGGAACGCCTCCTCACACTCAGTGGACCAGACTACTTGTCGGGGTAGGGACTTTTTGGTGAGGTCTGTCAAGGGCTTGGCAAGGGCACTGTATTCCGCTACAAATTTCCTGTAATAACCTGCGGTGCCCAAGAACGCCATGACCTGAGTTTTCGTCCGGGGTTGAGGCCACTGGGTGATGGCCTCAATCTTAGCGGGCTCTGGTCTCTGTTTTCCTGACCCTACTCTGTGGCCTAAATATTGGACTTCAGCCATGCCCACGTGGCATTTCTCAGGCTTCAAGGTGAGCCCTGCATTCTGAATTCGGTTGAGCACTACTGAGATGTGCTCCGGGTGGGCTTCCCAAGTGCCACTGAAGATAGCTATATCGTCCAGGTAAGCACAAGCGAAGCCCTGAAATCCCTCTAGGAGCCGGTCTGCCATCCTTTGAAACGTATCTGGGGCATTCTTCATCCCAAATGGTATAACCTTAAACTGGTATAGGCCAAATGGGGTGACAAATGCCGATTTTGGAATGGCCTCAGGCTCCAAAGGGATTTGCCAATATCCCTTGCACAAATCAATAGTGGTCAAATAATTCCCCCCAGCCATACGGTCTAGCAGCTCGTCTACTCTGGGCATGGGGTATGCGTCGGTAACGGTCCGATCGTTTAGCTTACGGTAGCCCACGCAGAATCTGGTGGTACCGTCTTTTTTAGGAACCAGAACTACTGGGGAAGCCCAGGGGCTTTGGGACGGTTCTATGACCCCCAGTTCTAACATGTCCTGGAGTTCCGTTAACATGCTTTCCCGTACTGCCTCTGGGATTCGGTAAGGCTGCTGCCGCAGGGGTAACTGGCCTGGGGTCTCCACTCTGTGGACTGCCAGGGTCGTATACCCTGGGGCTGCTGAAAACATGCCTCCAAATTCCTTTAACAGTTGGGAAGCCTGAGCTTGTTCCTCGGAACCTAATTCTGGACCCAACTGTACCTGGTCTACTCCTGTGGGTTCCTGGGGAAGCATATCCGGTAAAGGGATACCCTCACTATCTTCATATGCTGGAGCGCATACTGCGGAGACCTCCTCTGGTCTCTCGAGATATGGCTTGAGTATATTTACATGGAAGGACCGCCGGATCCTTTCATCGGAACAGTCTGCCACAATGTACGTGGTATCACTGATCCGCTCTATTACAGTGTAGGGGCCCTGCCAGGATGCTTGTAACTTATCTGTTTTGATAGGTTTAAGCACTAGGACCTTTTGTCACTTTTGTCCCACTTCGAATATACGGTCTCTAGCTCCCTTGTCGTACCAATACTTCTGCCGTTGTAGGGCGGCTCGCAGGTTCTCCCGAACTGTTTCGGTCAGAGCCTGTAGCCTGTCCCTCAACTCTAGTACAAAGGAGACTATAGGGGTACCTGCTTGTTCCATATCACCTTCCCAATGTTCCCGTACTAGATCCAGGGGTCCCCGGGCCCGTCTCCCGTATAATAGCTCGAACGGGGAGAATCCGGTGGACTCCTGGGGAACTTCCCTATAGGCAAAGAGCAAATGAGGGAGGAATATTTCCCAATTCCTACAGGTCTCTGTGAACGTGATGAGCATTTGCTTAAGGGTGCTGTTAAAACGTTCACAGAGGCCATTGGTTTGGGGGTGATAGGGAGAACTTAATATGGGTTTTACCCCACAGCTCTGCCAGAGCTGTTGGGTAACCACCGCGGTGAATTGGGTTCCCTGATCGGACACTATCTCCCTAGGGAATCCCACCCTAGTGAATACCTGAACTAGTGCTTCCGCTACCGTCTCTGCATGTATATTTGACAGAGCTATAGTTTCGGGGTAGCGGGTAGCGTAGTCCACCACAGTAAGAATGTATTTCTTACCGGATGGACTGGGTTTACTGAGTGGCCCGACTAAATCAACTGCCACTCAAAAAAATGGTTCCTCAATAATGGGTAGGGGACGTAGTTTTGCCCTGGGGTGATCCCCTCTCTTCCCTACCTTTTGGCATACTTCGCAGGTCCTACAATAATCCTGAAAATCTCTAGTGACCCCTGGCCAGAAAAAGGACTGGGTGAGTCGGTCTCTCGTCTTTTTAATGCTTAAGTGGCCTGCTAGGGGAATATCGTGGCTAATCCTTAACAGTTCTACTCAATACTTACGGGGCACAATTAACTGTCTTTTTTCTATCTGGCCCGCTCCTTTCCCTTCCCCCCCAGTCACTCGGTACAGCAAACCCTTTTCCCAGCTAAACCTGGCCTGATCTCTGTCTCCCTGGGGTTGTTCTGCCTCCCTCCGATACCCTTTCAAGGTGGGGTCTTCCCGTTGCGCTTGCTCAAAGTCTTGAGGGGTACCCCAGTAAGAAGTATGGTCAGGGGGAATCGTCAGAGGGTTATCGCTTACCTGGTCATAGGTTGAGGGGGAGGCTTCCATAGCTCTGGATTGCTGCCGGGTGGTAACAGGTAGTGCTTCTGGGCTGCAGGCTGCCAATTGGGACGTCAGGCATCCTAGATCATTCCCCAGCAATACTTCCGCGGGCAAATCTGGCATGATGCCCACTTCTACGGCCTTGGCCCCTGTACCCCAATCAATGTGCACCCGGGCTGTTGGTAGTTTGTGGATTGCCCCTCCGGCCACCCTTACAGCAATGGTGCGTCCCGTGTGTTGGGTTGGGGTGACCCGGTGTGGCTGGACCAAGGTAATAGTAGCCCCGCTGTCTCTTAGTCCCCGAGCCTCTTGTCCATTGAGCTTTACTGACTGGCGGTGGTGCGCCCTGTTATCCCCAGCCGCTTGCACAGAGTTCACCTCATGTAAGGTGGCCCAATTCTCACTGTTGCTACTGGGTGTCTCTGGAGTCAGAGAGTTGTAATCCTCTTGCACACAGTGTGCGGCTGCTTTTGTCGGTGGTACCGGTGCCCGCCCCCAGCGGTCTGTAGTGCGTTGTGGGCAATTAGGTTTGATGTGCCCCACTTGTTTGCACCCATAACACATTGGAGCGGTCTTTTGGTACCCCGGGGTTGTGGTGTTGCCCCCTGGTGGTGGTACCCTCTGTGGCATAGTTGGCGGGCCAGATGCAGGCCGCTGGCCCTGGACCCCTCGGTTTCCATCCATCCGCCTGCTCTCATGAAATTCGTCTGCCAGCCTTGCTGCCTCCTCCACCGTTTTTGGCTTTCTGTCTCTGACCCAGTCTCTCACCTCCGCTGGAGTATAATCAAAAAATTGCTCCAGTAACAACAATTACACAGCATCCTCTAGGGTAGTTGCCTGATTCCCCTGTATCCAATTACTGGCAGCGCTTTGCATACTGTAAGGAAACCAAGTACATTTAAACCTTAATCGGTAGTTTCCTCCCGAACAGCCAGAGCCCAGTGAATATAGCCCTCCGTTCGGTAGTTATAGTAGACGAATTCCCAATTGTAAATCCAATAGGGTTCCTGGATAATTCCCACAGTAAAACACACGAACTCCCAAACAGCATACGTAGTCAGAATAAGGGTACAAAGATGAACTGTTTATTGGCACACAAAGAACCTTCTTTTATGCAGGTCCCCATGCAAGGGGACATCCCACAGGGTGGGACACAGTACAACCAATCACACAATGGTTACATCCCACACATCCCCTCCCCTTAGCCTGAGAGGTAACCCAATTATCCATACATTTTAAAACACACTTTTTACCCAACTTTCATAACTCCAAAACCATACATCCAATATTAATAAAAGTCACATATTATTAATCAGCACATCCCAAATACAAACATACCCAAAAATCATGCAAATCCTTCCATTAGTTCAAAAGTTAGTTAGAAGTCCTTTGTGACCCAAAGGAAGCATGGCTTTTCTGCCCAAACCAGTTCCCACTGGTCTGGCAGTGTCCCTGGGACAACTCCCTGCTTGAGAACAATAGACAGGAAATGGGGGAGGGGAAGAAACACACCTTCCCATGGATTCCAATGGGGAAGAAACTGTCTTTAGAAGCCAATAAGCCCCAAAGGTTGGATGTATAAAGGGGTGACAGGGTGGTCTGCATTCGGTAGTTTTACCTACCGAATGCCATAGGGAAACATTGCTATTGACACAAATACAAAGAGGGCATATACAGTAAAAAAAAAGGCATTTCTTAACACATACGAAATGCCCACTCCGTATATGAATCCTTGCCTTGTCTTCTGAGGGCCCTGAATTTCCTTCTATGGGCTTCAGGAGTTACAGCATACCGGGCCAGCAAAATCTCTTTTATCTTGTCGTAGTTTTGTATATCCCCATCTGGCACCGCTCTCAATGCTTCGGCTGCTCTACCTGATAGTTTACTACTTAATACTGCAGCCCAGTTAGCTCTTTCCAAATCTTCTAACACACATTGTCTTTCAAAATCTTGCAAGTAATTATCAATATCCATCTCACCTTCTACAAAGCTTTTAAATGCAGCGTAGTTAATTTTCCGCTGACGCCCCATTGTAGATCCAGATAGCGACAGTATATCCACTGGAGGTGATCTGTCTCTGGCTTCTCATGCTTCCCTGGCTTTCTGGGACTCTGTAGCTTGTGCCAAGATCTGTACCACGATCTCTGGTGCAGGGTTAGGTCCTACCAGGCTGAGTCTCCATCTCACATCCCTCTGGAACTCTGTTTCCTCTGCATTCGCCATTTGTGGTTCGCCGGTTTGATCGCTCTCCAGTAGTTCGGCTATTAACGTGGCTTTCGGTTTGTTGCTTGCCACTATGCCTCGAGCTTCCAGCAGTTCCTTTAATGTGGTTAGTTTCAAGCGTTCGGATCTATGCGCCATTCACCACTTGTTTCAATTCGGTACGCCCGTTCGGGAGGAAATCCCGCCGCTTGCCACCAGTGTAAAGGATCCTTGCATTCGTGCAGCGATGATCCTTGCAGCTTCTCCCGAAATCCAGCTGAAACGAAGTGATTATAACTCCCAATCCCCCAAACATGAGTCGAGACTTCATGAAGGGGTAAAACGATCTGATTTACTGTGGGCTACCCGCCCGGTATTTATGCAGGTCTTCCACCTGGTGGACACTCCCCTAGGGGACCAGATGTAAGACTGGGACAAAAGTAACACAGTAGCCAATCACAGTGGCTATAGCATAAGCACTCCCCTTTTACCTAAATCACTCCCTCTTTTCCATCCTGAATTAAATTAAGGTAGCAAAGAGAGCCTTAATTATCTCCAGGAAGAAAGAAACATGGCTTTTCTTATTTAGCAAAAACAGAATAAAAAGATATATAACTTTCTTTTTACACAACATAAACTTTAAGTTCCACATGTCCCCAGATAGCTTGGATCTGAGGGCATATTCTAGGCGAATAGCGCTCAGATCCCACGAACACAGGTCTCAGAATCGTCGACTGAAGTTCGCCTTTCACCGGCCATTCGTGTGTTTGTAGCCGACTGCAAGTTCCATACTCTAGCTATCTGGGGTCGGTTACGTTCGCATACTTTCAGCACACGAATGAAGTAGTATCCCCTTCATTCGTGTGTTTTTCCACCGTATGAACAAGGATGGGAGAAGGTAGCAGCGGTGTTCGACAAAATAGGTAGCCGAAATCAGTTCCAGGGAATCTGTGCCATTTACCGCTGTGCGTTCGACAATACAAAATGACGATTGCCACGTGTTCGGTAGATGAACGCGGACCACCAGCTATTCCCCAATTAGTCTGTGGTTAACCGCAACAGTCAGGGCTTGTTCGTATAGTCTGTAAATAGGGGATTTCGTTACAGAAAGTGTAGGTACACTAAAAACTGAAACGGGGGTGTTAGTTAATGAAGACAAGGAAAAGGCAGGAATTTTAAATAACTATTTCTCCTCCGTATATATTAAGGAAGAACCCATGGCAATAGATGTGCAAATGATTGCTACTAAAAACTTGCAGAATAATTGTAATTGGTTAACTCAAGACAAGGTGCTGCAGCAACTAAAGAAAGTTAATATAAACAAAGCTCCAGGGCCTGACGGTATCCATCCACGTGTACTTAAGGAACTAAGTGCAGAAATAAGTGAACCTCTGTTTTTAATCTGTCAAGATTATTTTCTTTCAGGAAGTGTTCCGGAGGATTGGAGGAAGGCAGATGTGGTTCCTATATTCAAAAAGGGTTCAAAATCCTTGCCTGGAAATTATAGACCTGTGAGCTTACATCCAATTCTGTGGCTGGTAAAATATTTGAAAGGTTATTAAGGGATAATATTCAAGAATTCCTTGAGAAGAACATGGTTATCAGCTAAAATCAGCATGGTTTTATGAAGCACAGGTCATGTCAAACTAACTTGATTGCGTTCTACGAAGAAGTAAGTAGAAGTATAGATCAGGGTGTTGCAGTGGATGTGATCTATTTGGATTTTGCCAAGGCATTTGATACAGTTCCACACAATAGATTAGTGTTCAAACTCAAGGAAATCGGTCTAGATGAAAATGCTTGTTCTTGGGTAGAACATTGGCTTAAAAACAGAGTACAAAGAGTTGTCATTAATGGTAAATTTTCAAGCTGGACAGAGGTGGCAAGTGGTGTCCCTCAGGGGTCTGTTCTGGGACCCCTTCTATTTAACATTTTTATAAATGATCTTGAAGACCACATTGAAAGTCATGTTTCAGTGTTTGCAGATGACACCAAACTTTGTAAAACAATACAATGTGAGCAAGATATTACTTTGCTGCAGAGGGATTTAGATAGACTGGGGGACTGGGCACTCAAATGGCAGATAAAGTTTAATGTTGAAAAATGCAAAGTTATGCACTTTGGCGTAAAGAATACACAAGCAACGTATACCCTTAATGGAAGCCAATTAGGGATAACAACACATGAAAAGGACTTGGGAATTGTTATAGACAACAAAATATGCAACAATGTGCAATGTCAATCAGCAGTGGCCAAGGCCAGTAAGGTATTGTCATGCATGAAAAAAGGCATTCATTCTCGGGACAAGAATATAATTTTGCCTCTTTATAAATCACTGGTAAGACCCCATATTGAATATGCTGCGGGCTACAAAATTAATAAAAGGAATGGAACATATCGGCTATGAAGAAAGGTTAACAAATTTAAACCTATTTAGTTTAGAAAAACGTCGCCTGAGAGGGGATATGATAACATTATACAAATATATTCGGGGCCAATACAAACCATTGTGTGGAAATCTATTCACAAACCGGACTTTACATAGGACACGAGGCCATGAGTTTAGACTGGAAGAAAGAAGATTTCGTCTAAGGCAAAGGAAAGGTTTTTTTACTGTAAGAATAATCAGAATGTGGAATTCTCTGCCTGAAGAAGTGGTTTTATCAGAGTCCATACAGATGTTCAAACGGCTACTAGATGCATACTTGCAAGAACAGAATATTCAAGGATATAATCTTTCAATGTAGGGTAATAACTGCTTGATCCAAGGATAAATCTGACTGCCATTCTGGGGTCAAGAAGGAATTTTTTTCCTAGCTTGTTGCAAAATTGTGCTTCAAACTGGGTTTTTTTGCCTTCTTTTGGATCAACAGCAAAAAACAAATGTGAGGTAGGCTGAACTTGATGGACACAAGTCTCTTTTCAGCTATGTAACTATGTAACTTTTTGTTTTTAACTATTTTGGCCACATCTGCGGAGTACCACAGTGGTTTCTTGAATTTTTTGCTTTTACTGACAAGCCTAATGCAATTTTCTGTTGCCTTCAATAGTGCAACTTTTAAATAATCCCATTTCTCTTGGATTCCATTTAAATTGCTCCAGTCTGATAATGACTCCTCTACACATATTCTAATTTTAGAAAAGTCTGTTTTTCTAAAGTCTAAAACTTTTGTTTTTGTGTGGTGTGACTCAGTCACTGTTCTTATATTAAACCACACTGACTGATGATCACTGGATCCTAAACTTTCACCTACATCAGGGGTTCTCAACCCAGTCCTCAGGACCCCCTACCAGTCCAGGATTTGGGGATTACCTGGGTGTGTCTCAGGTGTTTAGAAAAAGGGAAAAAAACACCTTAGACACACCCAGGTAATCCCTAAACCCTGGACTGGTAGGGGGTACTGAGGACTAACGTTGAGAACCCCTGACCTACAGTAATATCTGATACCAAATCTCCATTTGTTAACACTAAATCTAGTATGGCCTCTTTACGAGTTGGCTCCTCAACAACTTGTTTTAGAGAAAATCCCAGTAGGGAGTTTAGAATATGTGTGCTCCTGGCACAAGTAGCTAATTTTGTTTTCCAATTTACATCAGGAAGATTAAAGTCACCCATGATGATAACTTCCCCTTCATTGTCATTTTAGCTATTTCCTCAACTAGTAGATTATCTAACTCTTCAATTTGTCCTGGGGCCTATAAATCACACCTACACGAGTTACTGTGTGATTACCAAATTCTAACGTAGCCCAAACGGACTCTATGTTTGCCTCACTAACTTTTATTAGGCTAGATTTTATGCTATCCTTCACATACAAGACCACCCCTCCCCCTTTCTTGCCTTCCCTATCTTTCCTATATAAAGAGTACCCTGGTATTGCTATGTCCCAGTCATTTTTCTCATTGTACCAAGTCTCAGTAACAGCGACTAAATCTACACTATCAGTTGCCATTATTGCCACAAGTTCATGGATCTTATTCCCTAAACTGCGAGCATTTGTAGACATGACTCTAAGCTTATCATTTGTTAACACACTTGCTACAGGCACCTTCTGTCCTTGTTTTGGGGGACAATTAAATTGATGTTTTATCACCCTTTTGCCCCCCCCTCCTAGTTTAAATACATCCTAGCAAAACCTCTGAACTGCTCACTGAGAACATTTGTTCCCTTTTGAGAAAGATGCAAACTATCTTTTTTGTACAGCTTATCTCCATTCCAAACAGAGCTACCATGAGAAATAAAGCCAAATCCTTGCTCCCGACACCATTCACCAAGCCACAAATTAAAGTCCCTAATACGCATCCGCCTGTCGCTCTGAGTGTTATGCACAGGCAGAACTTCAGAGAATGACAGTGTGGAAGCAACCTGCCGTATATCATTGGCAAAAACACTAAAAACTTCCTTAACCTCTGAAACCTCATTGCAAGACAAGTCATTTGTCCCTAGATGGACAAGTACATCCAATTCCCCTTCCTGCTTTGCTTGCTTAACAATATTACAGATACGCCTCCTGTCTCTGTGAGCAGTAGCTCCGGGAAGACACCTCACAAGACCACCATTGTCCATCTCCACACCTCTTATAATGGAATCCCCCAACAACAACTGCTTTCTATTAGGCCTCACCATAGTCTCCAAGCCGGTCTCCACAACACCACTAGTCTCAGTGCCTCCCTCCACAACACCACTAGCCTCAGTGCCTCTCTCCACAACACCACTAGCCTCAGTGCCTCTCTCCACAATACCACTAGCCTCAGTGCCTCTCTCCACAATACCACTAGTCTTAGTGCCTCTCTCCACAACACCACTAGCCTCAGTGCCTCTCTCCACAACACCACTAGCCTCAGTGCCTCTCTCCACAACACCATTACACTCTGAAAGTGCAGAAAATGAATTATGAAGAGCAACAGACTGTACAAAATGCCTTTTATCCACAACTCTAAGTCTACCAGATCCTACAGTAATCCATCTGCCTTTCCTAGTATGTCTCTGCGGCAGTGGCTTTGCAGCAGTTCCAGTCTGATTTTGTTCACCAGATAATTTACAAATCTCAGACTTCAAAAATACAATCTCCTGCCGCAAGATAGAGAACTGTCTACAGATTAGACAACAACCAAACCTCCAAAAAGTGGAACTTGAAACAAATGCATAGCAACTATTACACTGAACTAAGTCTGCCATTCCAATTAGGAGAATAATTTAAATCTAACAAATCTTAACTTTGTATTTATCCTCCTGAATACCTCAGATTACCTCCAGGTTCTCTCCAGAATATCTCCAACTACACACTTAGAAACAGCACTTAGAAGTAGCACCAAGCTATATTAGACAAGCTAATGACAACAAGCCTTATACAGTATAAGTCCTGAAATCACCACCCACTAGGAATGTTTAACACCTGGGTAGGCCTCTGCTTATTTGCAAACAATAGCAAGTAACCAGGGCCGTCTTTAATATTGATTGGACCCTGGGCAAAGCATTTGCTTGGGCCCCTGGAACCTGTCTTCCCTCACCAGGCGTGCAATCACGTCCTCCACCCTAACGAAGTGGCAGACCTAAAGTAGAGAGGTGCAAGAATTTTTTTGAGCCTCCTTATCGCACGGGTGATTAGAAGGTAGATCCCCATCTGTCGTGCAACTCCAGCAATGCACTGACAGCTGGGGCTCTTCCATTTACCCATGTTTGAAGGTTTGTATTTAGCACTAAGCTGTTGTGTGTTTGAATGTTAGCAGGTTTTTGTATGGAATATGTTTGTATGTGGTGTTGGCGTACGTGCAAGCATGTATTTATGTGTAGTGTTGGTTTTTGAATGCAGGGGAGTGTTTACATATAATTTTGGTGTGTAACTCAGACGTGTGTTTTGGAGTTTGAATGCCAGTGTGTATTTGTATGTGATGTTAGTGTGTGAATGCTGAGATGTATGCACATATACACACACACATATATCGATATATATATATTTATGGCACACACAGACAGACATACTGGTACACAGACATACTGACACACACACAGTCAGACCTACTGACAGACAGGGACCTACTGACAGACACACACAGACATACTACACACACACAGACCTACTGACAGACACACACACACACATAGACCTACTGACAGACACACAGACCTACTGACAGACACACACACAGACCTACTGACAGACACACACACAGACATACTGACACACACCCAGACAGACATACTGGCATACACAGACACATACTGACACACACACAGAGACATAGTGGCACACACAGACAGACATAGTGGCACACACAGACATAGTGGCACACCCAGGTAGACATACTGGCACACAGACACACAGACATACTGGCACACAGACATACTGACACACACCCAGACAGACATACTGGCATACACAGACACATACTGACACACACACACAGACAGACATAGTGGCACACACAGACAGACATAGTGGCACACAGACATACTGACACACACCCAGACAGACATACTGGCATACACAGACATAGTGGCACACACAGACAGACATAGTGGCACACCCAGGTAGACATACTGGCACACAGACACACAGACATACTGGCACACAGACATACTGACATACACACAGTCAGACCTACTGACAGACACACACTGGCACACAGACATACTGGCACACAGTCAGACCTTCTGACACACATAGACCTACTGACAGACACACACTGGCACACAGACATACTGGCACACAGACATACTGGCACACAGTCAGACCTTCTGACACACATAGACCTACTGACAGACACACACATAGACCTACTGACAGACACACACTGGCACACAGACATACTGGCACACAGACATACTGACCCACAGACATACTGAAATACACCTATGCAAACTTTAAAGCCCCCCTCCAGTTTCCTACCTTCCCTGGGGTCCAGTGTGCTGGCTTGGGTGGTTGGGAGTTGGGGACTTGGTCTCTTTGCTCAGTCCGCCTCCTCACTGCGTCCTGGCACAGGCTCCCTCCCGCGCGGCTCATCAGCTCTGAGGGAGGAAGTGACTTGCGGACGTCACTTCCTCCCAGTGCTGCTGTAAAGCAAGGGGCCCGGTCGTGCTGTTAAAGGGTCACAGCACCCGACCGGGCCCCTGCTAAAACGTGCTCACCGGGTGGCCCTAAATGTATTGGCCACCCGGTGAGCCTCCTTAGAGTATGGGCCCCGGTGCAGCCGCAGTACCAGCACCGCGGGCCCATGGGGGGGGGGGGAGGGATTTTTCTTATGCAGGCTATGGGCGGCGGGGCAAATAGGGCAGCTGCTTTGGGCCCCCAAGGAGTAACTGGGCCCAGGGCAGCTGCTCCGTTTGCCCCGCGTTAAAGACGGCCCTGCAAGTAACTAGCTTAATCAAATCAAATGCCTTATAATTACCAACAGGAATTTAAACCTTGTGCAATCAGTAACCTTTTCCTACAGATGAATCTTACCTGTAACAGTAGAAAAGAAAGCTCTTAGCACAACTCTTAGACAGTTGAAGCTTCTGTAAAACTCTCCAGAATATCTCCAACTACACACTTAGAAACAGCACTTAGAAGTGCTGGTTAATTGCCGACCGCTGGGTGGCATCTGTTCGTGCAGTCGAACACGTGGCTGCAGCCATCTTTGTTAGTCGAACGCGGTCAGCGGTGAGTGCAGCCAAACCCATGGAACTAAAATCGGCTACCAATTTGCACGAACACTGCTGAACCTTACCTTCTCCTCCACTTCGACGCTTCGGCTGAAAACAAAGTCCCGTTCGACAATTCGAACGCACAGTATACTAAGCCATTTGCACGAACGGTGCCCTGTTTGTGCATTCGAATAGGACTTAGTCATTTTCCTGAGTGAAATTGACCGATCGCACAGCCCAAATCTATGGAACTGTTTTGGGCAGGAAAGCATGCTTGCGGTCGGTCAAAAAGGACTTGCAGCTAACTTTTTAACCACTGAAGGTAATTGTCAGATTTTTTGGTATGTTTGTATTTGAAGTATTCTGTATGGAGATTGTATGTATATTTTGTAAGCTATAAGAATTGTATGAAAACTGTATTTTTCCTGTCTGTGATAATTATATTAACCCACTGTGTACAGTAATTCTATCACAGGCAGAAGGGAGGATTTTGCTGGAATTAGTGGGAGTGTTTAACTGTATTGTACATGTTTGATTGGCTGTTCTACCATGTGACGGGTACTTTGTGTGTAAAACTTGCATAAAAGAAAGCCCTTTGGTGCTGATTAAACAGATCTTCTTGACCCTCAACTCACAGCTTTGACTCGTGTTTGGAGGGGACAGCTATAATCACTACAGGGATTGCTATGCTCTTCATACTCCCTTAGCTACTGAGCTCTTGTAAGAGCTCTTGTTCCTGATCCTGCTTCGCTCTACAGAAGGAAGAGAGATCACCCACTAGAACCTGGAGCCTGGTCATAGGTCCAGGTTGGATAGCAGATGGCAAGATCCCAGCCCAGCAGCGGCGGTTCGTGGAGTCTGCAGTACTTATGGTGTCTACAGTGCTGATGGTCCTTTGGTGAGCGCTAGGAGCATCTTTTCTACGGTCCAACTTTCAGCTAGCCTGGAGGCAACCGTAACATTTCAAGCGGTGTTCGTGCTGTTGCGTGTCCAATTTGAGTTCCATAAACTCGACGACCAAACACAGATGAACGCCTTCGACTAAACAAGATAGCCGCCGACCATGTTTGACTATATGAATGGCGACCAACCAGCCGTTCGTCAGTTAGCTGAGGTTAACCATAGCTTCTGGTGGGTAAACAAGCAGCACACTCCACTTGCGGGTGGTCCGGCTGTTCGACAATTTGTTCGGTAAACCCCATTTACCGAACCACGTAGGAAAAAGGCACAAACAACCCTTTTTACAGTCTTTGGACAAAGCTTTAGCACATGGGCCATAATCCTGGGACAAGAGGCTGGCAATCAGGCCCCTCCAAAAGCCAGTGGCGAAGTGCAGTTCATCACAATGGGGGATTGTGGAATAATAGGGGTTTATGGAATAATATGGGATTGTGGAATAATAGGGGTTTATAGAATAATAAGGGATTGTGGAATAATAGGGGTTTATAGAATAATAGGGGATTATAGAATAATAGGGGATTAAGGAATAATAGGGGTTATAGAATAATGGGGAATTGTGGAATAATAGGGGGTTATGGAATAATATGGGATTGTGGATCAATAGGGGTTCATAGAATAATACGGGACTGTGGGATAATAGGGGTTTATAGAATAATGGGGAATTGTGGAATAATATAAGATTATAGAATAATGGGGGGTTGTGGAATAATAGGGTTTATAAAATAATGAAGGATTGTGGAATAATAGGGGTTAATAGAATTGTTACGAACGCTGGTATTTTGGATACCCGTTCATTCGCTTTCTCCCAATCTGCTAGAGGCTGAGTGATTATACCTCGCAGTTCTGGTGTTGATTTGAACGTTCTCCAGACGTAAATACAGTATACAAGTAAATCCACCAAGTAATCAGACATATACCCAAAAATCAGCCTGAACTAGATTAAGGGTACAACAGGAATGAATGTATTCAGGCCAAACGGACGGCTTTTTAGCCCAGCAGCGGCGGTTCGTGGAGTCTGCAGTACTTATGGTGTCTACAGTGCTGATGGTCCTTTGGTGAGCGCTAGGAGCATCTTTTCTACGGTCCAACTTTCAGCTAGCCTGGAGGCAACCGTAACATTTCAAGCGGTGTTCGTGCTGTTGCGTGTCCAATTTGAGTTCCATAAACTCGACGACCAAACACAGATGAACGCCTTCGACTAAACAAGATAGCCGCCGACCGTGTTTGACTATATGAATGGCGACCAACCAGCCGTTCGTCAGTTAGCTGAGGTTAACCATAGCTTCTGGTGGGTAAACAAGCAGCACACTCCACTTGCGGGTGGTCCGGCTGTTCGACAATTTGTTCGGTAAACCCCATTTACCGAACCACATAGGAAAAAGGCACAAACAACCCTTTTTACAGTCTTTGGACAAAGCTTTAGCACATGGGCCATAATCCTGGGACAAGAGGCTGGCAATCAGGCCCCTCCAAAAGCCAGTGGCGAAGTGCAGTTCATCACAATGGGGGATTGTGGAATAATAGGGGTTTATGGAATAATATGGGATTGTGGAATAATAGGGGTTTATAGAATAATAAGGGATTGTGGAATAATAGGGGTTTATAGAATAATAGGGGATTATAGAATAATAGGGGATTAAGGAATAATAGGGGTTATAGAATAATGGGGAATTGTGGAATAATAGGGGGTTATGGAATAATATGGGATTGTGGATCAATAGGGGTTCATAGAATAATACGGGACTGTGGGATAATAGGGGTTTATAGAATAATGGGGAATTGTGGAATAATATAAGATTATAGAATAATGGGGGGTTGTGGAATAATAGGGTTTATAAAATAATGAAGGATTGTGGAATAATAGGGGTTAATAGAATTGTTACGAACGCTGGTATTTTGGATACCCGTTCATTCGCTTTCTCCCAATCTGCTAGAGGCTGAGTGATTATACCTCGCAGTTCTGGTGTTGATTTGAACGTTCTCCAGACGTAAATACAGTATACAAGTAAATCCACCAAGTAATCAGACATATACCCAAAAATCAGCCTGAACTAGATTAAGGGTACAACAGGAATGAATGTATTCAGGCCAAACGGACGGCTTTTTATGCAAGACAAGGGTACAGTATACACGCCCACAGAAACTCCCACAACACGCCCCTTACATTCCTGAGTCACAATGACTCGATATAAAATATCAGAAGTACATAATAAAACACATAAATATTATAGGGACCCCCATAAATGGAATATTCCCAGATAGCTTGGATCTGAGCTTCCAAGTTGTCCAAAAACTGCTCCCACGAACACAGCCGAGGGTAAAGATTTGACCGACCACTCATGAGACACTTGCCCAAAACAGTTCCAGAGATTCATGGATAGCGGACGGTCAATTTTGGAAGTCCCAAACTGAACAAATCCACGAACAGTGCCCTTGGCTCATAAGTAGCGTTTTTTTCCCTGGGTTCATGAGAACAAACCTACCGAACAGCACTCTCCTGGCTGTTTGAGGAAAAGATGCAGGCGTTTGCGAAGTTGACCGCCGTTCGGGAAGTCTAGTTTTCGATTTGGAGTTACAGGCACTAGACGACCGAGTCCCGTTGCCTCTTTTTATGCTCCAAGATGGCCGCCGTTTTCTCCAAAATGTGTTGTTCAGTTACACGAATGGCGGCCATATAAGGAGAGTGCTAATTCCTGTGGTTTTCTTTGAACTTAATGAGCCGGGGGGTGGTTCAAAAAATAATGAATGAGCACCAAAGTATGTAGTTTTCTTCACAAGAATAATGAAGTATTGTAGCATAATAGTGGTTAATGTAATAATAGGTGTGACAGACCCATTGTTAAAGGACCACTATAGTGCCAGGAAAACATACTCGTTTTCCTGGCACTACAGTGCCCTGAGGGTGCCCCCACCCTCAGGGTCCCCCTCCCGCCCGGCTCTGGAAGGAGGAAAGGGGTAAACACTTACCTTTTTCCAGCGCTGGGCGGAGAGCTCTCCTCCTTCTCTCCTCCTCCGTTCCGCCCTGTCGGCTGAATGCGCACGCGTGGCAAGAGCTGCGTGCGCATTCAGCCGGTTGCATAGGAAAGCATTTACAATGCTTTCCTATGGACGCTGGCGTGCTCTCACTGAAAATCACAGTGAGAAGCAAGCAAGCGCCTCTAGTGGCTGTCAATGAGACAGCCACTAGAGGCTTTGGGGGAAGGCTTAACCCATTAATAAACATAGCAGTTTCTCTGAAACTGCTATGTTTATAAAAAAATGGGTTAACACTAGAAGGACCTGGCACCCAGACCACTTCATTAAGCTGAAGTGGTCTGGGTGCCTAGAGTGGTCCTTTAAGACACCCCTGGTGTCTTTAAATGAAACCGCCGTTTAGTTAGCCTTCCCCTTTCGTAATACCAGTAACTCCATTCGCATAGACTGCAATATACGAACCACCATCAGGGGAAGCGGTAATCTCCCGACCAGGATCCGTGAAAGGCTTTAAACTCCTGAACGGAGATCCACGAACTGCTGCTAGCCACCGAACAACGATATCCACCAATCGGCTTTCGGTTCCAATAAGCAGTCTCTAAGCGCAAATAAGAAATCCCCCCAATAACGAGACAGAAGCTCCGCATTGAGGGTCAAACAGGATCTGGCTTTACTGTGGGCTACCTGCCCGTATTTATGCAGGTCTCCCACTTGGTGGACACTCCCCTAGGGGACCAAATGGGAGACTGGAATTACAGACAGACATAATGCAATATGGTTTCCTCCTCTCTGCCCTGGAGATAATTGAGAAGTAATTCAATTATCTCCAGGACAAAGACAAATCGCCATCTTAAATACAATACCAGAAAATACATAAAAATACATAACTTTAAAATAACCGAACATTTCCCATTCGTATCACATATCCCCACATAGCCTGGATCTGAGGGCATAGTATTGGCGAATAGCGCTCAGATCCCACACACGTAGTTCAATCGCCATGGAGTCAAAGTCCTTACAGTCTTTCGGTATACAATTGACTCCATGGGAAGGCTATCTGGGTTAAGTCCTTTCTTGTGTTTTAAAACTCCCGAACGGCCGGTGTTCGTACGCTTTTGTCGAGGCAGCCAGGCGACCCGTTGTTCAAGCGGTGTTCGGCAGAAAAAGTGTCAGTTTTTAGTTCCATGGAATCAGTGCCAAACACCACTGGGCTTTCGTGCGTTTTGAAATGGCCGCTGCCTCGTGGTCGACATACGAACGACGGCCACCCTGAATTCGGTTTAATTGAGAAGTGTCTGCGGTTAACCACAACGTTCTAATTGGGATCAAGATGTTAACCAGCAGCACACTTCTTATTCTGGGTGGCCCTCCGTTCTGTGAATTTGTTCGGTGAAAACAGTCGTTCGTATGGCTGGGCTATAGAAACAGCCATTTACACGAAAGGGGCAGAAATAGACAAATCCACCACAATAGACAGACGGATGGTTCTGTCACACCCATCTGTCTGTGAATTACTTTTATTTTCTCTCCATTCGTCTGTTTGTTCAGCTATTTCCCTGTCCGTGCAGCCCCTACGTTTATTTATTCTTTTTACCCCGAGAGGGTAGGGTAGAAGCCTAAAATGTCGCCTTTGACATTAAATCAAAATCAAATGTTCAAGTGAGAACACACGAAAACAAACCTAAGACAAACATTATCTAACTAGATTTAGCAATTGTAATGCAACAAAGATGAAATATAATCTGCATTATTGATGACATTGGGGAGCTATTCTTCTG
>OW240916.1:280764279-280780430 GCA_933207985.1 Pelobates cultripes
GGAAAGAGAAATTAGGGGGGAAAGAGAAATTGGGGGGGAGAGAAATTAGGAGGGGGGTGAGAAAGAGAAATTAGGAGGGGGGAGAGAAATTGAAATTAGGAGGAGGGAAGAGATATTAGGGGGGAGAGAAATTAGGAGGGGGGGTGAGAAAGAGAAATTGGGAGGAGGAGAAGGAAATTGAGCGGGAGGAGAGATTGACATTCATCACATACACACAATGCACCCCTTGCACACAGAAAAACACACAATGCATTACACACACAGACACACATACACAAGTAATGCAACCGTTACACACAATGCATCCCTTACACACACAGAAACACACAATGCATTCATTACACACACTCAATGCACCCCTTACACACATTCAATGCATCCCATACATACACAGAAACACACCTTGCAGCCCTTACACATATAAACACAATTTCACACAATGCATTCCTTACACACATATCAGGACATCCTACACCGACCCCTGTGAACAAAACTCATTGGTGGAACATGAAGGTGGACCCTGGGACCCAGACCTTGAGCTGTGTAAAGGACCCCCAAAAAATGGAGCTGCTTCCCGTTCTCCCAGAACATTGATTTTTGTGACCACAGTTACAAACCGCCCCCAGAGAGCCTGTTCTGCACCAGACCAGTGGAGCCAGACTGCAGCTAGAGCCCATCATCATCCCTCATCTGGTTGTAAGTAGGCAATCTAGTATATTATTCGTGGCACTAAGCTCTAATTTACCTCACATTAAAGAAACACTATAGTCCCCAGAACCACTTCAGCTTAATGTAGTGGTTCTGGTGTCTATAGCCTGTCCTTGCAGGCCTTTTAATGTAAACACGGCGGCACTGCAGCACTGGCATTAGTTAACGTGGCAAATCATATGGGTGGGGCATTGTGATGTCACATGGGGGGGGCGGCAAACTTTACTTTTGCCTAGGGCGGCAAAAATCCTTGCACTGGCCCTGGCTGGAGGGGGCTGTGTGAGCTGTGGCCGCACAGTGTCCCATGGTAGTTAGGGTGCCGTGCGGCCAGTACAGCTCACACAAGCAAACAGCTGATAAACTGGCCGCACGGAGGAAATGTGTATGTGTGACTGTCTGCCTGTGACTGTATGTGACTGTCTGCCTGTAACTGAGTGTGTGACTGTCTGTAACTGAGTGTGTGACTGCCTGTAAATGTGTGTGTGGGGCTGCAGGGATTTTGTAGAAGGGGGCGGGGTTTTGTATTGGGACAGGAGTCTTTACAAATTGTAAAAAAAAAAAAAAGAGAGAACCTTTAAAAAATTTTACAGGTTTTTGGGGAGCCAAGCACAGGATCCGCCCCGGGTGCCAAATGCTCTAGGTACGCCCCTGGTTGGGGGAGAGGGCTATTGAGAGCAAATGATAGGAAATGATAATCTGAGAGAGGAAATAGTGTTGCAGATGGTAGAGACTGTACAATCATGAGTGAAAATAAGGTCTAGAGTCTTGCCTGCTATGTGGGTGGGAGAATAAGCCCACTGTGAAAGCCCAAGGGAGGAGGTAATAGAAAGTAGTTTTGAGGCTGCTGAGGTCAAGGGTGAGTTAATGGGAATGTTGAAATCTCCAAGAATTACAGATGGAATGTTAGAGGAGAGGAAGTAAGGAAGCCAGGCAGCAAAGTGGTCAAGGAAGAGAAGTGGGGAACCAGGGGGACGATAGATAACCGCAACGTTAGCAGAGATGGGTTTAAAAAGGCGGATTGAATGAATCTCAAATGATGAGAAAGAGAGGGAAGGGGGTGTGGGTAGAGGTTTGAAGGAGCAGTGAGGTGAGAGCAGAAACCCTACACCACCACCTTTATTTTCAGAGTTTCTTGGGTTGTGGGAAAATTGAAGACCACCAAAGGATAAAGAGGCAGGGGTAGCAGTGTCAGAGGGAGAGAGCCATGTTTCAGTTAATGCTAGTAGTACGAGAGATGAAAGTATCATGCACAGCTATGGATATAGTAATACTGCAAACAGAGCGTGCATTCCAGAGGGCAGTGTGGAAGGAGAATTTAAAGAAAGAGTAGCGTGAGATGGGTATGAGATTGGAGAGATTGTTGGAGTTAGCAGATGAAGGGTTTGCAAGTGTGGGACCGGGGTTTGGAGAGATATCACCAGCTGCTAGGAGTAGAAGGATAGAAAGGAAGAGAAGATTTGAGCAGGATTTAAAGTTTTGTGAGTGTTTATATTTTGAGGATTTAGAAGGAGATGGTGGAGATAAGTTGGAAAGGTACAAGTGGAGTGCATGGGATGAATAGAGAGGGGAAGGAAGTAGGGTGGGAGCAATGAAAATTGTATCAGCAGGAACAGGTATGCAGAATGACAGAGATATTTTGGCAATGAGAGAAGTGAGGGTGACGATAAAGAATATGAGGGAGAACATTTTATAAGAAGAATGAAAGATTTTATATTATATAGAAATGGAGTAGGAGTTTCAGTAATGCAGAATTAGATAACATTGTATATTAGAGTTACAAGGGAGGTGTGAGCAGGGCCAGACTGGGGATTCCAAAGCAGCCCTGGGAAAAAAAATCTATGCCAGCCCCATAAGTCATTGCGCCATATATTGTAATATGTAAGGCTATGTCTTGCCACCCTAGATGATTGAGAGAGAGAGAGCGAGAGAGAGATATTGCTTTTTCCAATATAAAATATTGGTCCTTTCAGAGTAAAATTTTTAAATATACAGTAAGCATACTCACACGCAGAAACAGACAATCTCACTGACACAAGCTGATTGATACACAGCCTCATAGACAAACAATCTCACTGATATATATATAAGGTCATTGACATAAAAACACAAGCCCACTCACTAGCAGGCACGCGCACACACACACTGCTTAATGTAGTGGCTCTGGTGTCTATAGCCTGTCCCTGCAGGCTTTTCAATGTAAACAGAGACTTTTCAGAGATTTCCTAGTGACAGACACTCAGACGGTCACTAGAGGTGCTTCCTGTGTCAGTGCGGATTGGCTGAGATCATCAAGCTTGATGATCTCAGCCGTAGAGACAGGGCCAGTCGAGGGGAGACCAGCACGACGTGGGGGAAAAAAAAAAGGTGAGTAAAAACATACATACACACACACACATACCATGACAGACATACACCATGACACAGACAGACCGTAACACAGACACACATACCGTGACAGACAGAAACACACACACACACACACCATGACACAGACAGACACACACACCATGACAGAGACACACGCATACCATGACAGACACACACCTTAAAAAAGACACACACACCATAACACAGACAGACTGTGACACAGACACACACGACACAGACAGACACACACCATGATACACAGACACACACACCACGACACAGAGAGACCGTGACACAGACAGACACACACACACCATGACATACAGACACACACACACACCATAACAAACACACACACACCATGACAAACACACACACACACCATGACACAGACAGACCGTGACACAGACAGACACACATTACATAACACACACACCATGACACAGACACACATTGCATGACACAGACAGATGCACACCCCATGACACAGACAGACACACACACCATGACAAAGAGACACACACACCATGACACAGACATAGACACACACACACACACACCATGACACAGACAGAGAGACAAACACACTCACACTGACCCACAATTTCTACCTGTGGGGAAGTTCCTTTGGCGGCACCAAGGGGAGCTGGCTGTTCTGGCGGCCGCAGGGGGAGCTGGCTGTTCTGTCTCTGCTCCCCCTCCCCAGCTTGCCGTCATATTCCGGCCCCGGTCTCTTTGTAGTGCGCTGGGGAGGGGGAGCAGAGACAGAACAGCCAGCTCCCCCTGCGGCCGCCAGAACTGCCAGCTCCACTGCGGCCGCCAGAACAGCCAGCTCCCCTTGTGGCCGCCTAAAGAGCTCTCTCTGCGGCCGCAGGAGAGCCAGCTGCCTGCCTGGTCCCAGGTGCCGATGGCCCACCGGGAAATTTCCCGGTATCCCGGTGGGCCAGTTCGGCCCTGGGTGTGAGGGGTTAAAAGGCCAGGAGTGTGATAATTAAGCAGGTGATGAGTGTTTGAGAGACATAGTGTGTTTGGACTGTCAGGTAATTTGTCCTATCTATAAATGTAATGAGAAACGTGGGCGGGGAGCTACCTCTGCATGAGGTTGGATTATTTTTCTTATGGACTTTTAATTTATGCTTTTTTATTTACTTTGTTTTTATATGTGTTTGGTGGTTTTCATTTTTTTATTTGTTCCTGATTTCTCTCCTGGACCTGTTTCCACGCTGTACAGGAGTTCCATGTTGTATGGAGATACGCTCTTTGCAATTTCCTCATTTGTAAGTGTGACCAATAAATGTGATTTTGTATTCTTATAACAAACTTCACTATATTTGATTTCTTCTATTCACATATATTCCACCGGATGAGACCGAAAGTCTATACTCACCATACACCATATTACCCCTGAGAGGGTGAGAAGCCTGATTTTACGTTTGTTTGTGAGTGCATTTACTATTGCATTTATCACTCACTGGGTTATTTACTGTATTACGCTATGTCAGTTTCTCAAATTCTTTACACAGAATCTACTAACGAATAATTACCTGATTTCAGGTTATTTTGCTCGTTTATATATTTTCACATATTTGGAGGTGTTTCCACTTTATGTTTTTAGCAGCTGAGAGTCTTGGGAGCTGCTTTTGTGTGTGGGACCCAGGCTGCAAAAGAAAGTCTGGGTTAGATCAAACAGCAATTTAAAGGTGGGGAAGACACACATATTGAGGTGAGAAATGGCAGTTAATGAGGAAAACTAAATAAACAGAGGAGAAAGTATTTGAGATTTAAAGATATGAGGATAGGTCATAAATGGTGAACATAAATTAAAGGACCACTATAGTGCCCTGAGGGTGCCCCCACCCTCAGGGTCCCCCTCCCGCCGGGCTCTGGGGAGAGGAAGGGGTTAAAATCTTACCTTTCTCCAGCGCCGGGCGGGGAGCTTTCCTCCTCCTCTCCTTCTTCCTAGCGACGTCATCGGCTGAATGCGCATGCGGGCAGGAGCCGCGAGCGCATTCAGCCAGTCTCATAGGAAAGCATTAACAATGCTTTCCTATGGACGCTGGCATCTTCTCACTGTGATTTTTCACAGTGAGAAGCACGCAAGCGCCTCTAGCGGCTGTCAATGAGACAGCCACTAGACGCTTTAGAGGCTGGGTTAACCCTCAGTGTAAACATAGCAGTTTCTCTGAAACTGCTATGTTTATTAAAAAAAAAAAAAGGGTTAATCCTAGCTGGACCATTAAGCTGAAGAGGTCTGGGTGCCTATAGTGGTCCTTTAACAAGACTATCAGCAATAGCGCTAAACTAACAAAAATAAGGGTAGATCATAAATTAACAAGACTATTAGCACAACAACTAACAAAATAACCATTCATATAAGCAAGAGTTTAGCAAGGAAGGTACAATGTTAACAACTAAGCATAGTAATACTAAAGGGGAGAGAAGCGAGAAGAGAGACTAAGAAAAAGGATGAATAAAATAAGTGGTGCAGAAATTCATAGGTAGACCATCCAAGAGAGCTACCTCTGCATGAGGCATGCAGCTGAGTCTTCGGGTCTATATGCTGGTGTGTGTGGGACCCAGGCTCTGCATGAGGCTAGCAGCTGAGAGTCTTGGGGGCTATATGCTGGTGTGTGTGGGACCCAGGCTCTGCATGAGGCTAGCAGCTGAGAGTCTTGGGAGCTATATGCTGGTGTGTATGGGACCCAGGCTCTGCATGAGGCTAGCAGCTGAGAGTCTTGGGAGCTATATGCTGGTGTGTGTGTGGGACACAGGCTCTGCATGAGGCTTGCAGCTGAGAGTCTTGGGAGCTATATGCTGGTGTGTGTGGGACCCAGGCTCTGCATGAGGCTAGCAGCTGAGAGTCTTGGGAGCTATATGCTGGTGTGTGTGGGACCCAGGCTCTGCATGAGGCTAGCAGCTGAGAGTCTTGGGAGCTAATGATAATACCCACTCTTTGCCACTTGTCTTTATTTATATTTATCTTCTTTGTGCTGGATCCTAATACCTGGGTGCCTCCATTTTGTTCTCCTCTGTCCGTGATGTCTGCAGTTTGACATCAGTGGGATTCTTTTGACTGATGAAATGTGGGGAAATTTGCTCAGCAACTGAATTTGAACTTTGCTTAAGCTCCACCCATTGTCAAATTTTGCCAAAGATAATGCTCCCCGTGAGAAAAAGTTGTCCCTAATTTACTTATGTAAAAAAAAAGAAGGTGAATTTTATAAATATAAAAACAAAGAAATAGGACAAAAGGGAATTTAAAAGCATATCCTGCAGATTGACAAAGCTGCTTTAAATTTAAGTTTCCTTAAAAATACATTTTAAAAAAATAGATAATACTCAAACAAACCAGGAATACTGTGCAATTATAATAAGAATTTACATTTAAAGTGATATATTGTGATGCTGATTTAAGGGATAATCCCATACCCACAAAGTACTTCACCAAGCTTGCTTAAGTGCTTTATGGGTGTGGAGTGGCCCTTTAAATTAGTATCATAACATGTCAATTCTGCTTATAATTGCACAATATTCCTGGTTTGAGTATTATTACTGTTTTATGGGTTAAAAGTAGTATCCCACAATAATTACAATTTATATTAAAAAAAAAAATGAAGAAAAAAATCAGCACTTTTATAAATGATTAATGAAACACCCCCCCCACCCCCCGGCTGTCAAGCAGCCGGGGAGGGGATCTTCCTGCTTCTGTTAGCTGCCCTTACCCAACGGAAGTGGCAGGCACGCTCTACTAGACTGCAGCTTTTGCAAACGGTTTTAAATGACCACTATAGGCACCCAGACCACTTCAGCTCAATGAAGTGGTCTGGGTGCCAGGTCCATCTAGGTTTAACCCTGCTTGCTGTAAACATGTTTACAAATGGCTTAAATCCAGCCTCTAGTGGCTGTCTCATTGATTTTCACATTGAGAAGACGCCAGCGTCCATAGGAAAGTATTGAGAATGCTTTCCTATGGAATGGCTGAATGCCGCGCATGCGCAATCATCCAATGACGTTGGAAGGAGGAGAGTCCCCAGTGCCGAGGGAGCCCAGCACTGGAAAAAGGTAGGAATTTAACCCTTTCCTCACCCTAGAGCCTGGCGGGAAGGGGACCCAGAGGGTGAGGGGGACCCAAGGACCCTATAGAGCCAGGAAAACGAGTATATTTTCCTGGCACTATAGTGGTTCTTTAAGATATACCCCCAATAAATACATGCACGAAAAATGTAAAGGTATATATTCACTGGGTTATATCTACTAAATAGCGATTTCTAATTTGGGCAGTGGAGTGCTATTAAAGAAAGTCATCTATTAGGAGGTATGTCATAGGCAGGCCTCTGCACCCCATAACACTAATTTGATTGTTACCCAAAATATAGTAAATATATATATATTTTTTTAATATACAGTGTTGCAGATTATGTTGGTGCTTTATAAATTAAGTATAATAATTTAGGGAGTGCAGGGGCATGGGACTACCGTCTAATTTTGCTCTAAGGTCTACGAATGTGCCAATAGCTGCTTTGGGTCCTGCTCCTCAGCGCCGTTAAGGATGGTGATTTGTTGGGGCAGGGGCAGAAGAAGCACTGGCTGTCAGTTATAGCAGTGATGGTGTCTGCTCAAAATGCCAGATGATGAAGCATCACATTGTCAGGCGATGGCCACCAGGATGGACTGTCTTAGCTACACTTTTCTTTTTTTATAGTAGCATTTTTCAGCAGTTCCTAAGTTCTGTTGGACCTTCCTGGGCAATAGGGGAATCTGGTTATTGCACTGGTGGCAGTGGACCCTGTTGGACAGCCCCACGGGGAGCAGCTTCTGAGGAGGATCCTAAGTCTATTTTCTTCTATGACTATGCAGAGCAGAAGGGATATATACTGGATGCTGCAGGGGACCGCTCCTTGCCTCAGTCTCATTGCCATCAGGTGACATTAGGACAGGTGAGTGAGTACAGGGGAGGTCACGAGATGAGAGATGCCTCAGGCACTTACACAGACTGACCCATACACACACAGACTGACCCATACACACACACACACACACACAGACTGTCAGGAATCTTACGTGGAGTCTGGTATGCAGAGATATACGCTCTCCCTTGCAAATAAACACAGATGGGGGAGCACACCTGGAAGATGCATTTCTCAAAAGTGGTGCTGCCGCAAAGACCAAAATATATACAGAATACAGATTAAGGAACAGCACACATACAAATATACAGGTTTAAATTGTACAAAGCTACATGTAAGAATACAATATGGCCATATGGTGTAACTAAATCCCCATATTTGTTTGCTAAGATTTAAAAAAAAAAAAAAAAAATCTTGTCTGTTTGCTGTTCCTCAATGTGTACTTTGTATATATTGAGTTCTTCACGGCAACACCACTACTTAGAAATATATGATGCTGGTGTCTCCCCATTTGTTCTATGTATACTTGGAATCCGGACCAGAATCCTATTGGGTTGAGGACCCCACCCAACCACTACAGGTGCCCCATTAGAGGTGATCGCAAGAGAGCATGAACTGAGGAGAGTCTCTGGAAGCAGTTTGGACAGTACGTATCACAGTTAACCTCTCATGTTAAAATTAGCGTAGGACCCACTGATTTAGGGGACCTGTGACATAGTGGTGGGCTTAACACAATATGGCCATTTGCTGGAACTGTATCCCCACATTTGTTTGCTAAAATAGATGACTTTGTCAGCCTTGCGCTAAATACAGCGCTGGTCCCCACTCCTATTGTGCTGATAAGGTGATTTACCCTTTTTCCCATGCCTCTTTGGTCGAACAACGGCTGGCTCAGCTTCCAATCTTGATGATCTCAGCCAATCCAATGCTTTCCTATAAGAAAGCATTAGGAGGCTATGGTGCATGCGCAGTAAAAAAAAAAAGCTGTAGTGGTTCTGGTAACTAGTGTTCCTTTAAATTTGAATTTCACTTTTAATCCTCACTTTAGTAACTAAACCCTTGGATTTCAGCATTCTGACCAAGTTTTACTTACCTTTATCCAGCGCCTCGGCGCAGTCCACCTCACCATCTACCAATCCAATGTTCTTAATAGAGGATCATTGACAACCTAATGCTTATTCGCAGTGAGCACTCAATGTTTACTTTTGGGAGACTTTTGCGTCATGTGCCTGAGTTTTACTGGGTCAGTGCTGTGGAAGCGCCTCTAGTGGCTGTCCTACTGAGGTGGACCTAACCCTGCAATATAAACATTGCAGTTAAAAAAAGAAACTGCCATTATTAACACTGCAGAACTAAAAGGACAGGGACACTGCACCCAGACCACTTAATTGAGATGAAGACTGTAGTGTCCCTTTAAATCGAATATAATTTATTTCTGTGACCGGAATTATCCTGGGGTGGAAACACGGGTTCCGGGTTTACTATTTTAATGTGTCATGGCCACCATGTGAGAATAGGGACATACGAGGGTAGTTTTGAGCTTCGGAGGGGGAATGGCAGATCCATGGGAAACTCCCTTTCAAAGCTTCACAGTCAGCGATGTAATCAGAAATCTCAGAGCCCAGTGCAGAATCTGTTAAGGGCTCATTATCTACTATAGAGGAGAGGTGGCCAATTAGTGGAGCCTCAGCTGTCGGACAAATCCCAATATGCTTTGCAAGCTGTGGATCTGCTATTTACCAATTCTTGCAGGTTCTATTTTTATGCAGTGTCTGTGAATGTAGGTGTGATCTTGTATGGAGTATACGTGTGTGACTGTTTGTGTATAATGCTGATGTTTGAATGCAGGGGGTCTGTTTGTGTGTAGTATTTGCATTTAAATGCAGGGCTGTGTAGCTTTGGTGTTTTGAATGCAAGATGTTTTATGTAGTGTTAGTGTATGAAGGCAGGGGTGTGTTTGTCTGTAATGTTGGCATGTAAATGCAGGGGTATGTTTATGTGTAGAGTTGGTATTTGAATGCACAACTGCCTTTGTGTACAGTGTTGGCATTTAAATGCAGGGGTGTATTTGTGTGTAATATTGGTGTATATATGCAAATGTGTATTCACAAATACATATGCATTGCCACACACACAAATACAGGGTCACCTTGCTATACACAGAAGCACACAGACACATATAATCACAGATTTAGTTTGAGATTCACACACACACAGTTACATTGACTAACATACACACACTACACTGACACACATGCACATATACATACAAAAATACACACAAATGTGCAAATGCACACACCAATACAAATAAAAACTAACACATGCGCAGATGCATACACTGACACACACAAACACTGACACACATGCATAGATGCATACACCAATACACACAGTTCAGCTCTCTCTCCTGGTGTCTTGTAGTGCACATTTTAACTGCCTCCCCCTGGATCCCAGTGAGTTTGGCTCCAAAGGAGCTTGCCTCCAACCCTTGCGTGGCGGGACTCCATGGGACATCCTTCCCTGGTGGTCCAGTGCTTCTGCTGGCTCCTATATATTCCCTGGTGGTCCAGTGCTGATATTATATTATTTTATTTTTTTTTTTAAAGCGCCAAGAAGTTCCGTAGCGCTGTACAATGGGTGGACTAAATGACAAGTATTTGTAACCAGACGAGTTGGACACACAGGAACAGAGGGATTGAGGGCCCTGCTCAATGAGCTTACATGATAGAGGGAGTGGGGTAATGTGACACAAAAGGTAAGGGTAGGGTAGGAAAGTAGGTTGCTAGAATAGTGTTCATTGAGGGCTTAGTGTTTTATTTTGATGGGAATCAGGGTGCCGGGAGGAAAGCTGTTCACAGTTTAATTGATATGCTTTCCTAAACAAGTAAGTTTTCAAAGATTTTTTTGAAGGAGTGGAGATTGGGTGAAATTCTAACAGAGAGGGGAAGGGCGTTCCAAAGGAATAGTGCAGCCCTAGCGAAGTTTTTAAGGTGAGCGTCAGAGGTTGGAGTACAAACAGAGGTTAGACGTAGGTCTCTGACAGAGCATAGGGGCCTAGATGGGACATATTTGTGTATTAGTGAGGATAAGTAGGTCAGAGCAGCATTGTATAGAGATTTGTAAGCAAGTATCAGGATCTTAAATTGAGTCCTATATCTTACAGGAAGCCAATGTAGGGACTGACAAAGGGGGAGGTGCGGGCGGACAGAAAGATGAGCCTCGCCGCCGCATTCATTATACATTGTAACGGGGCAAGTTGGGAACACGTAAGACCACTGAGAAGCGGATTACAGTAAAGGCGAGAGAGGACAGGGGCATGGACAAGCACCTTTGCTGTATCAGGCATTAAATAGGGTCGGATGTGGGCAATATTTTTGAGATGGAAGCGACAGGATTTGGCGATTGATTGGACATGGAAACATAAAATGTGACAGCAGATAAAAACCATTTGGCCCATCTAGTCTGCCCTATTTTCCTGTTAGAATTACTGGGTTAGTCAAATGTTCCGTCCATTCAGACTGACCAAAAGTGAAATATTATGCAGAATTCGGACTGATAGTGTGGTGGAATCTCGGTAAAAATAAATTTAGTAGGCCGAGATTACCACGTGGCATGTGTACGTGCATATGCTGACGTATCGATCAGTTGGTTGCATGAGGCAAGATACGATCAGTAGTGTACGGAGCATGTGCAAGAATACAGGATGTAGTATTCCTCTCCTCCATTGTGCTGGACAAGCCATGCGGTCAAGCAGGAAGTTAATTCTTATTTGTAATGATTGGTCAAGAGAATGTGCGGGTGGAGCTTAATATGGGAGGAGTTATGTGTCTATATAGGGAGCCTGCACTATTGTTCAGGGCTCAGAACTTGCTGTATTTTTGGTGACATTAGTCCCTCTGAGTCCCGATCGGTGATCCAATAAAGAATCTCTTCCTTCCTGAAGAAACCTGTGTCCATCTCTCTGTGCTTTGCTTCCGCCAGTTTCTCCGGTATCATTTGGTGCATTGGCCGGGAAGCTCATCGTTCAACGGTAGCTGAGAGGCAGAGGCGTGAGACGGTCTATCTTTGCCCACGTTCTCTACGGCTGCACCCCTGAACTTCTGCGTGGACCTCCCTTCGTCTCGGCGCCACTGGTCTGTTGTCCAGGAGATCATCGGCCTCTACGTAAGAAGTGCTGGGGTGTCCCCGTCGATGAGTGTGAACTCAGGTTCAGGAACGAGGAGGTAAGACAACTGCTGTTTTAGACGGCAGACCCACTAGGGGTATACCGATTGTGCGGTAGGCCCAAAAGGGGTTTAAATCTGTGTATGGAATCTGCCCCCTCTGTCGGAGGGAAGGAGCGAAGGCGCACCGCTCGATCGAACGCTCTTTAGTAAGACCGTTTGATCTGGTTAGTCAGGCGGGGTCCTGTGTAAATAGCCCTAGCCGGACACCGGTGTCTTGTCTAGACTAGCGCTCTAGGGTGTATATTACGTTCGCTAGGTCGGAGGGACCGGGAGACTAAGCGGCGCCTGTGTAAATTCGGTTCGCTAGCTCTCAACCTATCTTGGCTAAGTGGGAAGGCGTGTAAATTTGGAACCCACTAGACTTTTGATAGAGTAAATAGACTAGAAGGGCAATTTTGTAAATTTCGCCCTCTAGTTCGCTATATGTGGTGTTTGGGCAGTGTGGCTAACCAAAACGGGTGTATATAGTTTTAGGTAGTCCATTCAAGGTACTGGCCAATAGTTTAGTTGGGATTGTAAATGTGTTAAAGATTGTTAAAGTGTATATCTTGTTAGATAGCGCGAGCTCAGCCGTCTAGCGAGAGTGTTAATAGTGTGTTGCTGTATCATAGTGCACGGTACCATAACCCTGTATATTTACTGACACTGTATATAAGTACTAATCATTGTCGCCTATTGCATGTTTAACACCGTAACCACTAATAATTGTATTGTGACCTTAAATTGTGCTTTGACCTATGCTAACCGTACTGTAACCGATACTAGTAAAAGACGATGTTACTGGGGTGTGTTATAGACGGGTAATTCATATATAGAGAATTATAGCGCGGGTGACTGTATAGTTTCGCCAAAGGGCATAATATTGATTATTTAGTGACTGGTGTAACAGCTGTGTGTGTACGGGAATTCCCTGAGTGATTATTGTGTTATTGTGTACGTTTCACTCGGTAACTGTACCACGTGGTGCTGTTGCCAGAGGAAACGGGTGTGACTGTTGAATAAGAACGCGTGCATAGTATTCGTTGTCAACGACGCTCCATTGATAAGTATGGGCGCGTCAGAGTCAACGATTTCGGATCCCTTAGGTTGTATGGTAAAGAATTTTAAAAAGGGATTCAAAACATGTGATTTTGGGGTTAAAATGTCTCCTGTACGTTTGGTCACTTTGTGCACTAGGGAGTGGCCTATTTTGGTTGCGGCATGGCCGCCGCGTGGCAGTTTGGATCCAACCCTGGTACAGCGTGTACACGTGGCTGTATCAGGTAGGCCTGAACTTTACGGACAGTTTCCATACATTGATTGTTGGGGGCAGGCCGTAAACGACTCGCCAAAATGGATCCGGATATGCCACGAGGAGCAATGTCGCCTCATGGTGGCCAGGACTTGTTTGTCCACTAGGACTGGTGTTAGGCCCATTTTGGACACGCCCCCTGAGTCCGAGATCCCTTTGCCGCCCCCTTACTTTCCTTTAAGAGGAAGTGACGGGAATGCAGGAAGTTCTGCACCCCTTCCCCTATTGCCCCCATCCACTTCCGCTTCCTCCTCCAGTACAGAATCCACCCCCCCTCGTATTAAAACTCCCCTTCCGGAACCAGGACCAACCCCCATTAGATCTGAATATCCTGATTTGGCGCCACTTCAAACTTCCGGTCAAGCTTCTTCTAGCTCGGCTCGGAGTATACTATTCACTAACTTTTCCCAAAATCAAGTTCCTACATCCTCATGCCCTATTACCTCTCGACCGGAACCTTTAACTGACGCCCCTCCACGTAGCCCCATACTAACCCGACAACTGACCGGTACCCAACAATTAAAACATTATCAGATGCCTCTTCGTCTGAATCCTGGGTCAGCCTATATCGATGCCGCAGGTCAAATGGCACATGCTGACCCAGTCTTCGTATATGTCCCGTTCACGACTACCGATCTCTTGAATTGGAAGACCCACAATTCCTCGTACACTGAGAAACCACAAGCTATGACCGATCTGTTCACCTCGATAGTTCAGACACATAACCCGACATGGGCTGATTGCCAGCAGTTATTAATGACATTGTTCAATAATGAGGAAAGGACAAGGATTAACCAAGCGGCCATTAAGGCGCTAGAGGAGAGAGCCCGTGTTTTAAATCAAGCCAATCCGGCAGCATGGGCCGCAACACATTACCCTAACACCGATCCTGACTGGAATGTAAATGGCGCAGATATGGCTCAACTTAAAGCCTATAGAGATGCTATAATTGCTGGCATGAAAGCCGGAGGGAAGAAAGCTATTAACATGTCGAAGACAGTTGAGGTGATTCAGAAAAGTGATGAAGCGCCCAGTGTCTTTATGACCGATTATTGGAGGCATACCGCTTGTATACCCCCTTTAATCCGGAAGACGCTGATAATTCCCGAATGGTAAACTCCGCCTTTGTCAGCCAAGCTTACGGAGATATTAAGCGCAAGCTACAGAAATTAGAAGGGTTTGCAGGTATGTCTATCGCCCAACTAATGGAGGTAGCGAACAAAGTATATATGAATAGGGAAACAGAAAGTAAGAAAGAGGAAGAGCGCAAGATGCGTAGAAAGGCAGATATGCTAGCGGTAGCGATCGCAGGCGTAGATAGACGGGGCCCAGATAGAGGCTATGGTAGATGGAATAGGGAGCCTTTGAGTAGGAATCAGTGCGCGTACTGTAAGGAAGAAGGGCATTGGAGGAACGAGTGTCCGCAAAGAGAGCAGTATGAGAGAGACTTACCCAGGGCAGGTTACGGAAACTTTAGAGGCAGAGCGAGAGGTAGAGGAGGCCCCAGAGGGAGTAATGGGAACAGAGGAAGTGTAAGGGAAGATAGGTACTATCCAGCAGCGCAAAGGTCCCGCGATAGAGAAGGTAGGGACTTTGTGGGATTGGCTGACACGGTCATGGAGGACTATTGATACCGACCGGGCTCCATCCCCTTGGTCGAGCGGAGCCTATGGTCGATGTATCAATAGGGGGAAAAAGGAGTGCGTTCATGATCGACACTGGTGCTGAACATTCGGTGGTGACTAATCAAGTTGCTCCTCCATCTGGAAGAACTATTACTGTAATAGGAGCAACTGGAAGAAGTGCTGAAAAACCGGTTCTTAAAAGTCGACTCTTTACATTGGGAGGCCACGTAGTAAAACATCAATTCCTTTATATGCCTGAGTGTCCAGTCCAATTGCTGGGACGTGATATGCTATCCAAATTACAAGCGCAGATTACGCTCCTACCAAATGGAACAACATCCTTAAAGTTTAATGGACCCTCAGGTATTATGACATTGTCCGTACCAAAGGAAGAAGAGTGGCGACTTTATACAGTGTTGACTAGCCAAAACCCGAGGAGTGATGAATCCTTATTTAACATACCAGGAGTTTGGGCAGAGAACAACCCACCAGGACTGGCCCGCAATATTCCATCTATTAAAATCGAACTAAAACTTGGGGTTTATCCAGTAAGCCTGAGACAATATCATATTCCGCAGAAGGCTAAGAAGAACATCCAATCTTATCTGGATAAGTTCATACCGTATGGTATCCTAAAATTCTGTACTTCCCCCTGGAACACCCCATTGCTGCCTGTTCAAAAGCCCGGTACAGATGAGTATCGACCTGTGCAGGACTTGAGAGCAGCCAATGATGCGGTTGTTAGTATACATCCAGTCGTGCCCAATCCATATAACCTGCTTGCTTTAATTCCGGGCGGGGCTACTTACTTTACAGTCTTAGATCTCAAAGATGCCTTCCTTTGCCTCCGAATTGCCGCAGAAAGCCAATGTATCTTCGCTTTCCAATGGGAAAATGCTGTAACGGGCTCGAAACGCCAAATGACCTGGACAAGATTGCCCCAGGGGTTTAAAAATTCACCTACCCTATTTGGTTCAGCTCTAAGTCAAGATCTACTAGATTTTGAGTCTATCCCAGGAGAGTG
>OW240916.1:280780530-280897096 GCA_933207985.1 Pelobates cultripes
GATCAATTAGAATATTAGGGAGTTCGTGGTTTTTAGAGGTGTTAATAAGGTCGTGAGGTTAACAAGCGCCACACTCCAAGTCTGGGTGGTCGGTCGTTCTGTCGATTTTTCGTTATTCGAATGGCCAATGATAACATAAAACAGGCTTTATTCCATACGAACGGTTAGACCAGTGATGGCGAACCTTTTTGAGCCCGAGTGCCCAAACCGCAATACATGCCAACATTTTTTCTCCTTAAAGTTCCCACACGGCAATTAAACCCAAATACTGAGGTTTAAGTTTAGAAAAAAACAACTCGTACTGTTGTCCGAACTAATAACTTTTGTTTTAAAAGAACACAGAGAGTTCAATGATACAAATTTTAAATAATGATATAAATAGATAAAATTGAGCTTATATTTATTAGTATCTCCAACAAATGCAATACATACACAGACAGACTGCTGAATACATACACACAGTCTACTGAATACACACACACAAGACTGCTGAATACAGAGACTGATGAATACACATACAGTACACACACACACACAGACTGCTGAGTACACACACACACAGACTGCTGAGTACACACACACACTCCTGCATACACACAGGTACAAACAGGACGGTGACTAAAATATTTTGTGTGTGTTTGTTTGTGTATGTCTCTTTGTATGTATGTCTTGTGTGTGTGTGTGTGTGTGTGTGTCTATCTGTATATATATGTGTATCTATGTGTGTCTTGTCTTTGTATGTATGTGTGTCGTATGTATGTGTGTCTTGTGTCTTTCTGTATGTGTGAATGTGTCTTTGTATGTATGTCTTATGTGTGGATCTTTGTATGTGTGTGTGTGTCTGTATGCATGTCTGTGTGTATGTGTGCCTGTCTGTTTGTATATATGTGTCTTGTGTGTGTGTGTGTGTGTGTGTGTCTCTGTATGTGTGCCTGTCTGTATGTATGTGTCTTTGTATGTGTGTCTTGTGTGTGTGTCTTGTGTGTGTGTCTGTATGTATGCCTGTCTGTTATAGTAGGCTATAGTAAGTAATAGTAAGTGGGATACCTAGCTCAGCCTTCCTACTGGGCATTGCTATAAGGAAGGTTAAACATTTTTTAATAAAAAGGTGGGGAGGGGAATTGAAGAGGGAGAGGAGGGGAGCTGACGCACAGATGAGAAATCATATTATGCGCAAACAGAGAAGTCGTCTGAATATCACCGAAAGAGGAGACCTTCGTTTGTTCCTTACGAAAATCAGACCAGATATCAAATATTTAGTCTCGCAGCATCAACCTCAAGGATCTCATTAATCACTAGTAAAGGTAATTTCAATTTACTTTATTGTTTTCTCATTAAACTTTATAAAGTTAAAAACATTATCAACATGCATTAAGTAGAAACAAAAAGATAAATGTACGTCCATTTATTTTTTTAAAAACACCCTCCTTTCTAAAAAAACTTTTGAACTTGCGTAAAAACTGGTGGGCGGTAAGGAAATTTTTTCAACCAAAAGGATGCATTAGTGGGCGGTAGGTAGAAAAAGGTTGACTACCACTGATGTAGACATTTGCTTAGTGACATAAATCACTGCCATTAGAACACACGTGTAATGCCACTGTGTTATAAGGTCCAAAATAGCGCTATAATGCCATTTATTATGACGCACTTCTTAACTTGATGCTGTATTGATATAGATACAACAATAACAAGAAAAGTTACTGAGTAAGAAACTAACCTATGAACAAGTTGCGCCAGAAAGACAGAGCAGGGCTAAACAAGGGCTTAACCCGAATAATCGAACCAAAAAGCAAAATTAAAAAAGGGTAACTAACACAAAGGTATACTGACCCTACCTGGTAATAAGCTGCTCCCTTTTATTTAATTGTATATAACATCCCTATAAGCCTAGCGTTTGTCAATAGGCCATTTACCTAATTTAAGCAATCTCTTATGTTTTTAATTGGAGCTAGTAATGCTCATGTTATAGCATGCCAGTGATAATCACCTGGAGTTTGTAATACTGTATCTAATTTAAAACATGTTCCTATGTTCCTAACTATTTGTTTAAATGTATCAAGCTGTAACACTGAGGCTGAACATTGTTATACACATCGTATGCATGTACTACACTTTTCATATATGATTCAATAAAATAAAAAAAGATTTTTTTTTTTTTTACATACACCACTATTCCCTCTCGGGAAAACAACTGACTTTAAAAACGCAAGAACAGTTTTGAAACAGGGGTCTACTATTTGGATTTATGCCAGTGCGTTACTGTAATGCTTGACCTTCCTATAGTGTAGTGACTTGCTCTGAAAGTTGCCATCCTGAATTTCACCCTAGATACATGGAATGATCGTATGATGCTGGGCAAACGGTGACAAAAGGGTTGAAGTGGCAAAGAAATAGAGCCCATATAGCTGTCTTTAATATTGACTGGACCCTGGGCAAAGTATTTGCTTGGGCCCCCTAGACCCTGTCCTCCCCTCCCCAGGCATTCAATCACATGTTTAACCACAACGCAGTGGCGGACCTAAAGTAGAGAGGTGCAAGAATTTTTTTTTGGGGCCTCCCTATCACACGGGTGATTAAAAGGTAGCTCCCCATCTGTCGTGCAACTCCAGAAATGCATTGATAGCTGGGGCTCTACCATCTATCCATCTTTGCAGGTTTGTGTTTAGCACTAAGCAGTTTTTTTGTGTTTGAATGTAAACAGGTTTTAGTATGGAATATGTTTGTATGTGGTGTTGGCGTGACTGCAAGCATGTATGTATGTGTAGTGTTTTTTAATGCAGGGGTGTATTTACATATAATTTTGGTGTGTAACACAGATGTGTGTTTGTACATAGTGTTGAAGTTTGAATGCAAGGGTTTACTTGTGTGTAGTGTTAGTGTGTGAATGCTAAGATGTATTCACATATACACACACACACACACACAGATATATAAACACTGAAACAGATGCAGACACTCCGATATACACACTGGCACATATGTAGATATACAGACACATATACACACTGACAAACAGATAAAAAACCTGACACACATGCAAGTACACAGACACACATAGATACACCAAAACATACGGACAACATACAGATACACACATAGACTTCATACATATATACACACTAACAATAACAGATATACTGGCACATATAGAGACAAACTGACACACACACGCACACAGACATACTGACGCACACTGACAGACATTCTGACACACACAGAGACATACACACGCACACACAAAATTTACACTTTTAAACCCACCGTCCAGTTTCCTACCTTGGACTCTGGCTTTCCTGCTGGTGGCTGAAGGTGTTGGTAGTTGCTGTTTGTCTTTCTCGGCCAGCCCCCTCTACTCTGCCTACTCTTCTCCTGGCATGCGCTCCTCTCTTTTTGGGAGGAAGGGATGAGCGTCAGTCCCTTCCTCCCAGCCTGCTCCCGAAAAGCAAGGGGCCCGGTCGTGCTGTTAAAGCTCGCGACCGGGCCCCTACTGACAGAAGTCAACCTGGTGGCCCTTAGTGCATGGGCCACTCGGTGGGCCTCCTTAGTGTGCGGGTTACAGGCTGGGGGGGAGAAATGGTTGAGGCCAGCGGGGCCCACAGTGCAGCTACTTCGGGCCCCCCAGGAGTAACTGAGCCCGGGGCAGCTGCTCCGTTTGCCCCACATTAAAGACAGCCTAGTCTACAGGCAGGGGTGTTCAACCGTTCTTTGCAAATTTGGTAACTGTGAGCCACAAAATAGACAGCTTTTATCTACAATGCAGTAGCAAAAGCAAAGTCACAAGGCACATGATGAGGGACCAGGGGTATGTATACCGCACTAACAAAGGTTTATCTTTGGTGTCTGGAGATATACAGTATCAACAGATGTTATTAGATGACCAGCGTTGCCTCAGTAACAGATCTGAGAGGTATGTACATAAGTCCTTGCAAGGGATTCTCTTCATGGATCGGGGTTAGCCGTGTGTAAGAGTGACTTCCCCTGATTTTTTGGTGGGCCATATTGAAGGGTCCACAAGTGGCTTGCAGGACATGGGTTGTGCACCCCTAGTGTAAACAGTGACAAGATAATTGGTTCAGTTTAGAAAATGTTGCCATTCTTCCAGAGACAGGCTGTGAGAAATTCCAAATCCTGCATGTCATAGATTGTCACAGCATGAGAAAGAATTAGTGCCTCTCCACGGCATCCCCATGTATACTCTCTTGTTCGAGAGTTTTTTTACATAATTTGTTTAATGTTTGTGTGGGGTTTTTTTTGTGTTTTTTCTTTTTTTTTTCTTTCTTTATGTTTTTCTTATGTTGGTTTATCCTATGTATTTCTGATAATGGCCTAATATATATTTTATTGGCAAAACACCACTTTCAGAGTATAAGCAATGAGCAGAACTCTGGGGTAAATGATAGATATGCTTCTGATTTGATTTCACTATGTATATGAAAAATCTCCACAGAAAAATAGCTATTTTTTTTTAATGATAAACCAAATCACATGTTTTTCGCTGAATGTTAATAGTTTAAACAGCCCACTGAAGCGACGCTTGGCCATTCAAGAGATTCACAATTCAAAAGCTGCAATAGTATGTTTACAGGAAACTCATCTATGCAAACGGAACCCTCCTACATTTAAATCTGCCCAATACCCCCAAATATTCCATGGTCTCTTTTTTCATAAATCTAGGCAGGTATGTATAATGTTCCATATGGATTTGGTATTCTACCAGGATAAGATATATAAAGACAACCAGGGTAGAATACTGGTAGTTGAGGGTTCGATGAATGGCATACAGATCACGGTTGCATCAGTATATGCCCCCAATGAGTGCCAAGCTCATTTTTGGACATTTTCCAAAATTGCGAAATTGCAACAAGGCCACACAATTATATGTGGAGATTTTAATAGCAGGCTAGATCCTGAATTAGAAAACGTCCGCTCTCTCAAACTATTTCTCTTAGTAATAAGTTCTTGAATCTCCTACATATACACGACCTATATGATACCTGGCATAATCTTTTTCCATCTGGAAGAGATTATACTTACTTTTCCCAGGTCCACCAGACCTATTCACGTATTGATATGTGTTTAGTTGATAAACAAACCTTACCAAACGTGTGTGACGTACATATAGGAAAAACAATATGGTCCGATCATGCTTCGGTTATTACTATATTTAAGACCCTATAGCCTGCGAGAAGTAGGAATGTATGGCGATTAAATGAAACATTAATAGAGGAGAGTACTCAAGTAACTAAACTTAGTAAAGCGATGTCATTTTATGAGGATCACTCCCAAGATATGTCCCATGTAACTACACAATGGCTGGCCCTTAAGGCAGTACTACGGGGTCTTTTTATACAGGTAGGATCAATACGCAAACGTAGAGAAGATAAGGATAAGAAGCGATACTTAGATGAATTGAATGTAATAGAAGCAAAAAATAAATTAACTCATCAAAAAAATTAACAAGATCAAAGCAGAACTACAGTTAGCTAAATTATCAGTGATAAAAAGACAAATGAGAAAGCTTAAATTAACTTACTATGTGCAGAGAAATAAAGCGAGTAGATTGCTTGCTAGGGCATTAAAAAACAGATCTTTATAATCTAAATTACCTTATATGATGTCCCATAATAATACTAAATTGTTTACCCCCCAAAAATTGTGGAGGAGCCGGCCACGTATTACAATGCACTTTATAATTTAAAATTTGATAAAGACACATATCAGCCCACTTTGAATGAGATTCAGCCCTTTATAGCGGACATTGATCTACATATATTGAAAAACAGCAAGGTCAAACTCTATTAGAACCATTTTCAGAGGAATAGGTACGAAAGATAATTAGCATGCTTCCAAAACATAAAGCACCTGGGCCGGATGGGTTCTCAAATTTTTTTTATATGATATTTGCTCTTCATCTTATACCACATTTAACTAAGCTATTTAACTACTTTAAGGATTCAGGGACTATACCAGTGGAAATGTTATTAGCCCATATAATTACACAGCCCAAACCTGGTAAACCACCTACGGAATGCGCCAATTTGAGACCGATTTCACTGTTAAACGTAGACACAAAAATATATGCTAAATTAATTGCAATGAGTTAAAAAACAATGTTGCTTAACAAGGTTTCTCTGGAACAAGCGGAATTTGTCCCCTCAAGACAAGCAGGTGACAATACTCGTCACTTTATGAATTTAATAAATTGGGATTAAAAGAGTGAACAGCAGGGATTAGTATTAGCCCTGGATGACGAGAAGGCATTTGATTGCCTGAATTGTCTATATATGCGAGAGGTATTGGTGAAGATGGGTTTTCCCCTTACCTTTTTGAACAGTATTTTAGCTTTGTACTCAAATCCTTCAGCAAAAGTATTTAATTCGGGTTTTCTGTCAAATTCATTTTATATCACTAATGGAACTAGGCAGGGATGTCCTCTCTCCCCATTGATTTTTATTTTATGCCTAGAACCCTTAGTACGACATATTAAAAAGCAGAATACAAGGTCTCCATACACCAATAGGGGAAATGAAAGTGCCATTGTTTGCAGATGATGTTCTTATGTTCATAACAGATCCTGACCTTTCATTACCACATCTTTTGGCTTTACTAAATAAATAGTGACAGGTTTCATAGTATAAAAACAACTCCAAACAATCTCAGGCACTGCCCTTACATTTGCCAATACATATTTTATTCAGCCTAAAATCTGCTTACCCATTTGACTGGCGTACAACATCAATTTCATACTTGGGCATTAAACTTTCTAAAACACGAAACTTGATATTGAAAGAAAATCACATTTCACTTATAAATAAACTAGATATGCAACTTAAATCCTGGGAGGACAAATGAACATCATGGTTAGGTCGTATAAATACTATAAAAATGATGATATTACCACACATCATATCTTTTTCATACGCTTCCTATTGCTTTCTCAAACACACTTTTGAAGAAATTCCAAATGATAATTAATGCACATATTTGGAAGAGAAATCCCCCATGTGTAGCGCACAATTTACTATGGAGACCATATGCGAAAGGTGGCTTAAGCATACCAAACATACATTTATACTATAAGGCTTCGATACTTGCACAAGTGATATCAATTTTAGAAAGAACGCCAGCACCGTAATGGCTTGCATTAGAAAATGCATGCATGACACACGGTACAGTAGAACAGGCCCTCTTGACTGGTTTAACAAGTCTAGAACAACAAGGTAAGATATTGCCTCCTACAAAATTATTAATACACACATGGGGACAATTGATGTCAAAATTGAAAATAGACAAGGCTTTATTACACGCGGCTCCTATACAAATTATTGCTTCTTTCACAATAGATTTGTGTCTAGATTTATGGGTAAAGCAGGGGATTACATCAATCGGAGGTTTTAAAACATTCCCAGAACTTCAAAGGACATATTCTATACCCTCCCTGGAACTATTTACGTATTAAGAATATTATGAGTGTAACACTTACAATGCAAGATAATGCACATATACCACCTTCAGTGCATAAATGTAAGAGGAAGCTCCCGAATTTAAAAGCTTTATCTCGGAGCTATAAATACTCTTGTGGCAAAGGGAGATAAGGATAAAACATCTTATATGTAACATTGGGATAGAGACTTGAGCAAACAACTTTCTCTTACAGCCTGGTATCAGGCACTAAGAATTACCAAAAGGGCCTCTAGTAGCCTTACTCACTGGGAGGCATATTGTAAATTAATTTTGAGATGGTATATGGTACCTGAGAGACTAGTCCACATATATCAGGGCACCCCGGTAGTTTGCTGGAGATGCCAGGGATCAGAAGGTACGCCTCTACATACTCTCTGGGAATGCCCAAAAATTACTCCATTATGGAATGCTTTGGAAAAATTTTTTAAGGTATCCTTGAAAGTGAACATACCAAAATCTTCGGAAAGTTATCTCTTGCATATGTTTCCAATATCGATTTCTGAAGATGTATTAATAATAATTATACACTGTTTGATAGCAGCAAAAATAGCTATTGCACATAAATGGAAGCAAATATTAGCTCCTACTTTATCAGAGGTTTTTATCCATCTTGACATCTCGAGTAACTACGAACATATGGCGAACCAACTTGTCATGCCAAAAGCATGAGTTGGTGTTTGATGTGTGTTTATATATGTTAAGAGTTGTTTTTTTGTAAACCTTGGGATGACATTTATTGTGGTCTTTGATCTTGCACCAGGCCTAGACCATAAAACATCTAGATAGCCATCACCAGAGCTGGACACAAGGAATTTCATAGAGTGGGCAATAGACTGCCAGACCAACCCCCTCTGATCCCGCCCACCCCCCAGGGGTCTGCCCACTGAGAAACAACTAGTTTAGATATGTGAGGGTGTTGGGCTATCCAGGGAGGTCAGTTATTCATTTTTCTTTTGTCAGTAACTTCTAGGAGACCTATACCATCTAAGACTCCCACAAGAATTCTATATGGGGTAAATATATGTAAGGAATTTCTTGTGTTTTCTCCTATTTTATTTTTTGTACTGTTTTGCAATTTGTTATCTGTATGTCATTTATTTCTGTATTTTGTACTCAGCACTGTGAATCCTTTTTGTCAGATTAAATGTTTACTTAATCAGCTTGGGTCTCTGTTCTCTATGAGCTTCACTCTCCAGAGGAAAGCTCAGGTAAACACGTTACCAAAAAGGTTAACTATATATGTTTTATCAGTAAAAGTAGAACTGTGATTCTATAATTCTCCTGTGTGTGGGGTAACCTAAGACGCCCGGGTTTAAAAGTCTTGGTGGTGGCAGTAGAGTATGTACTAAGGGGGATAGTGTAGAAGGGATTGCAGGGGTTAATTGAGTGGTTGCTGGCACTAGCAACAGGTGACATTAACCCTGTCACTTCCACACTCTCCCCACTGTCTCGGCTGAGCCTATAGCCCACGCACGTGACACAACTACACAGGTGTGAGGAAAAATTTCAAAACGATGGCTAATGATAAGAGAAGTACAGATGATAGATAGAGAATAGGACAGAAAAAAATGGCTTAAGTTTAGGAGCTTATATTAATAGCATGGTAGTAAGTAGAATATACAAACAATTTGGCATAGATTAGCTCAGCTCAGGCCTTTTGCCCTGGAATAAGAAACTTGCAGCTAATACTTACCAGTTTATTAAGAGGCTATTACCTTTATCTTCCTTCTGCCCCCTTTTCCTTTCCCCCGTCTATATTTTTTATATATTTTTTTTCTTTGGTTTTTGGGAATCAGTTATTCAGTATTAAATAGAATAATTGAAATTTTTTCTACTTTTTCTGGTTGAAGATAAAATAATTAAGTACTAGTGTTTATAAAAAGCAACAAATATAAAAGAAACAGCCGAATACAAAATTTACCAGCTTGCAGACTTAGCTATAGTCTGGGTTACTAGCAAAATTTTAGGCTGTGTATAAATACCAAATGTATAATCAATAACTGTATATGCATAATGTGACTGCGTTCACATATATTGTTGTTCTTTATGCAATGGTGTTTTTTTGTGTATGTGATGAAATTTAAAAAAAATAAAAAAAATGTATATGTAAAAAAATTAAAAAAAATAAAGAGTTAGTGCAAAATGCAAGTTGTTCACCAGACTTCTGGAAAAAGGCCTCAATACCTATATTATTAGGCAGCATCTTAAAAAATCTAATGGAATTTCAGCATTGCGTTTTTGTTGGAGTGCCAGGGATTTTTATTATACTGCAAACATTTTAATTTCCTTTAATACACAACCATATGCTATTCTCCTTATTTATCAACTGCCTCCCACATCTACACTTTATTTTCAGCCTCCCAAATCTCCTCTCATGTTTTTAACAACTCTCCAACCCTCTCCTATTCCATGTTCACTCTCTTCATGCCATCACCTTCTATCCAACTCTCTCTCCTCTCCTGTGTCATTGCTACTTCATAAAGCATGAAAGTACAATATCAACATTACACTAGCGTTGTTGTCACTTGATAGAACTCCTACTTTTATTGAGAGTTCTGTCTGGGATAATTTGTTCTGTGCACTTCACTGCAATCTAAACCTGACATGATACAGGCCACTGCATGTAGAGTAATGTATAACTAATGATAAGGAAGATTAGAACGGATTTACGAAGAGCAAGACCAGTACTAATCCTACTATCCACGATAAAGGCTGCAAATCCAATAGTAGATGTTAGTGCCTTAATTCATAAATAACTAAAAACTATTAGATTTTTTTAAAATCCCTAACTGGATAAATAAACGAAAAACAAAAAATGACTGTTAACAAAAAGTGCAAAAAAGAAAAACGAAATGTTAAAATAGGACCAGCTGCTGGAGTCTTATGATAGTTTTCAAAAGTAAACCACTTGAAATAAAGACACAAACGCTAGTTAAGTTAACCTAATACAATGTTGCAAAGAGTTAGCTGAGTAGCATAATGAAAACCACAGTGTTGTATGGAGTATACTATTGGATTAGCAGTTTTTATCACGGTAGTAGGATTAGTACTGGTATTGCACTTCGTAAATCTGTTCTAATCTTCCTTATCATCTTCACGTTGGGCTTTGCCCCAATTACCCTACATGCATTACAATTTGGGTGAAAGTTCTTTCTCTCACCGTCTTTGTATATGTCCTAATGTATAACTAATGCTATGTAATACCTTTATCTTTTTAAATGACCAGGTCTTTGCTGAATAAAGTCTACAGTTTGCCAGGTTTCTTGCCCTTTTTTTGTGGCAGTGGGATTATGCATAAGTAGTACTTTAATGGAAAATAAATAAATATATATAGTTATTTATTTGTGCCGATTTTTCCTTAGATACATCAAAAAATTATATTTAAAAAAAAAATAATAGTCAAATCCTTCACACAATGCAAAAAAAACCAAACCCAGAATCATTAACATTTTAAAATGTCTGCAATATAACTTTGGACTCTCCTTAAAATGGCTTCCAAGCATCTTAACCATCTTTGTTACTATAAGATTACGGTGACACCTTTCCATCTTTGTTCCTGATTTTTTTGGATAACTGTTTGGTGGATCTTCCCTAGCTCGAGAAATAGCTAAAATAATGCTTTGTTTCTGTGACTTAATAAAAATTCATATAACTGAAAAAGTTGTGAGTCTATAGCCTCAAAGTCTTATGAATCTCAGCAATAGAAACAGTGTCATATCTCCTAATAGCTACACACCCTTGTAATGAAGCCACATGAGGTTTGAATGTTGCATTCTTAATGATACATAATATAAATAAACACAAGACAACTTCTTTTATCCAACTTGTTTATTCAATATTGCACCTTGGAGAATGGCCGTGAACCTTTATTACAGATTTCATATTTCCACTTTAAACATAAAACCATAATTTTAAAACCAAACCGAAATATTAACCATTAAAACTTAACACCATTAAAACTTTCCAAGGCTCCGCCCCCCCACCAAAGCCAGGACCAATAAATTCCAAGGCTCTGCCCCCCACCAAAGCCAGGAGCCATAAATTCCAAGGCTCTGCCCCTCACCAAAGCCAGGAGCCATAAATTCCAAGGCTCTGCCCCCCACCAAAGCCAGGATTCATAAATATAAATAATAAAACCAATTTTATAAACCAAATCCACCCTCTTGTGATGCCCAGGTGGGTGACTTATATCCCATAATAAGGTCACGACAAGAAGGGAGGGTGGGTGGGAGCAGCAGCTCAGTTATATTTAAAAACCTTGATAGTTGTCTGGCACAAGCTGAGGTAAATAATTTGGCGCCTTTAAATTTATACTCATTTTCCCGCTGCTGCTTATCTTGTGCTGCGATCTACCAATCAGGGCTCTTGTCCTGATCACAACCTTCCTGCTCTGCTAATAGCGCGTGTAAGAAATGATGAATTAGAATCAAATTAGAAGGTAAATCAAGTTTAAGAAATAGAATGTAGATCTGTATGATTGACCTTTGGACCTTTAATATCAAAAGGAGATGTTACAAGTGCCATGTAAATCGGGAAAAACAAGGTGGTGTCATTTCCAGGACAAACAGTCTTTGATCTGTTAATGTAGATGGGACAGATGGGGTTATCCATTCCAAAATCAAAGGCCTATTGTCTTACTGTTAACAAAGCATACCTTAGAACAGGATTTTGGACCAGTTTGTTCATCCTGAGTTTCGTGTTATCAATAGGGTGTTAATAAGTTTTTCCCAACTTATATTTAAATAACAAATAGCTGCTATTGTGAACCACCTACATCAAACAAGAAATAAGGAATTTATTGTTGAGCTTTTGATCCTCCCAAACCCATCACATGCCCCCAAGATAATTTAGGTAGATGGAGGGAAGATATGGGTAAATGGAGGGAACAACTTCAAAGAGAAAAAGCTGTATAAATGTAGGCCCAAAATGGCTAGAGACAGAGCAGTTCTGGTAGGAACTTCAAGGAGTGACTACCAAGCAGAGGTCCAGGGGAGACTTCATTATACAGTTCTACACTCTGTTGGTAACTATATTTGATTGTGATACTTGGTTGATTCTTGTGATATTTGTGATGCTGTATTGTTTTATATCATTGTGTGTTGTTTGGTTTAACCCCACTATATTTGCTGTGTATTAGATTATAGAGCAGGTTGAGTTTTTGTCTATACTGTATATGTGCTGTGTATTATATTATAGAGCACATAGTTAATGCATTTACTGCTATATATCTATGAGTGGTCTTTGTTTTCTAGCTTGTATATGGACTGTGTATTATTCTGATGCAAGTTATTAATCAATATATATGTTGTGGTTGCTTAAATTGATTATTTGAAATATATTTGAGATATTGTATTTGTGGCAAGTGTTGTGATTATTCCATCCTTCTGTGATACACTGTGATTTGTATGTTATCAATTGTTGCTTTTTCTATGTCTAATACCCTTTTATTAAACCTGATGTATTACCAGTGAATTTATTATCTTTACACCCAATACATTTCTGTTATTACACTTGTCCGTCTGTTTTATTTGATGCACCTTCCTCAAAGAACAGGGACCCTGTGTGGAAGGGTAAACTGTAATTTCTTACAGCGTGCTGCCCTGCACCTATCCCTCAGTGCGCTCTTCTGCTGACCTAAACTCACCAATACTTACCCAACAGCCTCTGCTCCATCAAACCTCATGAGGCTTGCTCCTTATGCAGTCCGCGTGCCCAACAAAGTGTCATGTCTTCCTTGCCTGGGCACAAAAAAACATTTACAAGGGTTAAAATCTTAAAATGAAACACTAAACTCAAAGCCATGAAGGTTGCCTGGTACAGAGTGATGCTACTAATTTTTTATAGAGAAGTGCAAAAAGTGAGTCATTTTCCATGCAATGCCATAGATACGTTGGTTAGTCGGTGTAATGTTCTACACCATCAGAATATTCCCTAAAGTCAGAATTGTCAGGAATTAAACTTGAATGTCAAATTGAAGGCCAAAATAACTGCATGTTGTGCAAGGGCATGTGATCACCATAAGCAGGAAAAGTCCAGAAGAAATTTAGTCAGGATGGCAAGAGAAGGCCAAGTGGGCGAAGGAGATTCCAGCGACACAGGTAATGTAACACTATTATAACAAGGATCTACTTGGGTTTTTCATTATCAATTGAAACCAAATATGTGACTCTGCTCTAGATTGACAATGAAGTAACAAGCTTCGCCTCTAGTCCCTTGTTATATGAGTTATATGAGGTGGATAGTTTACTTTAACAATGAAATTCTTTTTTTTTTCAATATCTTAATTTTTATTAGTTTTTTGTGGTGTCGCGATAGCGACAAAAAAAAGAGGGATACAGAAAGGAAGAAGGGGGAGGGTAACGTTGTATAGACACAATCAAATATTACAGTACATATATAGTGTATGGCTAACATTGTATAGTGATTTGGGTTTGATCCAAGTTAGTCTAGGCACGACAAAGTGTATCAGGTATTATCGGACCTGTCTTGGGGGCCCTGTTGATACTTGCTTGTTTAACCTGCATTATTGATGGGATGCGGTGGAGCGCCCTACGGCCCTAGTCATTTGAGGACCCTTAGACTGCAGCGTTGGGTGGTAATCTGTTGGAGGAGTTTAGATGTCTGCGAGTGCTCACCTCGCGAGAGATTGGGTATCGTTTGTTGACGTCATCTACAACCTGCCAAAAGCGATGGCTCACCCTCTCCCATTCATCTCGCTACCTGCCTGAGTGTACTGCACTCCAGCTGAGCCATAGTTTTGTGTGTTTATCCTCACTGGATTGTAATCGGAATGCTAGTCTTTCGTGGTCATAAGTCGAGTGGACTCTATTTTTCACCTCCTGAATGCTAGGGGGATCTAAACTTTTCCATCTGCTGGCTATGCTAGTTTTTGCAGCTAACAATATGTGATATATAACTGTCTTGTGGGGGGAGGCCAGTGTACCTGTGTGAATATGTAGAAGATAGCATTCCGGGCGTAGTGGAATGATAAGTTCTGTCACCTCCTTTATCAGTGACCTGACCTGTTGCCAAAATTGTGTCAATTTGGTACATTCCCAGAAGACATGAAGCAATGTGCCCACTTCGTCACCACAGCGCCAACATGCCCGCGGGACAGCTGGGTATAGCTGGGCTAGGCGAGAAGGTACAAGGTACCATCTCATCAATAGTTTACAAAAGCTCTCCCAGTGGGACATGTTATGTGAGGAGGCACGCGTGTTTTGGATCACCTGTAGCCACATCGGTAGGGGGAATGTGTCTTTCAGATCTCGTTCCCATTTAAGCATGTAACCGTGTTTAGTGGTACTGTCCACATCATTAATTGCTGAATAGCACAAGGAGAGGGTTTTGCCCAAGGATTGGGTGGAGATGCAACGTCGCCCAAATGTAGTGAGGTGTTCTATCTCACTATGCTGTATGTTTAATGATGATAGGGCGTGCTTGATACGCAGATATGTGAATATCTCCCTGGGGGCTAACGCATACTCGGCTTGTAGTTCAGGGAACTGTTTTATGCCTTTTGGTGTTAACAGGGACTCTACCGAAGTGATCCCCTGTGTGATCCACGTTTTCAGCGAGAGATTGCTAATTAGGTCTTGTAAGCTGGATATAGGGGCAAAGAAGATGGGATGGGCTTGACCCATGAGATCTCTCGCCCATCTTCTCCAGCTAGCTAGCATAAAGTTGGTGGTGTTCAGTCCCTGTGTGGTAGATTTCGTGGAGGCACATGGAGACCATAATTTTTGCGTTATCGTGGCCGGGTGCAGGCATGCAGTCTCCAAGTGCAGCCACACTGGTGTGTTGACCCTAGTAAGGGCCTCTAATCCTTGGGCTAGTACTGACGCCCTATAGTAACCTTTTATGTCGGGGATCCCTATTCCACCTTTGTTTGGAGATAGCCAGGTAAGTCTACGGGTGATTCTGGGAGGTTTCTTATTCCAGATGTATGAGTTAAAAATGGATTGGAATTTTTTAAGGAGTGTATCTGGTAGTGCTATGGGTAGGGTGCGGAACAAATACAGTACATGTGGAAGTGCCATCATTTTGATCGTCTGGATTCTCCCTAGCCAGGAAATGTCAAGGTGTTGCCATTTATCTAGCATTGTTTGCAGTTTACGTGTGAGGGGTATGTGATTTTCGCGTGTGAGTCTAGTGTGCGATACTGTTAGGTTGACCCCCAAATATTTTAGGGATGTAGCCCTCCAATCAAAGGGGAATGTTGTCCTTAGACTACTTATCGTTGTGGGGGAAAGGCCGAATGGTAGTACCTGGGTTTTGGTGGTATTGTTCTTGTAATAGGAGACCGCACCATAAAGAGATAGCAGGGATGTCAAAGCCGGGATGGATTTATCGGGGCGTGTGAGGAAGAGTAAGATATCATCCGCGAATAGTGTTAGTGTTTGGGTACCCGCTGGTGTGGTAAGTCCCGAGATCTCTGTGTGTTGTTTAATGCGGTATATAAGTGGTTCTAGACAAAGGATAAAAAGCAGGGGAGACAGAGGGCATCCTTGTCTCGTTCCGTTACTGATTGTGAAGGATTGTGACAAAAAACCAGTGTTAAAAACCTTAGCTGACGGTGCACTATATAATGCCATAATACTCCCTAGGAAGGTATCTGTAAAACCCATTTTCAGTAGGGTAGCCTTCAGGTACTTCCAATTAAGTCGGTCAAACGCCTTTTCAGCGTCGAGTCCCAAGATCACCCCATGTTGGTTGCTTGTCCCCGCCCAATTTACCAGGTTCAAACAGTGACGTGTGTTGTCTCCCACTTGTCGTCCGGGAACAAACCCAGCTTGTTCTACTGATACTAAGTCCGTGAGGAGGGGTTTCATGCGGGATGCGAGTAGTTTAGCGTAAAGCTTAGCATCCGCATTAAGAAGCGAGATTGGTCTTAAATTCTCGCATTTGGTGGGCGGTTTGCCCGGTTTGGGAAGTGTGATAATATGCGCTTCAAGCATTTCTTTTGGCATGGTCCCTGTCGATTTAATGTTATTAAAAAGTGTGGTTAGGAAAGGTGTTAGAGTCTTTGCTAGTTTAATGTAGTAGTAGTTTGAGAATCCGTCTGGACCTGGGGCCTTATGTTTCGGGAGGGATGCAATAGTTTTTGCGACCTCGTCGTCTGTGAATGGTCGGTCGAGTGCTTCTTTTTGTGCTTGTGTCAAGTGAGGGAGTTCGATGTGGCTGAGGAATTCATCTATGGAAGCATGTGTCGGTTGGGGTGTCAGGGGATCGTCTTTTAAATTATATAGATTGGAATAGAAGGACGCCAGCGTGTTTACAATGTCATTAGGGTTATATAATTTGGAAGCTTGAGAAGTTTCGATAAAGGGGATTTTCGTCTGGAGACGCTGGGCTTTTAACTTATTAGCCAATAGTTTACCTGCTTTGTTGCCTTGTATATAATGTTGCAATCTAAGGGCTCTCATGTTCCTTTCGATTGTCTGTAACGAAATAGCGTTTAAGTTCCTCTGCAAGCGCGCTACATTTTTAGCTAATTTAGTGGACGGGTTTTGTTTATTGTGTTTATCGGCCTCTGCCAGTTCGAGGGTTACCCGCCTTAACTCCTCTTCGTGTTTTCTTTTTTTACGGGACCCGATTTGGATTAGTACCCCCCTGACCACGGTTTTGTGAGCTGCCCATTGAGTTTGTATAGGGATTTCCTCGGACATGTTTTCTTTGAAATAATTGGTTGCGGATTCAAGGATCTTTTGCAGCGCTGTGGGATCGTCCAGAAGACTTTCATTAAGTCTCCATTTTCCTCTCCCGCGGATTGGGTATAGGCTGCTGAGGGTAATCGTTACCGGGGCATGGTCTGACCACGTCCGCAGCCCTATATCTACTTCAGTTATGTTTGTTAAGGTTAGTTTGTCTACCAGTGTTAGATCAATGCGTGAGTAGGTTGAGTGAATTGGTGAGAAATATGTATAGTCTCTGCCTGTTGGATAAATGTTACGCCAAGCGTCATACAGGTCTAGTTTGAACATAATGTCGGACAAGGTTTTGCCATTATGATATGCGTAGGTGGACGCTTTCTTATTATTCACCCGTTTTATGTCCAAATTGGGGTCGAGGCTGCAATTGAAGTCCCCACAGATTATGACCTGTCCTCGTTTCATTGAATCTATCTTGTTAAGTGCATTGCGTAAGAATGGGAGTTGGCCGTCGTTAGGGGCATAAAGGGACGCTAGGGTTATTTCTACACCATTGAGTGAGCCCACCAAAACCTGGAGGCGTCCTGCTGTATCTGCGTAAGTGTCACTTGGTTGAAATGCCCAGTCCGCATGGAATAGAATGGAAACCCCCTTGGACTTGTTTGGGGAATATGCGTGGAAGGCTTGGGGGTATCGCTTAGTTTGGAACTTGGGGGGGTTGTTAACGCACAGGTGAGTTTCTTGGAGACATATCACTGCAGCGCGTGATTTGTGCATATCCCTAATTGCTAGACTACGTTTGTATGGGCTGTTCAGTCCTTTGACGTTCAAGGAGAGGATTTTAAATGTAGTTTGAGTCATTTTATGGTAAAAACTATATGCCTTTTGAGTGTACTCGAAACTGTGGTATTTATAGGAGTGGGAGACCTGGTCTTTTTAAAGCACTGGGCTAGTCTCATGAGCAGAGTACTATATACGACCCATTTTGGTTTGTGTCTAAAAGGGGGGTGGGAAGGAAGTAAACTAGGGAAGAATTGGGGAACCAAGGGAAAAAACAAGCCATCCCTGCTGCCTGCAGGATTTATCTCCGAATCCGAGTGATGGAAAGCCACACTCTTCATCGGCAGGGGGAACGTGGAGTCGTCTCCACTGTTGGTGGCCCTATGGAATATTAGTGAGAATGAGCACCTTGTGGGTAACCAGTGTTTGCTCTTCTGGGTTGGACCGAGGCATGTTATCAAATGGGGTGATATATATTTTTCATTTTTCCTTTTTTTTTTTTTATGCAGAGTTGATAATATTGGAACATTACTCAGATTGTAGTATTTGCTGTTTTGTGGCTTATGCGTGGTTTGTGGTCCCTGCCTGTAAATCTCGTGGGGGGAGGAGGTTGCATCCCGGGTGTGAGTCTAACGTTCCTTGCTTGGAGCTGTTTTGCTAGTACACCTAGTGGAGTTTCCTGGGGGTACACGAGGCTCCAATAGGGTCCCCCATCACTTGAGGGATCTGGCTCCTTACACTGTTCCCCGAGTGCTACAGCTTATATGACTAGCATATGTTCCCCCCTACCCACCTTCTAGTATATGCCTGGTCTTGAATGGATCTGATGTACTTTTACAGACTGGAGTATGAGTTAATAACATTGGCATTTCACCGGATAGGGGTAATAAGGCGAAATACTTGTTGTATGGTAAGTGGGTTGTTGCGCTCAGCGGAAACAAGGGAATGCTGGGGGATTGTGAATCTCCTCTTATAAAGCAAAATGATTAATGCCCAACCAAGTGAGGGATTCAGTATAGGCTGTCTGTGATCTAACCAGTTGATCATACTAGCGTAAACCCACCCATGAAACTTAATAAAACATTGCGCCTTAAACATAACATTTGGCAATACTTATGTGCCGAGCGTGCCGACAGTCTCCAATGAAGTGTTCATATTAGTCCCGGTTTTGCGAGGCAGCATCAGCCCCAACCATCCTCCACTCTGGCAGGAACTTCTGCGGTGAGTTGTGGGTTGGAGCGGACCTCCCTTGCGCATGATGTAGACCCCACTCTTTTAGCTTCTCCATACCTGCCTCCGGTTCTAGGATTGTGACGGATCTGTCCCGGTACCAGACCAGCAGTTTTGTGGGGTATCCCCACCGATAGGGTATGTTGTGGTTCCGGAGAGTCTTGGTCACATTCACGAATTCCCGCCTCCTCGTCATCGTTGTTGCGGAGAGATCAGCGTATATTTGGACATTCTGATACGGTTCGGGAAATTTGGCAAGTTTTCTTGCTGCGTTTAACAGTTTCTCTTTGGCGGTGTAATAGTGGAATCTTGCAATGGTATCTTTAGGGGTGTTATCTGTGAAGCGAGCTGGTCTCGGGAGTCTATGGACACGGTCCAGCTCCCATGCGGTATCATCCACCTGTGGGACCAATAGCTTGCAGAGGGTTTTGAGGTGGAGAGGTAGAGCCTCATTAGTGACAGCGTCGCTAATGCCCCTAAAGCGCAAATTATTCCGCCGTGATCGGTCTTCAATGTCTGCCAGTTTGAACTTAAGGGACTTTTGTTCTTCTTCTAAGCTTTGCAGTTTGTCCACCAGATCGTTGTGGGCTGCACATATCTCCTCCGTTTTCGTTTCTAGGTGGCTAGTGCGGCCTCCCAATTCAGTGATCTCCTTCCTCAGTTCGTTGGTGTATTGGCGGAGGTCAGCTCTGAGCGAGCCCTTTAGTGCCTGCAGCATCGCATGAAGGCTCTTGTTGGTGACCAGTTCTTCATCAGGTGTTGGTGGGTCATATTCCAGGGCCTCTTGGCTTTCTGGTGATGTCGGGCGAGCAGCATGGCCGTCGCCATCTTGCTCCGGCCTCGTTTTATCTTTTTTGTTTTGCCTCACCGGGTCTGTAATTTTTGTCTGCTTGGAGGGTGCCATAGCGTTCTTGGGCACTGTACCCACTGTTGTTGCTCGTTTGAGTCCGGGTTTCCGTGGCTAAAATGTCGCTTTGGGCCTAGTGGAGCACGGAGCGGTCTCTACATGCGACTTCTCCTTTCGGCAGTTGGCCACGCCCCCAACAATGAAATTCTTAAGATGTTGTAATGCCAACACAAACAGGGTTATTGGCTACAGTGAGAATTATTGAGCGTTCAGAGAAAATTCAAAGGGGATTTCAACTTGAAGTTTAAAGTAGTCTAAATATGAGCATAACTGACTTGGGGAGTTTTTCCAGTTTGGCTATCTTAGCCTTACATTTGAAATTCTCTTTGAATTCCCAACAATTCTCACTTTAGTGAATAATCCTAAAATTCTATACCATCCCTGCCTAGTGATAACCTAACGTCCTAAATACAAATTTCAGAGCAGTATATTTGTAGACAAAAGAAATCAACTTGTTCTCTGTCTCATTGCAGCGTGACTGTTAAATCTATTTCATATTTCAGTAGATTTGTTTCAGATATTGACACTAAGTTCCAGTGCTTCTTTATACGCCTTTTTTTTTTTTTACATGTTTTAACCCTTTAACCCTAAACCAGGGAATTTTGATATGTTGTTCAGTCTTTTTTTTTTTTTTTTTTAAAGGGACACTATAGTCACCCAGACCACTTCAGCTCAATGAAGTGGTCTGGTTGCCAGGTCCCTCAGGTTTTAACCCTTCACATGTAAAAATAGCAGTTTCAGAGAAACTGCTATGTTTACATTGCAGGGCTAATCCAACCTCTAGTGGCTGTCTTCCTGACAGCCGTTAGAGGCGCATCTGCGACGCTGGATGTGAAAATCGCATCCAGCGTGCAGAACGTCCATAGGAAATGCTTTCCAATGGACTGTTGGTGGGGGGAGGGAGGGGTGGAGCTGATGTTGGTGGGGGGAGGGAGGGGTGGAGGAGAGGTCACCAGCTCCGTGGTAGCCTGGTGCTGGATAAAGGTAAGCTGCTGAGGGGGCACCATAGTGTCAGGAAAACGGGTTTGTTTTCCTGACACTATAGTGATCCTTTAACATTCTTTATTTTTGCAGTGCTGAGCTGAACATACAGGCTTGTAGTACAGATCAACAAGAGTATATGTATGGCAGGAATGGTTATGAATACGTTATGACATGTGGAAAATGCTGCACTTTTTATAAAATATGCTTAACAGGCAGTGGCGTACACATGATCCATGGGGCCCCGGTGCGAAAATTGATCAGTGGGCCCCCCTCCCTCCCCGGTGCTTACTCTGCACGGGCTAGGGCCGCTACACATGGTGGCGGACACCTGGTCGCAGGGCTCCGACCCCTGCGATTGTGGTGTGCATGATAAACATACACTTAAAGGACCACTATGGGCACTCCGATCACTTCAGCTCAATGAAGTGGTCTGGGTGCCAGGTCCCTCTAGTTTTAACCCTGCAGCTGAAAACATAGCAGTTTTAGAGAAACTGCTATGTTTAACTGCGGGTTAATCCAGCCGCTAGTAGCTGTCTCACTGACAGCCCCTAGAGGCGCTTCAGCGATTCTGCTGGACGTCCAAGGGAAAGCATTGAGTAATGCTTTCCTATGGGTGGTTTGAATGCGTGAGCGGCTCTTGCCACGCATGCGTATTTGGAGCAGAGAGGCGGGTCAGGGCGGAGAGAACCCCAGCGCCAAGGGAGCCTGACGTTGGAGAAAGGTAAGTGCTGAAGGGGTTTTAACCACATACACTCTCTCACGAACAGACACATACACACTAGCTAACAGACACACACTCAGAGACAGACACACATGCACACTCACTGACAGACACACCCACAGACACACACACACACACACTCAGTAACAGACACAAACTAACACACTCAGTAACAGACACAAACTAACACTTTTTTTAAATTTAATCCCCCAGCCTCCCTACCTTTGGGAGTGCTGAGGGGATCCCTGGGGTCCAGTGGTGCTGCCCGGAGGCCGGTCCTGCAGGTGGCAAGGGAGCACTGAGCTTTCCTATGGACGGCAGTGTCTTCTCACTGTGAAAATCACAGTGAGAAGTGCGGAAGCGCCTCTAGCAGCTGTCAATGAGACAGCCACTAGAGGCTAGATTAAGCTGAAGTGGTCTGGGTGCCTATAGTCCACTAAACAGCAACTTTGGTGCTGACAGATATTTTTAGTTTTTTTTAAAAACACCTAATCTAGGCCCAAAAAATGCCTAGATTAGGTGTTTAAAATAAATAAATAAATAAACCCATTATTTTTTGCCTAGATTATGTGTTTTTAAAAAAACCTAAAAATATTTGTCAGCCCCGAAGTTGCTGTTTAGTGGACAAGAGAGTGCGCTGGATTTTCTCTTTTTTATTGAATAAATTGGCCACCAGCAGCACCCTATTTATGCATGATCAGGTGAGTACAGCCAGCCCCCTGGTTTCTCATATACATATATTTGGGAGTCTAGCCAACTCCTTGGTTTTGTGCCCCTCCCTGTCACAGGTGCCTCATCCCAGGGCTCTATTTAGCCTTGTACTGCAGAGAACTCCAGATGGAATCCCCCCAAGTAAGTAGTTTATGAAGCAGGCATTAGGCTGTTAGAGTAGGACCTGCCAAAGATGGGGTACATTGGTGTTGTGGCAGGCTTATGCAATGTATGATCATATACTGTAACTAAACCCCCATTATTTTTTGCCTAGATTAGGTCTGCACCAAAGTTGCTGTTTAGTGGATAATGGACTGTGCTGGATTTTTTTTTTTTTTTTAACCATATTAGTGCCGGACAGGGGATGAAGACCATTCCTGGAAATAAAAGCAGGCCCATAGCATTGCGTCATTATACCAGCCCCATCTTATAACACTATATTCTTGTTTACAAAATAGTAACCATGCATTTTAAAAGTACATTTGAAGAGTGTATTTTTTTTTATAGATACGACTGATATATCTATCCTTCCCAGGGCAATATATATCACCAGTATTTACACAAGGTGATACCGCACACATTGTCCTGATATATACCCTATGCACAGGGCAATATATAGGCCCCAGTATGTAGACAAGGTTATTTGAATTGCCCTGTACATGGGGTATATATATATAAGGGCAGTGTGTGAGATGTAACCCTTTGTATATATTGGGGGCATATATTAACTTACCTGAGCACACAGATTGAACTCCCAAGACTTGCTACAGCAACTAGGACTTGCCCAAGCACTGAGATTGCACTCACGGGACTTGCCCAAGCACTGAGATTGCACTCACGGGACTTGCCCAAGCACTGAGATTGCACTCACGGGACTTGCCCAAGCACTGAGATTGCACTCACGGGACTTGCCCAAGCACTGAGATTGCACTCACGGGACAAGCACTGAGATTGCACTCACGGGACAAGCACTGAGATTGCACTCACGGGACAAGCACTGAGATTGCACTCACGGGACAAGCACTGAGATTGCACTCACGGGACAAGCACTGAGATTGCACTCACGGGACAAGCACTGAGATTGCACTCACGGGACTTGCCCAAGCACTGAGATTGCACTCACGGGACTTGCCCAAGCATCGAGATTGCACTCACGGGACTTGCCCAAGCATCGAGATTGCACTCACGGGACTTGCCCAAGCATCGAGATTGCACTCACGGGACTTGCCCAAGCATCTAGATTGCACTTACGGGACTTGCCCCAGGACTTCTAACAGCCTCTTGCATGTAGCATGCAACAAGAAAAAGATACCAGACGAGTTTTCCAGTGGCAATAAAGACATTACATTGGCCGCGAGAGTGCTCTCTCACACTCTTGGTGATGCATCTACATCCCGCCACGGCTAAATTCTTAAAGGCTGCATCACTCAGCTGCCCCAGGGCACTCAGGCCTTGCACAATATTACAAGCTGGAGTCTTTACTGATATAATTTTTTATTTTTTATTTTTAATAACTAACAAATACCTTGGTTGTGACAGTTGAACTTGTGCTGTCTGAGTATAGTGGGAACTGCATGTGATGTACTGGGGTGTCAGGATGCAATGGGGACTGCATATTGGGCTGTCTGAGTGAAATGGTTACAGTTTGTGTGTGATATATTTGGCTGTCTGAGTGTAATGGGGACTGCGTGTGATGTATTGGGTTGTCTGTGTGTGATGGAAACTGTGTGTTAGCACTGAGCTGGCTCTGTGTGATGACAATGTGTGTGATTATTTAGTGCTGGCTGTGTATGGTGTTACTGTGTTTTATCTTAGCAATAACCTGACGAGTAGATAAAATAATGTAACTGGTTATCTGTGCTGCCTGTGACCTGTATAAAAGTTGGTGAATCCTAGAGCAAAACAAACTAAAAGCTTCACTTCAAGTTACTTACTGTCTCAGTAGCAATGCCACTGTCCAGAGTGTCCGCTCGCTCCCTCAGTCCCTCTGCAGTCTCAGCCAGGTAGGTAAGGTGTCACACCTTTAGGTGTAGCCGCACTCTCTGCTCCACTCGTTCCCTAGTCCCTCTGCAATCTCCAGGCAGGGTAAGGTGTTACTGCAAACTTCCGCTTCGCTCGCTTCTATCCCCCTTCCTTCCATGTCTCTCCCCCACTTCCATTTCTGTTCCCCTTCCATCCATATCTCATTCCCTCCTTCATCCATGTCTCTCCCCAAATTCCATCTCTCTGTTCCTCTTCCATGTCCTTCCCCATTTCATTCATATCTCGCTCCCATGTCCTCCTCTCATCCATGTCTCCGTCCTATGTCCCTTACCTCCTATCCGTGTCTCTCTCCCGCCTCATGTCCCCCACCCATCCGTGTCTCTCTCCCGCCTCATGTCCTCCACCCATCCGTGTCTCTCTCCCTCCTCATGTCCTCCACCCATGTCACTCTCTCCCCACTAGTAATGTTCCGTTAGGTTTTTTTTTTTAGAAAGTGAAATTAAATACTTAGTGTTATCTGTCATTTGATGTCTGGTTTTCTTGTGTGTACTGTGTTTGATTATCTATACTCCACCAGCATTAGTAAATAATATGATCTTTCTTCATTGATATTTATCCATGACTAGTCTATATTATTAACATACTAAATATGAGTAATATAATATAGTAAGTTATAAGTGGAAAGTGTGTATATGTATATATAATTATGTATACACTTGTCTCTGGGTTAGTTACATTCCATCCCCCTTTCGCTGTTAGACATCATGCCATATCTTAGGTTTTGTTTACATAAGTCGCATTCCTTCGCACAGACTTTGGATGAATAGTGATAGCGAGAGAAATCTTGTGTCTGTCTTAGCCTTGTAATACAAAATGGAGTCACCTCTGTTCTGAGAGTGACTGGCAATATACACTTTTAATTTGTCTTAACACAAAATGTCTGCCGATTATAAATATACTGAAAACCTATGATTCAATAGAAACTCGTTATAATATGAAAGTCTGCCACAAATTTGGAAAACCGTTTGAACACTCTGTAAGTTTCCCTGGTGTTATCTGACAATCCCATTTGGGACAAGTCTTCCTGTGCGCTAGGAGAGCATCTAGTCTAGGATTGGGTTTATTGAAATGAGGAGGCCTTGGTCGCATGTTTGTTTGCTGTGGGGTGATGCCAGGAAAAACTCCTGAAATTTGAAGTGGGATAATTTATCAGCAGCCGTTTTATGTACACTGAGAACATGTGTACAAGTGATAACACCTGATGAGTAAGAGCCCAAAGAATACTAAAGAGCAATAGATCCGATGCAACTGGACTACAGGTCCCAGAACCAGTGACCTAAAAATGGCGGTAGATCTCATGTGGCAAGATCTCACTGTAACAATTGTAGAACAGAGGAATTAACAGAATCTGGTAAATGGACGTTGCTTCCCATTCTTACTAGAAAGAAATTTTTTTTGACCACCTGGACATGTCTGTTAGAACAGGTGTGACGAGTATGGAAGGTTAATGTAGGCGGATGACCAGGGAGTTGGTGGAGTAGTCTGATAATGTAGTCGAGACCTCACAGTATGGTACGTATGACGAGGTTCAAAGAATCAAGGAGACCCTGAAAATACCTGTGATCCCAGGCCTTTGCCAGAGATGGTCTTCATGCTGCCTGGTACACCAGACCCTGCCTATGGGTAGGCAGTCCTTTCCCAAATGAGTCCAGTTAGGTACACTGCAAATCGGGCTGCTGGAGAAGGCTTTGGAAAAACTTGGGATATTTGAGCGCTCAGGGAAGGAAGTAGGGACATATGTACTTGCATACTTCAGTGGATAGTAAATGGTACTTCAAAACTAAGTATAACTTGACTAATAGAGGGGAAGGATGAGTAAGAGGTAAAGGCCAGTTGTCGAAGTTAACTTCTGAAAGTCATGGCCTGTGAAAAGGAGTGTAGTGCACATGATTTGGTGTAGCAGAGAAACAGTGAGCGGATGTGGCGTAATCCACAAGCAACACTGCAAATACGATCATGTATTGTTAGAGCTGAATGCCTAACCCTAGAACCCAATAGGTCTTGTAAGAGAAGTCCATATGTCCCTTAGGATGATAGCGTATTTATTTAGACCAAGGTCATAACCAGTTTTGGTATGTACAGGAGTATGGTCTTTGGTACAAACTACTGGATATACCCTGTAGGGCATCAGTCTACAAATGGTCTCGTTTGGTCCATAACAAGGGACCAAACTGCTGCCTCTGCCTTTAGGTACATCCTGTAAATGGACAGGGAAGAACTGTGCCAGTGTACTGATGTGAGAAGGGGAACATGAGTTGGATTCTAACTGGTAATTTTATATTCGGGATGGAAATAAGGGGGACTCGAAGTATCTGCTCTGTGGGAGGATAAGGAACTAATAAATTAGGAGACTGGCTTTTTAAGTTTAAAACATCTGTAAAACAGGGGGCATATAGTCCCACACCATGCACTTAGGGCCACCGGATAGCAATGTGTATACAGGGGGGCCTGGTCAGCATCGCAGGTCTATAACAAACTGGCCCCAAGCTGGTCACTTCCTTCGAGCAAACACAGACCACAGAGAAGGAAGCAGTAGGGGCAGAGTGAGAACGTCTGACTCCCAACAGTCTCAGCCAGCCGACTGGACCCCAGGGAAGTCTATACACCTAAGTTTATACACCTAAAAGATAGGAAATGGGAGGGTGGCTAAAAATGTACATTTTGCATGTGTGTATCTGTTTGTATGTGTATATGTGTCTGTGTATTTATCTGCTTGTCCTAATATGTATCTCCATATCTGTCCGTGTATTGATCTGGATGTGTGTTATTGTGTGTATCTGTATGTATGCCAGTGTGTGTTTGTCTGTTTATGTGTGTTAGTGTGTGTGGCGGAACCAGGCTCGCCACTGGGCATTGGAGAAGACTGATTGCCAGCCTCCTGCACTGTGACTATGGCCCCATGTTGAAATGCTTGATTTTTCCCCTGCAAAGACCCGAAAGCTGGGTCATTCGGTAATTTCCCTATGTGAGCAGTGTTACCCCAGATAGCTATGCTATGGAGCCCATTCGTATAACGAAAGTCTATGTGAAAGACTTTGGCTCAATTGTACGGTATGTATGTGATCTGAGCGCCATTCAGTAATAATGTGCGCTCAGATCTAAGCTATCTGGGGATCTGTTGAATGTATCTGTTTTATGCAATCGCTGTACAGTTATATATTTTTATGTATTTTATTGTATTTTGCTACCATGTGGCTGATGGAGTTTTGCCTCTGTCCTTGGAGATAATTGGATTACTTCTCAATTATCTCCAGGATAGACTCTGTGGAACTGGTTTTGGGCAGAAAAGCCATGCTTAATTTGGTCACAAAGGACATTGATCTAACTTTTGACCCACTGAACCAATTTGTATGATTCTGATGTATGTTTGTATTTGGCGTATGCTGATTCTGAAAATGTGAATGTGTTGTATACTTTTAGCATTATGAATATTGTGTAAAACTGTGTATTTTCCTGCCTGTGATAATTAAGTTAGACCATTGTGTTCAGTAATTATATCACAGGCAGAGGGGAGGATTTTGTGTGGAGTGTCTGAGTGTATTGTACGTATTGATTGGTTGTTCTTCAAAACCCTGTGGGCAGTACTGTGTTTGTAGAATGTGAATAAAACAGGCTGTATGTGCCAGTACAGTCAGTTCTACTTCACCCTCAATTTGGAGTGCCGTCTTATTGGGGGAATCTGCTACAAGGGATTGCTATGCTCTGCATACTCTCTTGCTATATTCACTGCTAAGCTCTTGTAAGAGCTTGTTCCTGTTTTGCTCTCTAAAGGAGTCTACAGTGGTTATGATGTCTGCTGCAGTGCTTGGAGTCCTCAGGAAGCGCTAGGAGCATCCTTTAACTGAGGTACCCAGTTGGGGTGCCCGTTGATCCGTTAGTGTGTTTGTGTACCTGTATGTGTGACACACTGTCATCCCCACACACACTGTCACCCTCCCCCCCCCTTCATCCTACCACACTCACATTAACTCTCCCAATCCTGTCACACTCACCCATAGCACAATCACCCCCCATTGCTCGGCTGCACTCACACGATCACATAACCCCTCCAATTCTGTCAATTCTTTATTTTACAGAAAGTGCAGATTTCAATAGAAATGGTCACTTTCATAATTAACCTTGTTACACCCGCCTGGCTGTCAATTAGACAGTAAGTCCTGTTACTTTTTGCTTTGGTTAAAGGGACACCGCAGGCACTGTATCTGCTTCATCTCATTAAACTGGTTATAGTGTCTGGAGTCCCCTGGTACCATCATTTCTTTCAGCATTAAACAGTTTTTAATGTTGTAATGTTTTAATGCTAAACAAGAGTCCACGGCAGTCTATTCCCTCTGTGCTGCTTTGGCTAATAAGGAAGTATTACACTGAGAGGCAATGGGCAGCTGTGATTGGCTGAGAGTGTCAGCTGACTGCTTTTAACCTGTCAGAGCTCCAACTGACGGTATGACAACAAGGAAATGTGTAATCTCTGCCTTAGCTACACAAACAGAAGGGGCCGGACTGTGGGTGGCCAGGGACTCTTATTTTGTGGCATACTGCACAAACATGGTGCAACACTGAATGGAGGGACAGTGCCAGGCCACTCCAGGCACTATAACCAATTCAAAGAGACAAAGTGGTTATAATGACTACAGTGTCCCTTTATCTCAGTGGAGCTTAACTCAAGAGGCAGCAATTGCTCAGAGCACCTTGCAAAGACTTCTCATTGAGTTGCATTGGGAAGTCTGTGATTGGACAGTCACAGAAAGTCTGGTTTGAAGAAAAAGGGGAGGTCTTCCAAAGGCTGCAAACCAAATAATAAATCTCCATCTTTTGCAAGCTGTTTTTACATATACTCTAAATGAAAATGTGCATAATTAAAAGTATGCATTTTTTTTCAATTGAGGCACATCTACTAAACAGTTTTTTTTTTTTTGTTTTTTTTTGTAGGCAGTGAAGTGTCCCTTTAAAATTATTTTTGTTTTTTGTCAACCATAATATAATCTGCCTTTGCCCCTCCCTGAGCTTTAGCCCGCCTCTGGTAGGTTACAGAGTACAACATTCACTGGCTCTACCTTCTCCCTATATAAGAGTAAATATATTTTCCTCCTGTTATTTTACTTAACTGCATAGAGGTTTGTGTGGAGACTTTTATATATTGTGTTAGTTTTATTTGTGTGATTTGTGTAAGCCTGCATCGTTTTATGACACACCTTATAAGCTGATCAGCTCTTTTACTGCAGCTTTTAATATTGTCTTATTTACTTTGTGTTTATTGAAAGGTTATTCGCCAAATATAAGGTTTTTTTTTTTTTTTTTTTTAAAGTGAATTCATCTTTCAAAGTCTTCTCTGTTTTCAGCGTGACTATTTTGGCTTTAAATATCAATGTAAATTTAATTAGAAATGTTGATAATTTCTATAATTAATTTGGTGAATAACTCTGTAAATCCTGCAGAATATTTGGAGTTTTATGTTATGTATTTGCAGACTAACTGGTGTGTTCAGACTTTCAATACATTCTATGTGCTAAAATTGCTTCCAACACTTACACGGTTATTTACAAAAGTGAGAATTCCAAATTAATTCCCAATTTAGGGTCAAAATAGCCAAACTGGAAAAAGTCAGCAAAACTTTCAGCTTGGCTACTCTGCTCTTAAATTTAATTTAATAAAGCTCTTACATTTTAAGCTTTTTGGAAAATATGTTGTTTGCCACTTCCGATTCGTTGTGTATAGTTGACTCTAAACTCTGTTTTTCATTTAGCTGTAGTGTTACTGTTGCATTGTGGGGTTTATCTGCATATTACTTTGTATTAATTTGCTAGATTCGAATTTTGCCCACACAGAATGTAAATACAGGTAAATGTAGAGGTTAAAATGTGTCATTTGTTTCATACATTAAAAGAGGGAAAATGTTTGTTGTCACACAGTGAAAAAACTAGTGATTTTGTAAACCATAAAGTAAAAAGGATGAGAAAAGTATATATACAACTGTACTCTAGTTAACTAAAAATTCCCTTGTGCTAGCAAGCAGCCAGACTGTTTTTATAGAGGTGGCAACATATATGACTTATAGTTGCTACTTTGGAGGAATAACAAATTGTTATTAAATAGACAGACAGTCTTGGGTTATGTCCAGAGATGTAGATGGCTAGTTAAACTAGAGCAACAGAGAAAAAATATATTGATTAAATACTCTTAATCCAAATAATGGAGAGCTGTCTAGTGGAGCTGATGGTGATTCAGCAGGAGTTCTAAGCTGTGCCTTCGTGGGCACCTAATCTTCTATCAAGACAATCTACTCGCTATGCAGTAACTATCTCTAGCTGTCTGCTGAAAGGTAATTACCTATTCTGTGCCTTCAAGGGCACCTATCGTGCTGATTAAGGTAAGTACCTAAGGTGGAGGCAGCTCCTATCTGGATTAGTATTCAATAAGTAACGGCTCAGTATACCAGCAACTTCACTAAAATATATCGTGTAGATCTGGAGCTTGAAAAAGCCGATCAGGGGGCAAAGTAGCATCTGTAAGAGTTAAGAGAACTCTTTAGGGTGCCGAGGTTTATTGTTGTCCTGAGCCGAGCGCTAACGTGCTCTTCAGGGGAAAGCTGTGTATTAAGTTATATTTGTGTATAGCAGCTCGTCTTTGGGTGAGGGTTTTTGCTTTGCTATGATGAGCTTCAAATAGTTGGTGTTATTGTACATCTGGCTGTATATTGGGTAGTAAATTAACAAGGGACAGGTGGGCACACCTGGTGTACAGCCGTAAACACTTGACTATGAAAACTAGTAAAGATAAGGGTGCTCACTCCAAAAGCCCCATTTCCAAAAGGCTACTAAAATATTCAGACAATACTGAAAGGAGGAGCACAACCAATAAAAAATGCAAAAAGCTTTATTGTACAAGAACACATAACAGGTATCAACAAAGACATCTTAGAATGTCAATATACTCAGACATATCTATCAAATTTTATTTATAAAATATTTTACCAGGAAAGATACATTGAGATTTCTCTCGTTTTCAAGTATGTCCTGGGTCCACAAATCATTGCATTGTTACATTCGGGTACAATAAAATACAAAAAACAATATTGATATACAAAATTTAACATAGAACAGGTAGGAAATATATAATCAACCATGACAGGTGCATTCTGTTTTTTAGAGAGGGATCTCTTAAAGGACTTTAGACTTGGGAAAGATTTTAAAGTGTGCGGGAGGTCATTCCACAATTGCGGTGCTCTGTAGGAGGAGGAGGATCGGGCTGCTTTCTTTTTGTATTGAGGTAGACTAAAGTGCTGGTACTGGATCGGATGTTATAGGAAGTGGGAACAGCCAGGGAGAGCATTTTGTTCAGGTAGGGTGGAAGCTTCCCAGAAAAGCTCGTAAACACAAGGCTGGAAAGATGAAGGGTGCGTCTGGATTCCAGCGACAGCCAGTTTAGTTCCTTTAGCATGTCACAATGGTGGGTCCTGTAATTACATTGTAGCACAAATCAACAGAACGAGTTATACAATGTATTGAGTTTATTAATGTGGGATTGCTATGCAGATGCATATACTACATCCCCATAATCAATGATTGGCATCAGCATTTGCTGTACAATCTTTTCCTTTACTGTAGGGCTTATACAGGATTTTTATCTGTACAGGGCACCTGGTTTTGGATAAAATTTAGATGCAAGTTTTTCTATGTGGAGGCCAAAAGATAGATTGGGGTTAACATCATCCCTAAGTATTTGAAAGAGTGGACTGCGTTCAGTGTGCCATTTGACTTTGTTTTGATGGATAAATGGGAATTGTGTAATTTGTGTAATTTAGGTACTGTTCCAAAGATCATTGTGACAGTTTTTTTGGGGGGGGGTGGGGTGGTGAGGGGGCGCAAAAATTCAAATCCCCTGCCTCTGGCTGGTGACTCTTCTTTCCTTTTTTTTTTTTAAATTACCTCACTCTCCCTGGACCCTGCAGCCAGTGAAGTCGACCGGCCTCTCCTGATGTCAGGAGGAGGGGGTGTGACTTCCACCGCTCTTCTCCCAGACTCCCCAGCAGATAGGAGAAGAGCAGTGGAAGTCACGCCTCCTTCACCTCCGCCAACTTCACTGGCGCTGTGTGGATGCAGGCTCCAGCTCATGTCTTACCCCTCCCTGGCCCAAGTTAAGCTTCATTAAGATGGGGACACATTTTTTTTACATCCAGATTCTTCCCCGTTGCACCCTCCCATAGACCCTGTGTCCCCCTTTAGAGCCCCTGTCCACCCCAACAGGGGTGCATAAAAGGTAGCTCCCCAGATGTTGTAGAACTAAATCTTCCATGATACTTTGCATGCCTTTAGAATGGAAAAACATTATGGAAGCTGTAATTTTAAAACATCTGGGCATCTACCTTTTGGGCAGCTCTGCACTAGGATATATGTTCAAGACTAATCACTGACAACCACCCTAAAGTGATATCAAAGATAGTGAAATAAGTTAGCTACCTTCTGTACACTATTAAGCTGCACTGATGATCTGATCACTGTGCACCTAGTCGAGCCTCCAAAACTGTGGCACATATCTACCAAATGATGCTAAACTAAAATCCTAGGTACAGTGCATTTGAGGGCACCTATCATATGAATAAAATATACATATAACTGAGGCATTACTAAAGACTTTCTACAATGTAAATCAAAAATGTTCAAGAGAATTAAATGAAATAAAATAGAAATGTTGAAACAAACCAAACAGCCATAGTGTCTCTCAGCTGTCAAAATAAATTTCTCTTATCAGCATGGTGGTGAGGGTAGACAGCTGCCCTTGACGTGTGAGTTTCTCCAGTACACAGCTCTTCAGAGAGTAGATAGTTGGTGTTGTTATTGTACATCTGGGTTGTGACATGTTAAAGGAACACTTTAGGGTCAGGAGCACAGACATGTATTCCTGACCCTATAGTGTTAAAACTACAATCTATCCCCCCTGAATATAGTAGAATTTTACCTTTAGTAAAGTCTGCTGCTGCTGGCTCTGCCACTGATTGACCTGCTTGGCTGACATCATCAGAAGTGGTGGTCTCAGCCAATCACAATGCTTTCCCATATGAGAGCATTGGATTGGCTAAGATTGTCAAGGAGGCAGATCCTGAGCAGAGCCAGCACAAGCCAACACCAATCAGCATCTCCTCATAGAGATGCATTGAATCATCTATTCTGTGGAACTCCTTTCCTTTCTCCGTTAGACTTTCCCCCAGTCTCCACTCCTTCAAAAAAATCTTTGAAAACACCCTTCTTCAGGAAAGCATATAATTTAAACTGTTAGCTGGTTTTCATCCCCCTCCCCCATGACTCCTCTCCTGCAACTGTCAAAAATGACCTACTAAGTTCTCAGTGAATACTTTTCTAGCAACCTATTTCATTACCCCTACTTACAGTTGCAAGAAAAAGTATGTGAACCCTTTGGAATGATATGGATTTCTGCACAAATTGGTCATAAAATGTGATCTGATCATCTAAGTCACAACACTAGACAATCACAGTCTGCTTAAACTAATAACACACAATGTTGTCTTGTTACAATTACATGTCTCTTAGTCCACCCATTGTACAGCTCTACAGAATTTGCTGGCAATATAATAAATAATATAATAATGTGTGTTTTTCCGCTAGAACAGTGATGGGGAACCTATGGCATGCGTGCCACAGGTAGCACGCTGGGCCCTCTCTATGGGCACGTGGCCATAGGTTCGCCATCAATGCAGAATAGGCGCCTGCCTGCCCAAAACGGCAGGCGCCTACTCTGCTTCATTGTCGGCAGGACCTGAAGCAGGGGGAGGCATCGAGGAAGTAGCTCTCCTGTCTTCCCTCGAGCTGTGTGGAGCGTTGCCACGTGTTACCATGGAAACACCCCACACAGCATCCCGCGGGAGGACAGGAGACATGCAGGCTCCGATCCTACATACTTCCCACCACCGGACCACCAAGGATGGATGTGTTCCCCCCCCCCCCACCCCCTTTCACCAAAGGTAAGATGAAGGGGGGGGATACTGATTCAATATGCATGTATCTTAAACCTCCCAACAGAGCACCCCTACTAAACCCCAAAGAGAGCACCCCTACTCCCCACACACACCCCTACTCCCCCACACACACAGCACCCCTACTCCCCCACACACACAGCACCCCTACTCCCCCCACACACAGCACCCGTACCCCCCCACACACAGCACCCCTCACACACACCTTTACACACAAACACATACACTGCACCCCTCAATGCAGTATATGTGTGTGTATTCAGCAGTGTGTGTATTCAGCCGACTGCGTGTGTATGTATTCAGTGGACTGTGTGTGTATTCAGCGGACCATGTGTATGTTTGTGTGTATTTAGCGGACTGTGTGTATGTATTAAGCAGTCGGTGTGTGACTGTGTTCAGCTGTGTGTATGCATTGAATTTGTTGGAGATACTAATAAGTATAAGCTTAATTTTATCTATTAATATCATTATTTAAAATTTGTATAATTGAACTTTCTGTTGTGTCTTTTAAAACAAAAGATGTTAACTAGTTCGGACAACTGTACGAGTTGTTTTTTCTAAACTTAAATCTCAGTATTCAGGTTTTATTGCCGTGTTGACACTTTGAGGAAAAAAAAGTTGGCATGTATTGCGGTTTGGGCACTCTGGCTCAAAAAGGTTTGCCATCACTGCTCTAGAATGTAAGCCCATTGAGCAGGGCCCTCCACCTCTCTGTTCCTGTACATCCAGCTGTCTTGTTACATTTACATGTCTTAGTCCACCCATTGTACAGCAATACGGAATCTGATAGCGCTATATAAATAATATAATAATAATAATGTGTATAACATATAATATGTTTATGTGATGCAAGTGGTTGTTGTTTCTTGCTATGTGCATAGTGTATTATTTGACTGCAATTCCTATCATTTTTTGCAAGCTATAAAGTTGCTGTGGACTGCTCAATATGCTTTGCTGGCTTTTTTTTTTTTACCAAATATTCAATGGTCTCACTAAATGAACCCACAAGATCCTGCGGGATGTACAGCGCTACAGACTTTGCTGGCACTTTACAAACAATATAATAATAATGTATATTTCAATGGAAAATTGCAAAATAAGAAGTGGTCACCATGGAAATCAACAGAATATCTCAACATTCAGTACTCTTCTTCGAACTGCCTTGAGATATATATGATAATTTGTCCTATTATTATCTTTCCCATGGACGTCCTACAATTTTTCCTCCACCTACCATGTATTCTGCCCAGTTCCCTCCCTATCCAAGTTGAATCTTCCAAATCTGTTTCCTGTTTCCTTTCAAACTATCCAGCCCTCTCTCTGCTCTTGCAAGAATGTAAGTATAGTGTCAACATCACAGTCAGAATGCTGCGTTATCAAACCATTGTCATTATTGTCTTCTGACAACTATGTAGCATTCCTGAGAGCTCTCTAAAGAACAGATTGTGATCTGCACTGCAATAAATTTCATTGTAACACGATCTCTAAATACTGCATGCCAGTAGATGAGTGTTAATTACAATTTAGGTTACCTGAGGTTATCGTAAGTCTACATAACATTTTTACTGTGAGCATTATTTTTTAATTTTATTACTGGCATTTATAAAGCGCCAACATATTCCGCAGCGCTGTACAATTGGATTAACCTATCTGTCACCAAATTCTCTCCTCAAGAACCACTACTAGACAGCTTTTTCATACAGTGACATTTATTTAGAAGGCAGTTAGCATATTGGTAATAAAATCTAATTATTTTGCTTTGAATTTTCTTTAGGGACAGGCAAAAATCAAATCATGAGTGGACTATTGCAGTCACTGACTCCCTGCAATCACTGAATGACTGACTAATATGTATTCTCAATGTTCCTTTTGATACACTTAGGATATGATTCCTAAATGGAAACAATCAATTCTTTAGAATTTACACCATTGAATGAAACCTTTAAAAATCCCCTATAATTTGTATTAACCTTTTTTTACATGACATGCCCAGTTTTCTTTTAAATTAAGGCAAAGTCAGGGCAAACATTGCAAATGAGGAGGTAAAATAGTAATATATATTGTTTCATTTATCTTCTCTGTGCTAACTGCAAGGTGCAAAGGACACAGCTTATATCAATGATTGACAGGGAGCTAAGAGGGAGGCTCTTATTTGTAGACTAAAGACGAGTAAGTTTCTAAGTTCCATTTTAATTTGAATACATCAAGAATACTTGTTTGTTTTAAAAAAACAAAAAAATACTTAATGAGTAAACATATTGTTTTCAATCTTGTAAAGTGACATTTCCCAGAAAATCACATTTCAGTTTTCTAAAGTGAGCAGTGTAGGTTTTTGTTTTAAATGGTTTTTATTTTTGAGAATAGCATAAACTCAAGCATATTAACGACATTTGAAATGAGTTTGCCAACACAGAGGCTTAGCTTAGCTGTGGAGAAGCGTTGTATAATAACCAGCTATCAAGCGTAACAAGGGTTCAGATCAACAGTTCCAGGACAGCAGTAACGGGGTGAACATTTTATCAGTGTGGCTATCAGTAATCATTTACAGGTCTCCCTCTCTTGCTCTTCCTCTCACTAAATTTTTCAATCTCTCCCTTTCCTCTGGCACATTTATCTCACCCTTCAAACATGCAACTGTAACCCCGATTCTGAAAAAGCCCATCCTTGACCCCAACTCCCCATCCAACTACCATCTCAAAAACATAGCGTGCATTCGCCCCTAATTAACCCCGGGTGCGGCTAAGGTGCTGGTCCATGCTCTTGTTCTCTCTCGTCTTGACTACTGCAATACCCTTCTCAGTGGTTTTATGTGCTCCCAGATTGCACCGCTCTAATCTGTAACGAATGCGGCGGTGAGGCTCATTTTCCTGTCTGCTCGCACCTCCCAGCTCTGTCAGTCCCTGCATTGGCTTCCAGTTAGATATAGGGCTCAATTTAAAATTATGGTGCTTGCTTACAAGTCCCTACATAATACTGCTCCAACCTACCTATCCTCCCTAATACACAAGTATGTCCCGTCAAGGCCCCTACGCTCTGCCAAAGACCTACGTATATCCTCTGTCCGTACGCCCACCTCTAATGCTCATCTCCAAGATTTCTCCAGGGCTGCACCGCTTCTGTGGAACTCCCTTCCCTTCTCTGTAAGACTTTCACCCAGTCTCCACTCTTTAAAAAAATAATTGAAAACTCACTTTTTCAAGAAAGCATATCAATTAAACTGTTAGCAGGTTTTTATGCGCCATGACTCCTCTCCTGCAACTGTCAAAAATTACCTACTAAGCCCTCAATGAATATTTTTCTAACAACCTACTTCATACTCCTACTTTTACCCTTTGTGTCACTTAGTCACTTTACCCCACTACCTCTAGCATGTAAGCTCATTGAGCAGGGCCCTCCACCTCTCTGTTCCCGTACGTCCAATTGTCTGGTTACAACTACATGTCTGTTAGTCCCATTGTACAGCGCTACAGAATGTGATGGCGCATTTGATTCGTTATTGTGAGGGACGTATGGTCGCAAGTGGTGCAGTTTTGGCTGACAGAGACCTATCATGAGGTATAATGAGTGTGCGTGTGCCTGTATAGAGGCCTATTGTGGGTTTTTTAGTATGGATCAGAACCGTTCATTTAGGTTGCTTAGTGAGTGTATTATGAACCGTGTACCGGGCTAAATACAAGTATCGGGCATGGTGCTGCATGGGGTGCGTGGTCGCCTTCATGTGGGCATCTTAACTTGTTAATGAAATGGGTGCAGGAATGTCAGGCAGGAGGGTATGCGTTTTGCCGTCTGAGCCTGGTAAAGGCATAGCGTAGCTTGCCTGAATTTGCACGTTTGCCTTTCTATTTCTCATGACAATGGGCAAGGCCTAGCTCGTGTGATTGCGACTTGCTGCGTGATCGTGGCTATGCGCGGTCTGAGCTTAAGAGTAGAGCCGTCAGAGCGTCGGATATGGGCAGTGCAGTGCTAGTGTCGGGCATTGATGCGTGGGATGGTCACCTGCGTGAATCGTATGTCGTGTTTGGTGTCTAATGAGTTGTATGGAGTGTTTATTCGTGAATGAGTGACCTGAAATGTTCATGTCTGCCTGCGGATTGTGTGCTTTGTTGTCTTATTATAAGGAGGCCATACGGATAGCGCCGATGTAGGTAATAAGGCATGGCAATGATGCACTTTACTTGCACATGGAATAGCTGAAGCTGGTCATCATACTTTGTGTAAATTTAGGCAGTAATAAAGAATATGAGCATAGACAGAGCTTGTACGTTGTAAAACTAAATTGTGAAGAAGGTGAGTGTCCTAAATGTTCAGTTGGTTCCCTAAGTATATGAAGACTGGTGCAATGTCCAAATACGAGAGTAACAAGGTATATGTTAATCTGGATCTACAGAACGTGAAAAGGTGAGTCGCTTCACTGGAGGTGGCGTTATAGCGCCTGGTGTGAGGCGATTGTCCAGCATGGAGTTAATGGCCTCTTGGGAGGTATATGTATAAGCTTTCCTCTGCCGTAGCCTCTTTACAGGTTTGTACCAGGAATGCATATCTTTGCTGAGCTGGTCGTTCACTACAGGGCCCCCCGGCTCCTCCGGTGCGGCTAACCCCCTCTGTTTCCCTCCAGGCATGCTCCTGCCGGTCAGCAGAAAGTTCCACAGTGCTGTGGGCACACAGGGACATCAGCAGTCCGGCGGGCTCCCCACCCCTGAAAAGTCAGGAGGCCCCTCGTCCCCTGCACCTCCCCAACTCCTGCAGACCCACGCTGGAGCTCCAGCCCTGTTATGCCTCACCCTTCTCCGGTCACATGCATGCCGCCGGTGTTCGTCTCCCCGGCCACCGGTCCGCCGGGGGGTCCAGCTCACCCCGGCGCCACAGGGCACACAGAGTTGGGGGCAATTGCCCCTGGACCACCACCAAATCCAGAGGTCAAGGCCGGCTTCGCGCCGATCAGTCTGCCACTCGGAAGGGTCCGTCCGTGGGATCCACCACCCCGGAGGGCCCAGGTGGCCCAGCGTGGCTCCCAGTAGCATGTGTATCCAGTGGCCATCTTGGCTCCACGTGGGTAGGGGCTCTGTATCGTGTGGGATCACCCCCGCCGGCCTGAGGGGGGGGCGGGGCCAGGACTCCCCTCTCTCCCTCTGACACCTTGTCTCACGGCTTCCGCTGTCTTCGCGTGCTTGTAGGCCTCATGGGCTTATCGTGCTCCGATTGTGATGGTGGCGTGGCAAGTGTTACTGCATTTTGCTCCTGAGCCTCTCCCCACTTGATGCACGAGTTTGCCCCGGCTCCTGGTGGGCTCTTAGGTCTGCAATTTGATGTATTTAGGTAGTTCAGAGCCGGAGCTAGCATGGATGGCACCTGCTCAGCTCGGCGGCCTGGCCCCGCCCCCCACTGTAGGTTTTTGTATAGTGAAGTGACCCGGCTTTCTTTTCAGTTATTTTTTATTGAATATTTTAAACTTTATATCAATATATGCAGTACACTTTAATTTATACAAAACAAATCAAATATACATAAAAATATATGTATACAATTACTTCATTATATTATTCATAGTTTACAAAGAAACTTTTATGGGGGGGAAAGAAAGTTTCTATATGAAACTTTATTAAAGGGGGAGAAAGGAAGGACCAGAGAGGATTGGTATTGTGACCTGTTTTTTTGATGACGGAGTATGATACATCGTGGGGTAGGGCTGCACAAAGTCTCCAAGAAGGGCCGAATGGTTCTTATCTGCCATTACATTCTATGTTATGTTTCGCGTATACCAGCACATCCTGTCTTGCTCTGTTGGTGATGTGTACATACATACCCTGAATTTATTTGATAACCCAAACTCAGGATTTTTAATTTTTTTTTATTTTAAATTATTTATTTTTGTGTGCATACGTTTAACATATGATCTTTCCATGCCCCAACAGCATGGGCAGGACAGTTAATTGGATAACGCATAACAGTTACAAGGCATTCGAGTATACTGCACATTTATTGTTTAAATTACAGGCTAGGCAGAGCATGTCTAGGTTAACTATTGAGCGAGTGATACCAGGCTATACAAATCCTAGGCATATTGATAGAGAGATGTGGAATTAAAATGAGTAAGACAGGCTAATAAAAACGTAGTGAAAGAATAACAGTGTTAAACCAAATAATAAGATGGTTGTTGCTTGTGTGCCGCTGGGTTTTTGCCACGTGGGTTAGTCTCTGTCAGACTTAGCTTAGTTGGCAGCCAGCTCATGTAGTCGGAATGTCAGCCGATACCTTGGCTGGGTACCCATCTTCCACATGTGTACTGTCCACAGGCATGCAACATTTCAGGATTGAGGCATTCCCCATATCCCAGGCTCGTTCCAGGGCCTGTACCGTGTTATCATGAACTCGGAGGTTCCCTGAGTCCCAGTTCCACCCATCCAGGTGTTTGCAGGGGGCTTTGCTGCTTTGGGGCAGGTGTCTGCGTGTCGATCCTCTCTGCATTCGTGTTCGGTGCGTTGGGGGTATTCCCCAGGTGGCCCTAGACCCAGGGAGGTGCAGGATATGGCGTTTTGCTGACCTTGAGGTTGGTTTGCCTTTGGAGGGTCTCTTGTTGTCCTGCCTTGTGTGTGTGCTCTCACCCGTGGTAGTTTTGCAGGGGGTGCCCGCTTCATCCGGTCCATTAAGGTTGCCCAAAAGCGGTTGAAGGCTGCTTCCAGACGCTCTTCAACGTGGCTAAGTGGGTCTATGAGGTCGGCTTGACGCGGCACTGGGTTCCGCTTCAAAGGCGCGGGTGCGTCCGCCATCTTGTGTGCCGCCGCTCGGCGCTCAATTTGTTGTTACGGCTTCTTCCAGCATGTCTGGGGGGCCTCAGCGTATAGCCCAGCGGGGGCTGGGATAACCCCCACCGGCCCAGGGTGGGGGAAAGCGGGACCTAAGCTGTCCATGGGGTGTATGATGGACGGGGGACCGTCCGCATCCCCCGCCCTGTTGGAAGTTACAGGCCGCAGGGAACCCTCATCTCCAAGAGTACGCTTTGCCTTCGAGGTTTCACCCCAATAGGTTGCCCCTACATTCCCCTGTTGAGGCATGCCCATGTCAGAGGAAATTAGAGGGTAGATTGTCCTTTTTTTTGCTTAGAACGGTATTTAGGTTGAGGAGCTCCCTCAACCTGCGTCCTGCTCAGTCAGTGGTCAGGCCCCGCCCCCAAACTCAGGATTTTTAATATTTACTTTTCCATTAATTTAATAAATATCTATTTGTGAGGTGTGAATTTTTTTTTATCCATATGCAAATAATCAAGTGTTGTAGTTCTAAAATAATAATAATCAAATTTTAATTTGTACTACTCTACGTCCATTGGAGAAAATCTGTTGGAGAGAATAAGTCACCTGTAATCACTGTCACCTGTAGAACAGAGGCTACTAGGATCCTTCTTAGATTCCAGAAAACTAGGAGAGACAGCATGACCAGGTAGCTTTGGGCAAGGAGAGCTACACAAGGTTCAGTAAAAATACAGATTAAGGGAACAGTGCAATGAGCAAAAAAAAGTTTGAAAAATCTCACAAGGCTTCTGCTTTTTGAAGTGGTCACAGAGGAAGGAATGGATGTGTCGGTACATGTGACTCTTCCTAAAGTCAGTTCTGTGCATATTTTACATCTGTTGTCAGCATTCTGGAGACAGATGTAAGGCAATTTTCCCCTCCAAAAAGAAGTTTGTGTCTACCCTCGCTCCTTCATTGCAGCCCTCTCAACTCCTTAATCCATCCATTTAATTTTTTGGTTTTCTCCCCGCTCCCTCTCCCCATTGCACTGGTGGATCAGAGCGTGCGCATGCACTCGGAGCTGGTTAAACGGTTGAATCAAATGTTTTACCGCGTGACAATAGAGGTCGGTTCAGGAGGGGCCGCCCTTCACCTGGCGCTACATTTCAGCTAAATTATACCTTATTTTATTTATTCTTAGTGTTTGGGAGGGGGGATCTTTAGAATAATGACCAAAGGACATTATTAATTTTTTTCTTTAAGTTAGAAGGGTTGAAGTAACCATTGGTCCATATCGTGGTAAAAGCGCACGGCTACGTCACATTAGACCAATATTGCTGGGTCTTACAATCATTTTTAACATGAGATGAACATGTTAACTGCAATATGTCTTAAACTGCTTCCATTGACTCTCCTCCCTGGGAACTTTGCCCTGCACTGTATTCCAGGTAATTAAACTTCATTTAAAACTATTTTCAAGTTTTTGTTTGGGGGACACCCTTTCTAATAATGCCCTATAGAGCATTATTTGCAGAAGGAAGGGGAGGGCTGGGGAAACCCTTCAATCTGTGTTTGGTATATATTTTGGTCTTTACTGCAGTACCATTGCTGAGAAATGCATGTTCCGGGTGTGCCCCCAAATCCCATTTTTGTTTTTATTTCTTTGTGTATAATTGGAAACCGGACCAGATTCCTTTTGGGTTGACCACTCTGCTCCTCTATCCTAGGTGCCTCTTTTGAGGTGACCACTGAAAAGCATGAATTTGAAGAGTCTCTAGAAGCAGTCTAAGCAGTAATATTGCTGTTACCATGTTCATTCCCATATAAAATGACTGTAGAACCCACTGATATGGGACAGGTTATTGTGGGGTATTGTGACATAGTGGTGGGCTTAACACGATATGGCCATATAGTATAATCCTTCTATTTGTTTCCTAAGCTAGGTGATTTAATGTAGCCTTCTTTTCTATGTGTGCTGTTCCTTAATATGTATTTTGTATTCATTTTACAGCAGCACCATTACTGACATATGCATGTTCTAGGTGTGCACCCCCAAGCCCCTTTTTTATAGGTTCAATGTGGCACACCGCCTGGCACCCCGACTGGGTGCCTCCGCCAATCGATGCTCCTAGTGCTCACCGAGGACTCCAAGCACTCCACCAGACACCATCAGCACTATAGTCCCCACTTCCAGCGTTACAGCTTGGTTGGGATCTCGCCGTCCTCCACCCACCCTGGACTCAAGACCAGGATACAACTTCCAGTGGGCAGACCTCTCCTACTCCAGAGAGTGTAGCAGGCTGCTCTTAAAAGAGCAAGTGCTTATAACCCAGAGGAGTAGAGTGATATAGCAATCCCCAGGGTAGATACAGCAGTTTCCCCCATACATGAAATGAGACTGTATATTGAGGGTAGGCAGGAATTCATTTATTGGCAGCCACAACTGGCGTTTATATGCAGGTCCCCATGCAAGGGGCACTCCCCCCTGGACCAGAGAGTAAACCACAGTAAAAACAAATACACAATTACATTGGCTCTCAGATCCAGGACACTCCCATACATAAAAAAAGTCATGAAAAATAGTCAAATAACCGAAATACCCCTGTAATTTCTTCACAGAAACATTAGTCCATCGCCACCAATTTGGCTTGTTTTGGTGGTAGTCTAATGTAGTGTGCTAACTCATATTATGTGACCGTCTCACGCACAATTTCTGGCCTTGATCCTGTCTCTGTTCCAGAGACGATTATCCTGTCGTAGAGACCTGGGAGACAAGGTAAGAAGGCCTGGTGCCTCGATTCTTGAGTAACCTGAGTGGAGCTCCCGCTTCATGCTTCGGACTTGGAAGGCTGCTGGCTCCGCCCCCCAACTGTTTAACTATTTAATAAGTGGTATTTGTTTAAGAATTAATATTTGTATATATTTCCCTTAAATATTTGCATTCATTAATTGGATATTTCGTATTTTGATTTGAGAAAAGAAGGGATATGCAACCCTTGATTAATTCCATTATGATATTAATAAATACATCTGTAATGGTGGTTTTTAATCAAAAGTAATTTTAGCTCTCTATTTTTTCAGATATCTCCTATAACACTATCAACTGTCATTCCTTGCTGACACTGAATAGGTGATATCCGCATCTGGATATCTCTTGCTTGCTTATTGTTCTATTTCTCAATTCCTAGATCGGAGGCACTAATTTATTTTATCGACGATGGTTGGTCTCGCAGTCTCACCAGAGGTTGCCTTGGCAGATGAGCCAGTGAAAATCCATGCTTGGGGCCTACCTCCTCACCAGCGAATTACACTGAGAGCCTGGCTGAAAGATGAAAAAGGGCAGATGTTCCAATCTCGAGCTTTTTACAAAACTGATAGCAAGGGGAACGTGGATCTGGATCACGCTGCGGCCACTGGTGGAGATTTTCAAGGAGTTCATCCCATGGGACTCTTCTGGTCACTAAAACCGAGCACCCCCTTTCTAAGGCTGATAAAACGAGATGTAATGAACAGTCCATTCCATGTCCACCTGGAGCTTTATCTAAACGTGGTTGTTAACCCCTTTGCAGAGCTTCCTGTGGCCAGTAAAGTCGTGGAAAGATGGTATGTGGCTCCTGGTGTTCAGAGAATACAAATAAAACAAGGAAGGGTTCGGGGTGCTCTCTTCCTCCCTCCAGGTAAGAAATTGTGTTTAGTTTTGTTAGTTGTTTAACTGCAAAGATACGCTCCATTAAAATTCATTAAACCAGTAGGTGTTATTTAAAAAAAAAAAAAAGATGGAGATGGCAAGATATTTAGTACAGGTATTTTGGGGAATATGAATAGTAGATAAAGTGCGCCAAAGGAATCATGTGGGGAATGTGGGTGTGGATTTTCATACTGGTAAAAATCAAATGAGGAAAAATTATGCCAAAAGTTACCAAAAATAACTTTAACTTGAATTGAATGAAGGAAGATGTTTAGGGTATAGTTCAATGATGCTTTGCTCAACTATGTAATAATTGCCCCCTAAAAAGGACTCTAGCTAGTGATTACTCCAGTACACTCTGCCTCCTGAGTGTTGATGATCTTTAATGTCTACTCTAGAGAGAATGATTTAATTGCAGATAGGGTAACAGATCCACCGAAGATATGGACTATTTATAATACCCAAACTGGCCATTTGGAAACAATGGTTTTGCAACAGAGCACGCATGGTGTCTGTATTGTCTAGTCTCTCCATGCTAGTCCACTGCCAATTTCAACTATTCTATGATTCATTCCCCTACTCCCATGAGTGATATAGGAAGAGGGTGTACTCTGGGTACGTGATTCACTAAGGTATGCAGATTATATATGTAGTGGAGAGCGGATATCCCACAGACTAAATCCGCTATAGATCCCAGTACGGCTCAAGAACAAGTAAATAATCCCAGTAGAATATCCAGTGACAGAGTAATCCAGCCGCGTAGCAAGCGATAATATAATCCCATCACCTTTCCCAATCACTGGATGACACACAGTATCAGAAGCAGAACTGATATTTAATCACACAACCCCTGCTTTTATGCAATCCTCCCACGCAAGGGAGACACCCACCATAATTATTACAATAACCAATTGGGTACAAGGTACAACCCACACATCTCGTCCCCTCAGGTAAACATTTAACATAATTAAAAGGTACACAATTTTCCCCAAGTTCTAGATGTACCCAAATACATAAGGTACACCCCTAAATGGTATCCCCTGACAACATACTCAAAAATCACCCAGATCGGAGCAGGGGTTCGGGAATTATGGAGGTGTAAAGTTTTGACCGACCGCACAGGCAAAAGTAGCCAAAAACAGTTCCATGAGTTTTGGCCTTGCGGTTGGTCTCTTTTGTGTCTAAAAAGTCCCGAACTCAATGCCATACAGGGCTGTGTTTGCCTTCGGATGAATCCCCTTGTTCGTGGGATTCAAACTACCGAACAGCAGGCCGTTCAGGAGTTTCTATCAGTCTCTTCCCTAGTTCTGGAGGTCTCAGCGGTGTTCGCTTAGACGAGTGTCCGATTTTAGTTCCATACACTCGACGGCAAAACACAGTTGTTCGGGAGTTTAAGATGGCCGCTGCCTCGTGTTCGGCTCCAGAAATGGCTGCCACCCAGGAACTTTAACAATGAGTTCGTGCTTTTCAATGGGAAATTCAATGAAGCGAACGGGAGGTAGATTTAAGTCACACTTCGCATCAGGGTGGTCCGGTGATTCGGTAGTTTGGATCGTATACCGAATGGAGTGGTTCAATACAGTCTATGGGGAATAATTAGACGAATGCTTTAAATTCACATGAACGTCTTTATAAGTGATTCACACGAAAGTCTTGGATCAAGTAAACAATAAACGGGTGGTATGCTGGACAGCCAGGTGGACTCTGTTACAATGTATGTATTGACAAAGATCAGATATTTACCCAAATGGAATCAACTGACAGAAACCAAATCATCAATAGAGAATTATTCTACTGTATCAAACCTTAAAAGATTACAAGATTTCTGCCACCTTATTTGACCCTTTCAGGACTAAGCATTGCTTGCCTAGAATCACAACTTTGTCCCTTAAGACCATATGGCAACATGAAATATCGTTCCTTGTAAGCATCAGCATTGCTAAACAGCACTACTTTTTTAATGCATAAAATATTACATTTTGTAATAAGATCTGTTAACATAAGATTTTTACAAGGGTATAGAGCATCATGGTCCTTAAGGGGTTAACAGTACATTACAAATAGCTTTATGTGATCGCAATGGCCAGTCAGACAAAAAAAGTTATTCTAAAGTGCCCCAGACTAGGGGCTATGAGTATCATTGTGTTAGCAGTAGATACTCATTAGTACCACTGAAACATCACCATTAAAAAAGGTCCAGTTGGAGCTGGCTGATTGGGACCATACAGCCTGTGAGTGTATCCAGAGGCTAGCACTGATGTTACTAATACTAATGGTGTCACGGAACACATCTGCACACAGCGTGACACTCTTCTTACACCTATATACAAGGGGGCCAATATTCAGAGTAGGGTTTGAGGAGCCAATAACATTTTTATCAATGAACCAATGTCAGTGATATTACAATGAATGCTTAACGTATAGTTTGTCTGACTAGGTACAGAAGATGACCTATTTTAAATGAGCTCTATTTGCTGCTTTGCAAAGTGAGGCTTGTTCTATTGCATTGTTCGTAACATTAGTTAATGTTTGAGGCTTTAGCACTCAATTTCTCCATGGATATTCTCAATGAGCTGCTCAAGTGAACACAATTTGTTCACACCGCTTATTCGGATATCCCCACAGAAAGAAATCAAGAGCTGAAAGGTCGGGTGAATGTGGCAGTCAATTAATCTGGGAATTTCTTGAAATTGTCTGCCCCCCAAACAGTTGTCTCAGTTGTCCATTGTGGTCATGGCTGTTTGAAAATAAAATTCCACTATTTTTACTTGTTCCTTCATGAAATTACCCATGATGAATCTACCAAGATTCAGTTATAACATATATAAATTAGAAAACAAATGAGCAACAAACAAAAAAGTTATTTGTCTGTCAAAACCTACTCTGAATTTTGGTCCACCCTGTATATGCTAATGGTATTTGGGTTGGAACAGATTCCTACCTAGGACTGCTGCTATTTCACTTTCACACCAACATTAAAGTTTATATGTAGATTATTTTACTACTCATTTCACACTTTTATATTCATTGTGCAGGATGTTTGCCTAAATTTTCTTGAGTTTAACTAAAACTATCATAACATACAAATGATTATATTTTTAATACATCCTTATGTCTGCAATGTAATTTATTAATTTGTCGATTTGTATTCCTTAGGTGATGGACCTTTTCCAGGGGTTATTGATATGTTTGGGGGCGTTGGTGGATTGGTGGAGTTTCGAAGTAGTCTCCTAGCTAGTCGTGGCTTTGCTTCTCTCGCTCTGGCTTATTTTGCCTATGATGATCTACCAAGCTACCTAGGGATCATGGAACTAGAATACTTTGAAGAAGCTGCTAATGTTCTACTGAGAAACCCAAAAGTAAGTTGTAAAGAGATTGTTATTAGGGTTGTAGTCCACAACACCTGGAATGCCATCTGTTTAATATCTCTTATCTAGTGGATACTGTATTTACTCGAATCTAAAGCGCCATTGTATCTAATGCACACCTCCATTTTTTTAAACTTAGAAGATAAAAAAAAGTTTTTTGCTGGCGAATGTAATGCGTATTTATGCAAGAAGATATTATTATAAAACATTGTGAAACAATGAAAATGTTTATTGCCATATGCCATAGTAACATTGATGGTATTATAATTGTAGTGTTACATGTTAAGTCTATTCTTTCTTACACCCTCTTTCAAATGTGCCTGTGTAAATTCGCCTGTAATGCAATTTGCCTGTATGAATTCACCAGTTTTAATTCGCCCCAAATGTAATGCGCCATCAAATCCAAAGAGCATTCAAATTTTGGAAACTTTATTTTCCAAAAAAAGGTGCGCTTTAGATTCGAGAAGATACAGTATTTCTAAGAAATGAGATGTGGCCATAAACTATAAGAAAGAGGAGAGGTTAAAAATCCAGGTACACATGGAAGACAGATACTACCCAATCAAGCACAACCATAAATCTATACAAAAATATGTATTAGGTTCACAGAAATACATATCAATAAATCAAAACAAAAATTCACATACAAATGGTACAGAGAAATTGCAACAAATTCTAGAATTACATGCAAGTAAAATATATTGTATACGGATTGCTAAATACCAAGGCATCTTTATCAAGGCATTTTTCTTGCCGAAACGTTGGGGGCTTGCTGACTGATTTTCTTCCCTCTTCTCACTAGGTCTGGTATGCATTTGCCTTTCCTGTATAGATTTATTGGTGAGTTGTTATGATTTGGTATCTCAACTATTCATTTATTACATTGGTATTCAGCAATTCGTTTACAATATATTTTGCTTGTATGTAATTCTAGAATTTTCTGGCAATTTCTCTGTACCATTTTTATGGGAATTCTTGTTTTGATTTATTGATATTTATTATTATTTTATTATTTTCCGTGGACCTATCTAATATAGATTTTGTATATATTTATGGCTGTGCTCCTTGATTGGGTAGTATTTGTAACTTTCTGGTCCTTTGGGAATGGGACCTTGTATGAGTGAGCACTCAGTATCATTTGTCTAGTTTTTGAGACTTTCTTTATTAACATTTGGCGTGTGCCTACCTATTTCTAATTATTATCACACATGGAAGACAGAAAGAGAAACCTTCTAGTCATCCTTTTCATTAAGTTAAAACATTTGAATGATTAATACGAAAAAGGTCAAATATAAATACCAAAAACCATTCATGGCTGGAACTCCATATAAAAAAAAAGTTAGAGGAGATGCCACCAGCATTCTTAAAGGGACATTATAGTCACCAGAACAACTACAGCTTAATGTAGTTGTTCTGGTGAGTATAATAGCTCCTTTCAGGTATTTTCATGTAAACGCTGCCTTTTCAGAGAAAAGGTAGTGTTTACATTGCCCCTAGGGACACTTCCAAGTGGCCACTCCTCAGACAGCCACTGGAGGGGCTTCCTGGCTCAGTGCTACACAAAAGGCAGCAGTGTCGTTCAGCGTCCACACACTCTGCATGGGGACGCTGAATTTTACTCATAGAGATGCATTGATTCCAGCGCCCGGCAGACCCATGGAAAGCTGAAAAGGGTGAGGGGGTAAAGGGGGGCAAGTCACCTAAATGGTGGGTTTTCACTATACGGTCAGGAATACATGTTTGTGTTCCTTACCTTATAGTGATCCTTTAAAGTGGAATCCGCATGGGACGAGAGCATCCTGCAGAAGCACTTTCATTAGCCCAGCCCCCAATGGACTGCAGGGAAGCCACCATCCTGCTGCTAAGAAGCAAAAAGGAGGGTGGCCAAAATAACATTATTGTGAATGTGTGTATTGCAGTATGTGTGTCCAGCAGTATGCTTGTGTGCGTTGCAGTGTAATATTGTGTGTACAAAGCATTATGTGTGGCAGTGCGTAAGTATGTGTATGCCTGGCATTGAGGTGGGAGTGTATTGGGTCATTGTGTGTTGGTGTTTGTGTGTATCTCATGAATGAGTGACAACATGATGATCTTTAATGTCTACTCTAGAGAGAATGATTTAATTGCAGATAGGGTAACAGATCCACCGAAGATATGGACTATTTATAATACCCAAACTGGCCATTTGGAAACAATGGTTTTGCAACAGAGCACGCATGGTGTCTGTATTGTCTAGTCTCTCCATGCTAGTCCACTGCCAATTTCAACTATTCTATGATTCATTCCCCTACTCCCATGAGTGATATAGGAAGAGGGTGTACTCTGGGTACGTGATTCACTAAGGTATGCAGATTATATATGTAGTGGAGAGCGGATATCCCACAGACTAAATCCGCTATAGATCCCAGTACGGCTCAAGAACAAGTAAATAATCCCAGTTTGCTCTCAGTCTGGAGCAAACCTACATACTATCACACAAGAAACTCACAAATACTACAGATATCATCCCCTGTACATAAATTCTAGCAAAAGAGGTCAAAACTCCACCTTCACCAACAATACACACAATAGGACATGCAGCTCCCCATACACAGCAACAGACACAATACCACTCACTTACACACCAATAATACCCATACATAACACAAGCAGTATACAACATATACATTTGTCATTTTCATATGAAATAGGAACGACACTCCAAGGGACTTCAGAGTCCTGTGAGTCTTCTTTTAGCACAGTGCTGGTAAAAGGTTGCCTACACCTGTACTTGATCCTAAACGACGTGGAAAGTTCTGCTTATTTACCATCTACTGCTCTGTCCATCCCTGCTACTGTGAAATGTGCTTTCCATTTTCACACATGATCTTGTAAGACTAGATTTTATGACATATATTCACTCTTTTATTGGGTTTTAATGGGTAAAATAACATTATGAAATCTGATTTTGATAGTCATTTTATAAAAAGATGGACAACATACTGTTCAACTACGTGATGGAATCATAGCAGAGTATTTAAAAGCTAAACTTTTGGGGGAACCTCATGTATGATCATAGAGTATTGTAATGACTTATGCAACAAATAATTTCTCTCTTGCAGGTTTTGGGGGATGGAGTTGGAGTGGTAGCTGTGTGCAAAGGGGCAGAGATCGCACTTGCTATGGCTTCTTATCTGCCGCAGGTTAAGGCCACAGTCTGTATCAATGGAACCAATGCTGTGACTGGCAATTCTCTGAGCTACAGAGATTTACAAATAGATGGAATTCCATATCAAGTAGACAGAATTCTAGTGACACATTTTGGATCTCTTGAGTTGACTCATACACTGGGAGATACCAAGAAACCAGAATATGAAGACTGCATACTTCCCTTGGAAAAGGCCAGGGGGCCCATCCTCTTCCTGGTAGGAGAAGAAGACCGTAATTATGATAGCTTGACGTTTTCTAAAGAAGCCAAAACCAGGGCTGAGAAGTTTGGCAAGAAGGATGTGCATGTCCACTCTTTCCCAGGAGCTGGACATCTGCTGGAACCACCTGGAGCACCTTTCTGTCCAGTGTCAAAATCTACTTTCTTTCCTCTTCCCCTAACATGGGGTGGAGAGCTCATAGCACATTGTAAAGCACAGGAAACGTGCTGGAGAGAGACACAGGACTTCCTCCGTATCAATATAGCAGGCTGTCCTAGGCAGAGTAAGCTGTGAAATTATGACAATAGTTTGTGGTTGTTAATCAGCATTCACTGTTTAGTAACTAAACCCTTTAATTTCAATTATTTTAGATTTTCGAGCTCTGGACAAAACAAAGGCATATAGACGTTTTAAGTAAAAATAAAGATTAGATTTTTTTTTTTTTTTAAATGAACAAAAACTCAACTGTCTTTATTAAAATAACTAATGTTAATAATAACTGAGGACCCTGCACAAACATGCTTACAATCTAGATGAGATGAGGTATAATAACACAAGAGGAAGGGTAGTGTAAGGGTAAAAAAAAATAGGTGTATGTGTGTGGGAGAAAAAAGTTGTAAGATGAGTGAGCTTGACTGTGAAGCCATGTTAAACCACAATAGTAAGAGAAGTACTCAAAGAGAAACCATTGTTGAGCAGGCAGCACACAACCTCTTTCTACGGAATCCCTCAAACCCAATAACACCAACAAGAACATATGAATAAACAAAGCAAGTTGCACTTAAAACAATAAATGATGATCACCATAGTGATAAACAAAGAGGTAAAAACGCGCAAAATAATCACAAAAACAAGTGTCACCACCTAAGGCAAACTCAGAACAAGTAATATATAAATGCAGCAACCTACAAGGATCTCTGATAAATACAATGCCTCAAGAAATAAAATAGAATAAAAGATGTAGGTGCGCAGATAAACCTTTTTAACCTTTACACAAGAGTCAGTGCAAAAGATGTGACAATGTATCTGGAATTTCCAGAGATTTACACTTAAAATCTGTTAGTGAGGAAAAGGTTATGCCAATGTCACACTGTGCAAGAGTGCAAAATCATATTTAATACAACAAAATTGTATACTTGCACTTTTTATTTACAACGTAGTGGAAGGGCGATGGGCAGTACGTATACCCCCAGCTATGTTAATATTTTTATGGCGTATTGGGAGGAGACTATTATTTACGGTGACCATGACTGGGGGGCACAGGTGCTAGCCTATCACTGTTATATTGACAATATGTTTTTTATTTGGAACGGTACTGAAGATAGTATTAAGGATTTTTAAAAATTCCTCAACAGCAACGATTGGGGCATACAGCTGACCACCAATATAAGTCCCTTGGAGATCGATTTTTTTTTTTTTTTTTTTATCTAAGGATTTATGTTGAGGGGGAATGCCTAAAAACTAAGACTTTTTGTAAGAAGGTTGACACCAACGATTATGTCAGGTACAGCAGTGGACACTACTCCCCATGGCTCAATAATATCCCTAAGGGACAACTCCTCAGATTAAAGCGCATTTGCACAGAAGAGAGTGTATTTCACACACAAGCCCAATAATTATTGGATAAATTTAGAGAGAAAAAAATATCCTGAAGACATTTTGGGAAGGGCTTGGGATGAGGTTAAGAACAAAACACAAATAGAGCTGCTGTGTAAAGATGACTCTGAGGTCCGAACAACCCCCAATGATGTTCTTAGTCTTTGATTATAACACTGAACATAAGTCAATTAAACAATTAATAAATACATTTTGGCCAATTTCTAAAGGAGATAGAGACCTAGGGGTAATACCACCGGAAAAACCACTTATAATATTTAGAGGGGCACCCAATTTTAAAAGTTCTTTAGTCAAAAGCTATTTAAGAGATGAACCGAAACGAGGTATTTACAACCGCTTTGGGGAAGGTACTGGATTTTATAGATGTAAGATGTGTTTGAGTTGTAAAAATACACATCAAATAGGAAATGGAACACATCACAATTTCAGATCAGAAGTAACAAAGACTGAATACACTATCAGAGAACATATTACGTGTCATAGTAATAATGACATTTACCTGTTACAATGTCCTTGCAAATTGCAGTACTTTGGAAGAACTACACGCCCATTATATAAGAGGATGCGGGAACATGTATATAATATACGTAAAGGGGTAGCCAGCCATAGTGTCTCTTATCACTTTAGGCAAATTCACAATCCATTTATAGAAATTAAAAGGGTTTTTTAAAGACTGGAGGGGGGGGCGAGGAGTGGGGGTAGGTATTGTATTAAGAAAATTGGCCAGGAAGAAATGAGGTGGGTTTATAATTTGGAGACCTTAGCCCCTGCTGGTCTAAATATAGATTTTTGTTTGTTTAATTTTTTATAATTTTCTACACCCTGTTCCAAATTATTATGCAAAGGATATTTTTCTCATTTACCTAAATAATTTATGTAATTAACAGTCAGCATAATTCTCATGTTATCAACTATTAAGAGTGCAATTCAAATTTGATTGAACAAAATTCCTAATGATAACAGTATTTTTTTAAACATAAACTTACAATGCACTGTTCCAAATTATTATGCACAGTAAGTTTCAAAACACTTTATAGGTTGTAAATAACTGAAAATTGTCATTTGTTGTGTTTGCAGCATATTTACTGAAATCAAAAGCTATTTCAATCAATCTTATAACAACATTTTAACTTTTTAAACATTTTAACAGGTCACATTACATTTTAACATAGGACCCCTTATTTGATAGCAGCTTCACAAGTCTTGCATCCATTGAACTTGTGTGTTTTTGGACAGTTTCTGCTTGAATTTGTTTGCAAGATGTCAGAATAGCCTCCCAGAGCTGCTGTTTGGATGAAAACTGCCTCCCACCCTCATAGATCTTTTGCTTGAGGATGCTCCAAAGGTTCTTAATAGGATTGAGGTCAGAGGAGGATGGAGGCCACACCATGACTTTCTCTCCTTTTATCCCTATAGCAGCCATTGATGCAGAGGTATTCTTTACAGCATGAGATGGTGCATTGTCATACATGAAGATGATTTTATTACGGAAAGCATAGTTCTTCCTTCTGTACCAGGGAAGAAAGTAGTCAGTCAGAAACTCCACATACTTGGCAGAGGTCATCTTTACACCTTCGGGGACCCTAAAGGGGCCGACCAGCTCTCTTCCCATGAGTCTGGCCCAAAACATAAGTCCGCCACTGCCTTGCTGACGTCCCAGCCTTGTTGGAACAGGGTGGCCGTCCACCAACCATCCACTACTCCATCCATCTGGACCATCCAGTGTTGCACCGCACTAATCAGTCAACAATACTGTTTGAAAATTAGTCTTCATGTATTTTTCTGCCCAATGCAGCCGTTTCTGCTTGTGAGCATTGGTTAGTGGAGGCCGAATAGAAGGTTTATGCACAGTTGCAAGACTCTGAAGGACTCTACACCTTGATGTCCGTGGGACTCCAGAGGCACCAGCAGCTTCAAATATCTGTTTGCTGCTATATAATGGTATTTTAGCAGAGGCTCTCTTGATCCGACGCATGGATCTGGCAGAAATCTTCCTCAATGTGCCTTTATCTGCACTAACCCGTCTGTTCTCTGAATCGGCCACAAATCTCTTAATAGTGCGATGATCACGCTTAAGTTTTTGTGCAATATCTAATGTTTTCATACCTTGTCCAAGGCATTGAACTATTTCACTCTTTTCGGCAGCAGAGAGATCCTTTCTCTTCCCCATATTGCATAAAAATGGTGCTCTGCTTAATAATGTGGAACACCCTCCTTTAGTAGCTTTTCCTTTAATTGGGCTCACCTGGCAATCTAATTATCACAGGTGTCAGAGATTGTTTTCAGTGATGAAAAGAGCCCTGAGACACAATGCCATCCATGAGTTAAACTGAAAAACAAAATATTTCATCTTTGTGACACTTAAATAGAATTTGCATAATAACTTGGAACAGGGTGTCTAGTAAGGATTTTTACTTTTATCTCCTCAAATATCATATTCCCTAGTGTAAGGGCATAAAAGTAATAATTTGAATATTTTATTTCTAATATTAATGTCTTAGGAGATATGCCCCATTTTTTTTTACTATTTTTTTTATATAATTTTTTTAACATTTAATTTTTTCAAACTTGAATTTTATGATTTGTATTTTTATGGTCTACTGGGTGTTTTTATTACACATATGATTAGTTGCACAGTCACAGTGGGACTGCTTTTATTAGGATAATGTGATTATTCATAAATGTTGTTGAATTATTATTCTGTCCATAGAAACTGTATTTTAATATATTCCTCTTAATATTTATCATGTCTTATCTTTTTTCCCTATATGATTATTGATTTATTGGGACTAATATGCATGTATTTTAACCTCTTAAGGACACATGACGTGTGACATGTCATGATTCCCTTTTATTCAAGAAGTTTGGTCCTTAAGGGGTTAAAGACCTGTTATGAACGTTTGGTTTTTTTTTGTTTTTTTATAACCTAGCAAGAGCATGGTTTTAACTTTTGGGCATGGGCACTTTAAAAGGCGTGACGTTCTGTCACTGCTACAACATACAAAAGGATGCCGCGGAAGGACTCGTATGCTTGAGAAAGCCCCAAGAGGCGGGGTGAAACGCGTAGCTACACGCCAAATCCGGAAGTCCCTGCACATGTGGAGAGACTGAGACCAACCTAAGAATACAGAGAGGACGCTCGTTTTGTAACCAGGACGTTGGTTTGCTCTATGTGCTCCGAGTGCAAGGAGATTCTGTTTTTTAATAGCACTGAATTTGTGAATAATAAAGTCCTTAATCTGAAGTTTTCGGCTAGCAGTGAGTGCATACTACAACCCGTATTAGGATCCAACAATCTCTAGGGTCTGATCCACCCTGTGCTTGATAGTCTGGAGTGGTACTACAACCACTCCATAATTGTGAGTGTATTTCTTTTCAGCACCACATTTTTATATTCTATTACTGGCTATATTGCACTAGGTCTGTGTCTTTATTTATGTATTATAGATTTTGAGACCTGCTTCATAAGGAGAGTTACAGTATACAATTTTGTTTTATTGAATATGATTTTGCACTCTTGAACAGTGTGGCATTGTCATAACCTTTTCCTCACTAATAAACTTTAAGTATATATCTCTGGAAATTCCAGATACATTGTCACTTCTTTTGCACTGACACTTGTGTAAAGGTTAAAAAGGTTTATCTGCACACCTACATCTTTTATTCTATTTTAACCCCTTAAGGACCAAACTTCTGGAATAAAAGGGAATCATGACATGTCACACATGTCATGTGACCTTAAGGGGTTAAACAAAAAGGTAAGTAGTCTATAATAATGGATTCTAAGTTCGATTCTTCACCCTCATGTATATAGAGTATTGAAGGAGAATTTGAAACGGGACATACAGGGAAATATATGGCGGTGAAGTAGCATTTCACATGTATAAGCATATCAAGGGTTAATGTTAAAAAAAAAAAATTGAAACACAGCCTTATAGTGTAGTATCCAGGAATAATATGTGGTTAAAATAGGACAAATGGCAGCCCCCGTAGAAGTAGCTTACTTGAAGCTCTCAAATATTTGCTTAGTATTACTATAACTATTCTAGTTCCCATAACTATGTTAATAGAAAGGGGCAAATCGCTTTACGAATGAGAATTACTCAAGGAGGCTATAGGCTTGCTTCTTAAAGGACTGACGACTAGGAGAAAGTCTGATGGTCATACTTCCCCAACATCAGTGTCCTATGAAGCTGGAGGCAGTTGGGTCTGATAAAAGGGGGCAGGTTACTGACATGAATCATGTCACTGGCACCATTTAAAGTGGCAGAATTAACAAGATAGGGGGATGGTCCGCGCAGAGAACAGGCAGGTCGCCTTGCGTGTAGGCATGCAAGGCTGCCGTCTAATCAAACAGGCCGGCCCACCAAGGGAGGACTATGCAGGGAGTATGCTTTAGTGCTTTTTTTCCAGTCCTAGTATACTGAGCACAGTACGAGAGCATCTAATGATGCTCTTATACTACGCTTTTAGGAGACACTTTCCTGGTGCTCCTGAGAGTGGGACACCAAGGAACATAATTAGGATAGTGGGATACAACCATGAAGTTGAGAATGTACCACCAAATTATGGACATCATGGCTTCTGGAGATGTCAAATAGGAGAGAGTTATGTAATCCATGCAATGCTCCTTGGTAGAAAGGGGAGGATGCAGGCAAAGTTTTTAAGATAAAAAACAGCATTTGATGACAGACTATGGAATGCAAATGTGAGTCTGGTAGTGGTTATGGTACTAAGAGTGCTCTGATAGCCTAAATGTAAGTAGCTAATGGCTTGACAACCCACTACCACAGAGCTTCCATTAGCTTTCCTGAGTAATCGGTTTTGTCTAGGGCCTGCTATTAGCCTGAGAGCTCTAGCTGTAGCCACAGCAGTGTGGTTTTGTCAGAGATTACACATTTCTTTGTAGCCATATCAACTCATAGCTGCAATGGGCGCTGTGAAAGGCTGTCACCTGGCACTCTCAGCCAATCACTGCAGCCCATTGTAGCTCAGGCTAATGTGCTTTCATTAGCCCAAACAACACAGAAAGGATAAGTTACTTAGGGACACGCGTTTAGCATTATAAATTTAACACTGAATGGAAGGACAGCACCAGTGGACTCCAGATACTATAACCACTACACGATTAAATAAAGCAATTATAGTGTGTACAGTGTTACTTTAATGGTTGCCTTACTCCAAGACAGAAACAGACAAGGTTGTCAGGCATTGGTTATCATGGGTCTCTCTTCTCAAATCTCAAGATTTCCATGCCTTGAGTTTACAAATGTATAATACAACTTAAATGAGTACAATGACATGACTGAATGATTTAAAAAAATTTTTTTTATAATGAATGGATTATCCGTAACTTTTTATTTTTTTCTCTGAAAAGGCAGTGTTTGCATGTAAATGCCTGCATATAATGATTATACTCACCAGAACAACTACATTAACCCCTTAAGAACGGCGGACGTTCTATGCCGTCCTTAGGGACCCAGCTCTAAACACCGGAGGGCGGCATTGAACGTCCCAGACGTCCTATGTACTTACCCGGTTGCCGGCGATCCCACAGGAGCCCAGGGAGTCCCCCTGCTTCCTCTTTGGCCCCTCTAGGCCATGTGATCGCGAGGTCCTTGCAAGGACCTCACAATCACATGGACGACATAGCCGTCCAAGGCTTTGCCAGCAGGGCGAGTGCCTGTTATGACAGCAAAGAACTGACATTAGCTTCCCCCTGCCGTCTGAAAAAAAATAAAAAATGGTTTAAAAGAGTGTAAAATTAAATTATATATACATAGATCATATATATATTTATTATATATTGATGCTTGGTTGCTTCACCTAAGTGTTGCTTCTAAGTGTGATCTAAGTATATAAGCTATGATCTAAGTATATATATATATATATATATACACACATACACATAAATAGACATACATGTAAGTAAGTGTATTTTAAAATTAATATAAATATAATTATATATATATATATATTCCTATCAAAGTACACTATGATATCGTCAGTGAAAGTGAAATTTGTAGCATTTTTCACACACAAATGGCACTTACACTGATGATATAATTATTGTGATACGTTTTACTGTTTTGAAACACTAATATTTGTGTTCAGCGAAGTCTCCCGAGTATAACAGTACCCCTCATGTAGAGGTTTTATGGTGTTTTCAAAAGTTACTGAGTCAAATATAAGGCTTGCGTTTCAGTTTTTTCACGTTGAAATTCGCCAGGTTGGTTGTGTTGCCTTTCAGACCATAGGGTAGCCCAGGAATGAAAAATAGCCCCATGATGGCATACCATTTTAAATAGTAGACAACCCAAGGTATTGCAAATGGGGTATGTGTAGTCTTTTTTAGTAGCCACTTAGTTACAAACACTGGCCAAAATTGGCGTTCAAATTAGTTTTTTGCATTTTCAAATATTAGAACTAGCTTTGGCCAGTGTTTGTGACCAAGTGGCTACTAAAAAACACTGGTCATACACCATTTGCAATACCTTGGGTTGTCTGCTTTTGCAAATGATATGCCATCATGGGGGTAATTCTTATTCCTGGGCTACCATACGGTCTCAAATGCAACGTAACCAATCTGGCGAATTTCAATGTGAAAAAAAAGAAAAATGTAACACGCTATATTTGACCCTGTAACTTCTCAAAACACCATAAAACCTGTACACAGGGGGTACTGTTTTACACGTGAGACATTGCGGAATACAAATATGTGTATTTTATTGCAGTAAAAACAAACAGTATTATGACATTCACAGTTAGAATGTCACGTAGAACTAAAAAGTTTTTAAAAATTCTTATTTTCCCCAATTTTTTAAATATTTTATTCATATTAAATTATGTTTTATACCTAAATCTTTGATGATAAATGAATGCCCTTTCCCCCCAGAATAATGATATATAATAAGTATGGGTGCACATAATATGAAAGAGGCGAATTACGCCTGAACAGACATATAGCGCAAATTCAAGTTTTTGTTTACATTTTGTTTTGATCACAATGTGTACTTAAGGGGTTAAGCTGTAGTTGATCTGGTGACTATAGTGTCCTTTTAAGGCTCCAAATTAGCATGCATACTTTTTACACGCTCAGAGAAATCATTTAACATAGACAGATGATTCTGCTTCTTTATTTGGAGGGGATTGATATTTATGCAGTTTAGACAAAAAGGCATTATGCCAAAAAGCATTTCTAAATAGTTTCATATTGTATTCCTACTCAGTCATACACCCTCTGAGCGTTATCTCTTGGCAGGGTTCCCAAGGTTCTTCCGAAGCAAATCCTGCAACATACATTCATTTGGCTACTGCGAAATCTGATATCTGCTGTTCTTTCCCCTATTTCTTTCTGCCCTTCTCTTTCCTGTAGGTACTGTTCCACCATTGGTTGTACACTGTGATTATGTGCACTGATGAGATGCAGCCTAAGCAAAGAACTGACATTAGCTTCCCAGAATTCTTGTTCCAGAGCTGCATATGACAATCCTGGAGGTAAAGCTACACCTATGGTAGAAAAGTTCATTATATTTGTATATGCATTGTTACTTAGTGAAGCGCTGCATATACTGACTCCAACACTAAAATGGTTATGGTACTGGAGGTCTAAAATATGCAATTCCTTCTCGACAATTTCCATTTGAATACATGAATCTCTTTGTTTCAATTTGCGGATCGGTCTAGAGTTTTCTCCTTCTTCAGAAATCAAATTTGCTAAAAAGCTGCATGAGACAAACACAGGCAGAGTCCTGCATCCAATGTTCAACTATCATGAAATCCTCCACTTCTCCCCACTATACTGTACATCACAAAGACTACAAAAGGATGTAAGTTGATGCTTGCTGGTTTTTCCTTAGGATATGCAGGTATAATGCCACCATACATTATCATTTTTTTGTCAGGATATACCCATGACCATTCCCAGTTGGGTATACTATGAACAGTAATTGCTGACTGGATTTTTGGTAGAACTCCCAAGGTCTTGAGACATCAAACAATCTTGGTCTGCCCATTCCAGTGTTACTGTTCCGATATGTCTAGCCTCTCACATATGTCCTCCTGCTCTTTTCCTTACCATTTTTAAGTAGTGAGCTCTGCATGGATATCTGAGAGAGTGTGCTTGTGTATATCTCTAAGTCTGCAATGGAACCAGGACATACTTGAAATCGAGAGCAACTTCTCTTTGTGTCCTTCCTGGTAAAATATTTTATAAATAAATAACTAAATTGTGTGTATGTGTCACACAGCACGTATACATAGGAGGTATCCAGTGTCATCTCCACAAATCATACGCAAGGGAACATCTCCAGGTATCATGTATAAGGGTTACACAGGGAGCCAAATATAGGGCAGTGGCGGTTCATGTGGAGGAAGAGCAGCAGAACAATTGCTCCCCCAAGAAGCCATGGTCATTTATATCTGGCTGGCAACAGAGGCTGGATTGTGACCACATCTATGTTGTCCCTAAATGCCAGAATTCGTGTTGTATGAATCTATGAAACTGTCTATGTGCAGGTGGGTATCTGTGGTAGTATGTATCCACTTTTTAAACTCTGCCTCAAAATCCAGCAGTTCAGGCTTTAGATCTGTCCAAATACATAAGGGGCCATTAACAATTGCAAATGCCTACTAAATAGTGATGTATGCACAGACAAACACAAATATTATTGTCTTTGAGCTTTTTGATACTTATACATGCCAGACAATACTGTGAGTTTTATTGCAGTGGAGCTCAGGAAATCTAATTTATAAAAAATAATAATAATGTATGAGTTGGTCTTGGTTTCTGTGGCTGAAATATGCCAAATTATGAAAAAGGGAAACTTCTGACCTGAAATTGAGAGGGAACAGGTGCGCATGTTCACAACATAATTAGTCGCAGACTACAATCATGCCAGACCATGAAGGGAAACCAGTAAGAACTTCACATATGTGTCTTGCTGAAGCGCTGATGTGTGTACTTTAGGGTCATTTGAAGTTCCATTTCATGATTACAAACCGGGCCGGACTGGCCCACCGGGATACCGGGAAATTTACCGGTGGTCCGTCGGCACCTGGGGCCAGGCAGGCAGCTGGCTCTTCTGGCGGCCGCAGAAAGAGACTGGGGCCGGAATATGATGTCATATTCCGGCCCCGGTTTCATTAATCTGCGCGCTGGGGCGGGGGAGCAGAGACAGAACAGCCAGCTCCACCTGAGGCCGCCAAAAGAGCTGCCTCTGCAGCCGCCAGAAGAGCCAGCTCCCCCATGTGGCCACCATCAGACTGAGCTCCCCATGCGGCCGCCAGCACACAAGTAGAAATTATGTGTGTCATTGTGTGTGTGTGTGTCTCTGTCTGTGTCATGGTGTGTTTGTCTGTCATGGTGTGTCTGTGTTTCTGTTTGTGTCACGGTGTGTGTGTGTGTCTGTGTCATGGTGTGTGTCTGTCATGGTATGTGTGTGTGTATGTGTGTTTTTACTCACCTTTCCCCCCACCCCATGTCGTGCTGGTCTCCCCTCGACTGGCCCTGCCTCTATGGCTGAGATCATCAAGCTTGATGATCTCAGCCAATCCGCCACAGGAAGCACCTCTAGTGACCGTCTGAGTATCTGTCACTAGGAAGCAATGTAAACACTGCCTTTTCTCTAAAAAATTTTACTCTGAAAGGACCAATATTTTATATTGGAAAAAGCAATATATATATATATATATATATATATATATATATATATATATATATATATATATAATCAATCATCTAGGGTGGCAAGATATAGCCTTACATATTACATGCGACAATATATGGCGCAATGACTTTTGGGACTGGCATAGATTTTTTTTCCAGGGCTGCTTTGGTATCCCCAGTTCGGCTATGATTACAAAGTGTGAAATGTAGAAACTTCTGTAGCTTCTACCCAGCCAGGACCACATAGCTGTCAAGAAGGCAGCTAGGAAGTTAGATTCTGGAAGCTTGACATAAGATTTTTCCAATTTATGTAACCGACATAACTTTGTCTGAGCTCTCTCATCTCCCTGAAAAGCAGATCCAGATATTTTATGTCATGAGTGAAAATTATCTTGGGTATTATTAAGTACTTAGACCATAAATCTCCGCTGAACAATGTTTAAAGAATACAAATAGACCCTAGTGACCACTGAGGCATACTGCTCCTTTCTATTTATGACCCAAAATTACTTTAAAAAAAAAAAGTAGAAAAAAGAAAAGTATACACATATTATTATTGGCATTTATATAGCGCCAACTTATTCTACAGCTCTTTATAATATTATACAAGGAAATAAATTAACAATAAATAAGACAATTACAAAATGTTATAAAATGTATTAAAGAAATAAAAGACACTTTATGACAGAGTTAACAAAGATCATTAACTCACAGAAAACCTTGGTCAGAATGTCCCTGTGAAATGCATGAGATTTTAGGATTCCACACTTGGTGTCACATCTCTCGATCTATTCATCATTTGAAATTGATGTATAAATAATTCATTGTTCAGCCTGTTGGTTAGTGATGTATAAACAATGTATATGAATGTATAAAAATCGAACTTGAACCACTGAATAAGAAACTGGGTGAATAACAAGTTATGTGGATAGGAAGTTACCCAGCCCCTGAGCACTGGGTGGTCACTAATAGTAAATAAGTTATGTATATAGTTACCCAGCCCCCGAGCACTGGGTGGTCACTAATAGTAAATAAGTTATGTGTATAGTTACCCAGCCCCTGAGACCTGGATGGTAACAAATAGTAAATAAGTTATATGTATAGTTACCCAGCCCCCGAGCACTGGGTGGTAACTAATAGTAAATAAGTTATATGTATAGTTACCCAGCCCCCGAGCACTGGGTGGTCACTAATAGTAAATAAGTTATGTGTATAGTTACCCAGCCCCTGAGACCTGGATGGTAACAAATAGTAAATAAGTTATATGTATAGTTACCCAGCCCCCGAGCACTGGGTGGTAACTAATAGTAAATAAGTTATATGTATAGTTACCCAGCCCCCGAGCACTGGGTGGTCACTAATAGTAAATAAGTTATGTGTATAGTTACCCAGCCCCCGAGCACTGGGTGGTCACTAATAGTAAATAAGTTATGTGTATAGTTACCCAGCCCCTGAGACCTGGATGGTAACAAATAGTAAATAAGTTATATGTATAGTTACCCTGTCCCCGAGCACTGGGTGGTAACTAATAATAAATAAGTTATGTGTATAGTTACCCAGACCCCGAGCACTGGATGGTAACTAATAATAAATAAGTTATGTGTATAGTTACCCAGCCCCCGAGCACTGGGTGGTAACTAATAGTAAATAAATCATGTGTATTGCTGAATGCAGAGCTCCAGGAGCAGACAATCCCATAGCTCAGGTAGAAACAAATCCAAATTGCGCTGGCACTCAATCACATGTAGGTGCAGGTATTCGAGGTTAACGCCAATATGACCTCAAAACATATGCAATAATTTAAACCTGAATACCGCTCTCTATGCATTACTTATGCATGCCAAGATAAATCATAGATGAGTTTTGCAAAAATTCATTTATTGATTACTAACCCAGTGTAATTCAAAAAGTTAATAAAGATGATAGGTGACTTTAACCTGAGTTGATATATCATACACATCAAAAAAATTCATAATATATGCAGAAAATATTTACAACCACTGGCCATCCCTTCATAATTTCATATATCGTACACCAAGTATAAATTCATAATATGTACAAAGCTTATATACAGGGCCGCCCTTAGGGGTGTGTGAGCTGTGCGGCCTCACAGGGCGCCATGGAGCAGGGGGCACCATGTGGCCGACACAGCTCGCGCATAGCCGGCCGGGATAAATAAAAAGAAAAAAATTTGCGACAGGTACGGAGCTTCCCATGTGGTGGGGCAGAGCTTCCTGGGTGGAGGGGCGGAGCATCCCATGCGGCGGGGCAGAGCTAAAAGTGCAGAATATCTGCTGCAGGGGAAGCAGGAAGGAGTCCCTGCTTCCCCAACAACCAGTCTCCTGGAGCTGCACTGCCTCCACGATGAACAGAGGTAACTATATGTGATTGTCTGTGTGTGTGTGACTGTCTGCCTGTGTGTATATGTGTGTGTGTATGACTGTCTGCCTGTGTGTGTGACTGCCTGTGTGTATATATGAATGTCTGCCTGTGTGTGTGGATGTGTGTGTGTGTTTATAACTCTCTGCCTGTGTGTGTGTGTGTGTGTATGATTGTCTGCCTATGTGTGTGTGACTGTGTGTCTGTGTGTATGACTGCCTGTGTGTGTGTGTGTGTGTGTCTGTGTGTATGACTATCTGCCTGTGTGTCTGTGTGTATGACTATCTGCCTCTGTGTGTGTGTATGACTTTCTGCCTGTGTTTATGTGTGTGACTGTCTGCCTGTGTGTGACTGCCTGTGTGTGTGTGCGTGACTGTCTGCCTGTGTGTGTGTTTGACTGCCTGTGTGTGTGTGACTGTCTGCCTATGTGTGTGTGTGTGTGCGTGACTGCCTGTGTGTGTGACTGTCTGCCTGTGTGTGTGACTGTCTGCCTGTGTGTGTGACTGCCTGCCTCTGTGTGGGTGGATGTCTTCCTGTGTGTGTATGTGTGTGGCTGTCTGCCTGTGTGTGTATGTGTGTGGTTGCCTTCCTGTGTGTGTGCATGTGTGTGGCTGCCTGCCTGTGTGTGTGGCTGTCTGCAACATTACAAATATAACACACAGCCAACACATAGCATACATATCACACCTATCACATACACAGACAACACAAACATTAAATTATACATGAATGACAGGGTGGGCGGGGGGGCGCTGTGAAGATTTTCCGCACAGGGCGCCTAAAGGCCTAAGGCCGGCCCTGCTTATATACACTTATAACTAATTACAGTCCTGATATCCTGTACATGTAAGGAAAAGATTTCCTAGGTGGATCCACCACCTGTTGGTGGTGATGATGATGATTTCTAGGCCTTAGGACAATGAAAAAGGATAAAAAACAAAATCATGAAAAAATGTAAAAAAAAACAAACAAAAAACCCACAAAATGATAAAAGGGAGGGGGAATAAGGCAAAAATGTCTATAAGGCAATCAGTGGCGTACACACGACCCATGGGGCCCAGGTGCGAAAATTAATCCGCCCCCCACCCCCCGCGCACTTACTCTGCACGGGCCGGGACCGCAACACGTGGCTGGGGGCACCTGGTCGCAGGGCTGTGACCCCTGCGACCGCGGTATGTACGCCAGTGCATGCAGATACACATACACTTAAAGGACCACTATAGACACCCAGTTCACTTCACTTAAATGAAGTGGTCTGGGTGCCAGGTCCCTCCAGTTTTAACCCTGCATCTGAAAACATAGCAGTTTCAGAGAAACTGCTATGTTTCACTGAGGGTTAATCCAGCCTCTAGTGGCTGTCTTACTGACAGCCGCTAGAGGCACTTCCGTGATTCTCACTGTGAAAATCACAGTGAGAAGACACTGGACGTCCATAGGAAAGCATTGAGTAATGCTTTCCTATGGGCGGTTTGAATGATCGCGCATTCGGAGCTCTGAGGCAGATCGGGGAGGAAGGATCCCCAGCGCCAAGGGAGTCCGGCGCTGGAGAAAGGTAAGTGCTGAAGGGGTATTAAACACACGCACTCTCACGAACAGACACATACACACTAGTTAACAGACACACATACACACTCACTGACAGACAGACACACATACACACTCACTGACAAACACACACTCATTATCAGACACCAAACAGACTCACTAACAGATACACACTAACAGACACACACACTCACTGACACACAAACTAACACACACACTGACACTCACTAGCAGACACACTCAATATCAGGCACCCAGTCAATAACAGACACACACAAACTAACACACACAGAAAAACTGACACACTTACTGACACTCACTAGCAGACACACACAGTAACACACACACTGACACACAAAAACTAACACTAACACACACACATGTTTCTTTAAAATTCAATCCCCCATCCTCCTTACCTTTGGGAGAGCTGAGGGGATTCCCTGGGGTTCAGTGGTGCTGCTGGATGGCGGGCGCACTGATGCCGGAGCCGGAATTACATCATATTCGGGCTGCGGCATCACTGCGGTGCACGAGGGAGTTGGGCAGAGAGCGTTTAGGGGAGAGTGCTGCCTCGCGCGCCCGCCAGCCAGCCCGGTGACACCAGGTCGCATGGCGGCCGGGCCTGGTCGCAGCCGCGACCCCTGCAACTGTGGTATGTACACCAGTGAAGGCAGTCCAATCATGAAGCATAGTGCACTGAAAATTGCTTTATATATGGGTGGATCTCACCAAAAGTAGTTATATCTTAGCAGGGATGGTCTGTAGTAGTGTTGAAGGTTGTCCCAAATTGTGGAAGGGGTAAACCAATAGAGCAGTCTAGAGGAGAGTTCTCCTAAACCTTTAGGTTATGTTGCAGTAAAGTCCTCATATCAGGTAACTGGTCGGCAGCAAATGATCCTGAGAGGAATCAGCTGATCGGCAATGGATGAACGAGGAGAATCAGCTGATCGGCAGCAAGAACGGGCTGCGCGCTCGGGACATCCACGTCCCTTCGAAGGCCCCTGCACTGAACAAACAAAAGGGCTGAGTTTAAATGTCTCAGATTGGCGGCTATTACGGATTGCTTCCGCCTCCCTTACCACTTCCGCCTTGCCGTGGTGACATCACCATGTGTCACGTGTAATTGAACAAGCTTTATTGTCCCTTAAACCCTTAAGAGTCAAATTGAAGAGAAATTGAAAGAATACCAGAGGGAGACGGAAGAGTTCAAAAAGAAAAAATGCCATAGAGACGAATTGGAATACCAGAGGTCTCCAGAGAAAAAATACATAACATAGTGCAGATTGTATGTAAATATGTAAAAATTGATTTAAAACAAAAGCCAAATGGCAACTCACAATTTTCTGAGCTATAAATCTAGCTCAGAATTTTGGTGCTTTAGGATCCGTATAGGCGACCCTCTCCCTTCTTCTCCTTTCTTTAGTTCAGTCCTATATGGATACAGGAGGGGGTATATAGTGTAGTATAGTTGATGTTATTATGGGTATGTAAAAGTAATAAATGAGGTACTCACAAACCCAGAGCCAGTCTATAGGCTCACTTCAGTGCGCATATGTGGTTTTAGGACCACACTCCTTCTTTATATTAGCAGGAAAAAAGCCATAAGTGTATCAAAATGTATGTATATTTATTATTAAAAATTATTACACATTATAAAAAATTCTATTAGAAGTATATGTAAAAAATAAATAAATAAAACACTTATAAGGCTTAATAGAGTCCAGTAAAGTCCAAAAAAAGGGAGTTTTCAGTGCTCACTTTTCTTTCCAGTCGCCTATACGGATCCTAAAGCACCAAAATTCTGAGCTAGATTTATAGCTCAGAAAATTGTGAGTTGCCATTTGGCTTTTGTTTTAAATCAATTTTTACATATTTACATACAATCTGCACTATGTTATGTATTTTTTCTCTGTTTTACCTTAAGGTTAACAAGAAATAATTGACTAACATAGAAGAAAATTGGGTAAAACTTCGTTTCATATTCAATTTTGCACATAAGCGCTACACCGGTACCACTTACTATTCTCTATCACTCTGTAAAAGATTTTCACGGTGGTTAGCAGCTGTTTAGATTATATATATTTTTAAGATTTTATACTCAAATAGCGCTTATACTTCCTTGTTTTGGAATACCAGAGGGACCAGGTCTATACCTTGTACTCCAGGACACACAACGGACAATACCAACCGAATAGAGACATACACACACAGAGAGGGCATTCGGACACCGAAGGAGTTACATCCTCCTCCTCTGCATCCTCATTATCGGGGGCATCTGTTTTGGAGAGAGGCACGCTAAACGAGGAAGCATCAGGAGGGGGAGTTACAACAAGAGGCACACTGGAGAGAAAGAGGGGCAAGCCTCCCCCATCCAGACGCCGTCCCTGATACACAATATTTCATGTAGGCAATTAACCACACAAGAGGAAGAGACTCTGAATAAGGGACTCTCCTTCATCCCTACCCCGAATGTGGAATGGCATCAGTGTGATGTGAGTTTGTACAAATTTTTTCCCCAACTGAGATTACGTGCATTTTTTTTCTACACATCAACATAACGTTGGCACCACAGCTGACCCACATAATATGAATACACAACTGATACAGACAGCCCATTATGAGGGAGTGAACACAGAAGGCGTGGGGTCTGATACCTCTCAGATCGATTCGTGTGTGGTCCTTCCTCTAGACACAGGTTTGAAACCGAAAAGTTCCTTCAACCCCCACAATGTTAATGCATCAATAGATATATTTACAAATTTAGTGAAAAGAGATGTCTATAAACTTAGAAAGAAACATCAACAGACACATAGAAGCAATAGAAAAACTGTTAACTTTACTAAACAAGACTGGTCTACCATTAATAATTTGAAGAGAGATACATCTATTATAATCAAACCAGCAGATAAAGGGGAAGCCTTAGTAATTATGGACCGCACTTATTACATTAAAGGACCACTATAGTGCCAGGAAAACATACTCGTTTTCCTGGCACTATAGTGCCCTGAGGGTGCCCCCACCCTCAGGGTCCCCCTCCCCCCCCGGCTCTGGGGAGAGGAAGGGGTTAAAACTTACCTTTTTTCCAGCGCCGGGCAGGGAGCTCTCAGCCTCTGATCCTCCCTTTCGGCTGAATGTGCACGCGCAGCAAGAGCTCGGCGCGCATTCAGCTGGTCTCATAGGAAAGCATTCATAAGTGAGAATCACGCAAGCACTTCTAGCGGCTGTCAATGAGACAGCCACTAGAGGATTTGAGGGCTGGATTAACCCATTTATAAACATAGCAGTTTCTATCTAGCTGGACCTGGCACCCAGACCACTTCATTAAGCTGAAGTGGTCTGGGTGCCTAGAGTGGTCATTTAAGGAAACTGAAACACAATTAAGGGATGACACAAACTACCTCTCTATTAGCCAAGATCCTACACACACCCTTAAGCATACGTTAGACAGGCTCAACAGGTGGGCTCCATCCAGTGGCATTATTTCGGAGGGAGAATGTCATTATATGAACATCAAGTACCTGAGGACTGTATACTCTCCCCAAAATCCATACAAAATCCACTTTTCCCTCCTGGTAGGCCTATAATGAGTGGGACCGGTTATATATTTCAACACAAGAGATTAAAAATAAGAAAAGGGCATTTAAAGCATTTAAATCGGACAAATCAGAGGCATCCTATATAAGATATAAGGAAGCCAATAATACTTGCAAAATGGCAATTAAAGTGGCTAAACTAGAAAATGAGAAATTGATAGCCAAAGAATGCAAAACCAACCCCAAAATTTTTTTGCAGTACATCAATTCTAAAAAAACAAAAAATGAAAGTGTATGTACACTGAAAAAAGAGATGGGTCTGTTAGTTAACGAAGACCAGGAAAAGGCAGAAATTTTAAATAACAATTTTTCTTCAGTATATATTAATGAGGATCCTATGGCAAGAGATAATCAAATGATTGCTGCAACAAACTTGCAGATAACTTGTGATTGGATAACTCAAGACAAGGTGCTACAGCTATTAAAGAAAATTAATGTAAATAAAGCTCCAGGGTCTGACGGTATCCACCCATGAGTACTTATGGAGCTAAGTGGGGAAATAAGTGAACCTCTGTATTTAATTTTTCAAGATTCTTTTGTTTCAGGTATTGTACCGGAGGATTGGAGGAAGGCAGATGTTGTTCCCAAAATCCTTGCCTGGAAATTATAGACCTGTGAGGTTAACTTCTGTGACTGGGAAATTATTTGAACGGCTATTAAGGGATAATATTCAGGAATTCATTGGGAAGAACTGTGTTATTAGCAATAATCAGCATGGTTTTATGAAACATAGGTCATGTCAAACTAACCCAATTGCATTCTACGAATAAGTAAGTAGAAGTACAGATCAGGGTGTTGCAGTGGATGTGATCTACTTGGATTTTGCCAAGGCATTTGATACAGTTCCTCACAATAGGTTAGTCTTCAAACTAAAAGAAATTAGTCTAGATCAGTGATGGAGAATCTTTTTGAGCCCGAGTGCCCAAACCGCAATACATGCCAACTTTTTTTCCCTCAAAGTGCCAACATGGCAATTAAACCTAAATACTGAGGTTTAAGTTTAGAAAAAACAACTCGTACAGTTGTCCGAACTAATTAACAACTTTATTTTAAAAGAAGAACACAACAGAGAGTTCAATGATACAAATTTTAAATAATGATATAAATAGATAAAATTAAGCTTATATTTATTAGTATCTCCAACAAATGCAATACATACACACAGACTGCTGAACACATTCACACACCGGCCGCTAAATACACATACACACAGACTGCTGAGTACACACACACACACAGACTGCTGAGTACATACACACTGTCTGCTGAGTACACACACACACACACAGTCTGCTGAGTACACACACACACACACACAGTCTGCTGAATACACACACACACAGTCTGCTGAATACACACACACACACACACAGTCTTCTGAATACACACACACACACATACACAGTCTGCTGAATACACACACACACACACACAGTCTGCTGAATACACACACACACACACACACACAGACTGCTGAATATACACACACACAGACTGCTGAATACACACACACAGAGACTGCTGAATACACACACACACATACTGCATTAAGGGGTGCAGTGTATGTGTTTGTGTGTAAGGGTGTGGAGTGCTGTGTGTGTGAGGGGTGCTGTGTGTGAGGGGTGCTGTGTGTGTGTGTGTCTGAGGGGTGCTGTGTGTGTGTCTGTCTGAGGGGTGCTGTGTGTGTGTCTGTCTGAGAGGTGCAGTGTGTGTGTGTCTGAGGGGTGCAGCGTGTGTGTGGGGGTGCTGTGTGTGTGCGGGGTAGGGGTGCTCTGTGTGGGGGGTAGGGTGATGTGTGTGGGGGTGCTGTATGTGGGCGTGTTGTGTGGGGGGGTAGGGACGGTTTGGTGTGTGGGGGGGTAGTGGTGGTGTGGTGTGGGGGGTAGGGGTACATTAAAAATATATATTTAATAATTCTGTATCCGCCCCTCCCTTCCTCTTACGTTTGGTGAAGGAGTGGGAGGGGGACACACAGCTATCCCTGGTGATCTGGTGGTGGTAAGTAGGTTTGTGTGAAGCAGCTCTCCTGTACTCCCGCGCGATGCTGTGTGGAGCATTGCCATGGTAACGCGCGGCAACGCTCCACACAGCATCGCGTGGGAGGACAGGAGAGCTGCTTCCTTAAGCCCTCCCCCTGCCTCCCGACACGGAAGCAGAGTAGGCACCTGCCGTTTCGGGCAGGCAGGTGCCTACACTGCAGACAGCCAGCGGCCCCCTCTCCCGGCAACCTATGGACGCGTGCCCACAGAGAGGACCCGGCGTGCCACCTGTGGCACGCGTGCCATAGGTTCGCCATCACTGGTCTAGATGAAAATTCTTGTTCTTGGGTAGAACATTGGCTTAAGGATAGAGTACAATGAGTTGTCATTAATGGTACATTTTCAAGCTGGACAAAAGTGGTAAGTGGTGTCCCTCAGGGTTCTGTTTTGGGACCGCTTCCATTTAACCTATTTATAAATTATCTTGAAATGGGCATTGAAAGCCATGTATCAATGTTTGCAGATGACACAAAACTTTGTAAAGTAATAAAATGTGAGCAGGATATTGCCTTGCTGCAGAGGGATTTGGATAGATTGGGGGACTGGGCACTAAAATGGCAGATGAAATTTACCGTAGAGAAATGCAAAGTTATGCACTTCGGGGTTAAGAATGCACAAGCAATTTACACTGTAAATGGTGGTGAACTAGGGATAACCACACACGAGAAGGATTTGGAATTGTCATAGACAACAAATTAGGCAGCAATATGCAATGTCAATCTGCCGTTGCTAAGGCCAGTAAGGTTTTGTCATGTATAAAGAGGGGCATAAATTCTCGAAATGAAAATATAATTTTGCCTCTTTATAAATCGCTGGTAAGACCACACCTTGAATATCCTGTGCAATTTTGGACACCTGTTCTAAAGAAAGATATCATGGCACTAGAAAAAGTGCAGAGACGAGCTACAAAATTGATAAAAGGAATAGAGCATTTTAGTTATGAAGAAATATTTCAAAAATTAAATCTATTTAGTTTGGAAAAACAGTGCCTGAGAGGGGATATGATAACATTATACAAATATATTCGGGGCCAGTACAAACCATTATCTGGAAATCTATTCATAAACAGGGCTACACATAGGACACGAGGTCACACATTTAGGCTGGAAGAAAGGAGATTTCATCTAAGGCAAAGAAAAGGTTTTTTTTACAGTAAGAGCAATAAGGATATGGAATTCTTTGCCTGAAGAGGTGGTTTTGTCAGAGTCTATACAGATGTTTAAACTGCAATTGGATAAATACTTGCAAAAACATAACATGCAGGGATATAATTTCTAATTAGTCGTGTAATAGCGGATCAAGGAGACTTTTTTTTCCTAGTTTGTTGCAAAATTGGAAGCGCTTCAGACTAAGTTTTTTGCCTTCTTTTGGATCAACAGCAAAAACATATTTGAGGAAGGCTGAACTTGATGGACGCAAGTCTCTTTTCAGCTATGTAACTCTGTAAAAATCAACAAGATAACTTCATTTGCTATGTAAACCCGGCAGAAATTCTTGATAAATTTCTTATCAAATATGTCCTTTTGCAAAAATCATACCTCAAGGACACCACAACTTTTTTGAAGCTTATAGGAGACATACAGGTGCTAACAGGTGACTTTTGGTTAGTGACTATGGACGTCCAATCACTATACACCTCAATAGATCACAAGAGAGGAATAGAGGCAGTCGATTGGACACTTGATAATGACCCTAATTTGGGCCAACAAGAGGACACTAGAAAATACATCAGGGAACTACTTACTTTTATTTTAACAGAACATTATTTCTTGTTTGAGGACAAATATTACAAACAGATTAAGGGCACAGCCATGGGCTTGAATGTTGCTCCAACATACGCTAACATTTATATGAATCTCATGGAAGAGATGTGTATCTACCAACACCCTTTATTTAACAAATGTTTGGTATGGAAACGGTATATAGATGACGTGTTCGTATGTTGGGGCGGCACTAGGGCCCAACTGCAGGAGTTTCATGATTCATTAAATACACAAGATCCCAATATCAAATTTACCATGTGCTGTGACATGGTAACGGTCCCTTTTTTGGACGTCCAAGTGCAAAGAGTACACGACCGACTCCCCAGTGACTTACACATTAAACCGACTGACCATAATAATTTACTGACATATACTAGCTTTCATCCGACCCACCTTAAGGATGGTTTACCCTATAGCCAATTGTTAAGGGTAAAAAGGATTGTATCACAGGAAGAAAAGGTAGTCACAGGATTGGACTTTATGGCACAAAAATTCATGGATAGAGGTTATCGTGCACATATAGTCTTAAATCAGAGACATAAAGTTGAAAATTTCACATGGCAGGAAACTCTTTTTGGTTCAAGAACAGTCAGTAAAACAGAGAGGTTAGCCTTTGTATCACCATATACCCCATTGAATAGAGATATACGGAGGGTCATATTGAAACATTGGCAGCTTTTTGAGGGGGACCTACAATTACCTCCGATATTCCAAAACCCACCACTTTTTTTGTACCAAAGGGCTCCTAATTTGAAGGATATCTTGGTGCAGTCAGACATTGGAAGCTTCAAGAAACAGACTAGATTATTTTCCGAACCTAAGAAAGGTATGTTTCCATGCCTTAGTTGCTCACATTGCAGTAGTGTGATCAAGGGGCAGTATTTTGTTCACCCTCGATCTGGCAAGAAAATTTTCATTAAGGACTACTATACGTGTAACTCTGATTTTAATATCTTAAAATGTCCTTGTGGGTATGTATACGTGGGGGAGACCATCCGGCCGGTTAAAGAGCGCATAGGGAAGCATAAAAGGAGTATTAGGGCGGCCCTACAACGTGGCATTGTGAAGCTCCGGTACCCAGACATTTTAAATCTCAAGGCCACAGTGTGAATCAGTTAAGGTTCCAGGTCATAGACAGAGTTCCACCCTTACGGAGGGGCCGGGACAGACAGAAGCTTTTATTGCAAAAGGAAACTAAATGGATTAGTATCCTAGAGACTCTGTCACCTTCCTGGTTGAACGAAGACTATGAACTAAAACACTTTTTATAATCAATCTTTACAGCTTATTGATACTTGCTTTGTACCTTGTGCTCCTTACATTGACTCAATTTGACCAGGAATGGTCCGATCCTCTTTTCCGCCTACACTCTGACCCACATGGGTCCGCTACCTGGCATTGGTTCAGGGTCTCTCACGTTGTATGCCCTGGGACAGATTGGGTGACTACACGACGAGTAAGTTACATGTTATAGGATTTCTTATTATATTTGTTTCTAAATATACTTCTTGTTTCATTTTCCTATTTTTTACAGCTGGCCATTCGACTAGCTCTTACACAATCACAATCTCCGTATGATTCTCCCTTTGATCATCTGCTGCAGGTGAGCGACAAGTCATGCCTCCTCTGTATGAGGTATATATTTGTATATAGTTATCTGTTCCCTATCAGAGTTATGGTCTCAGTTTGTCTTGTACACTGCTAGAGGCAGGACCACCTGTCCCTTTACCCCTTAAGAACACATGACATGTGTGACATGTCATGATTCCCTTTTATTCCAGATGTTTGGTCCTTAAGGGGTTAAAGCACTTTAAGAGCTGTGTTAGACTTTATTAAATAATGCACTTCTGCCCTTGATATTATTTCTGCCTTGCTATAGGACTGAGTATCTCCATAGGATTTATCATCTAATATAATGTAGCAATTGGGTCTTAATGTCATGCTGTTTCCCATATGTCCGTATAGGATATCATTTAAATTGTCATTTCTTTATTATGCATTGCCCTGTATGACATGGACAATAATGCCTGTTCAATAACACGTGATGCGGTGACGCACGGCGACGTCACCACGGCAAGGCGGAAGTAGTAAGGGAGGTGGAAGCAATCCGTAATAGCCGCCAATCTGGGATATTTAAACGCAGCCCTTTCGTTTGTTCAGTGCAGGGGCCTTCGAAGGGATGTGGATGTCCCGAGCGCGCAGCCCGTTCTTGCTGCCGATCAGCTGATTCTCCTCGCTCATCCGTTGACGATCAGCTGATTCCTCTCAGGATTGTTCGCTGCCTACCCGTTACCTGATATGAGGACTTTACTGCAACATAACCTAAAGGTTTAGGAGAACTCTCCTCCAGACTGTGAAAGGGTTCATGCTGTTCTGGACTCAACTCCCCTTGATTCTCCGATCACCACGGGAGTTCTTGTTTAGCAAATTAAGACACAGACACGAAAGAGTGCTTAACAAGTTCTCAGTGAGTATATTTTCAGGGCTAGCATTTAAACACAGTTTGTCACACAAGCAGCGAGATTTATCGTTTCCTTGTAGTTAATAGTACATACTTGTCTGACATTAAAAGATAAGCATTTGAATAAAGACGGGACAGGAACATCCTGAGGTCGAGCGAGGTCATACATCCTGTAGAAGGGAGGCCTCTCAAAAGCATGTTACAGAATACATATGCCATACATCAGCATAATTATTTCAAACATTATTTTAAAGCATATGAAACAAAAAGAGTTAAATATTTCATATCTTTACAGACTGCTCTATTGGTTTACCCCTTTCACAATTTGGGACAAACTTCAACACTACTACAGCCCATCCCTGTGAAGATAGAACTACTTTTGGTGAGATCCACCCAAAGATAAAGCAATTTTCAGTGCACTACGCTTCATGATTGGACTACCTTATAGACATTTTTGCCTTATTCCACCCCCCCCCCCCTTTTATTCCTGTTATTTTTGTGGGTTTTTTTCTTTTTTCCATTTTTCATGATTTTGTTTTTTTATCCTTTTTTTTCATTGACCTATGGCCTAGAAATCATCTTAAACAGGTGGTGGATCCACCTAGGAAATCTTTTTCTTGCACGTACAGGATATCAGGACTGTGATTAGTTGTGTATATACGCTTTGTACATATTATGAATTTATACTTGGTGTACGATATATGAAATTATGAAGGGATGGACAGTGGTTGTAAATATTTTCTGTATATATTATGAATTTTTTTCTTTGTGTATGATATATCAATTCAGGTTAAAGGACCACTATAGTGCCAGGAAAACATATTCGTTTTCCTGGCACTATAGTGCCCTGAGGGTGCCCCCATCCTCAGGGTCCCCCTCCCGTAGGGGTCTGGGGAGAGGAAGGGGTTAAACTTACCTTTCTCCAGCGCTGGGCGGGGAGCTCTCCTCCTCCTCTTCGGCTGAATGCGCATGCGCGGCAAGAGCTGCGCGCGCATTCAGCCAGTCCATAGGAAAGCATTCACAATGTTTCCTATGGACGCTGGCGTCTTCTCACTGTGATTTTCTATGAGACAGCCACTAGAGGCTGAATTAACCCATTTGTAAACACAGCAGTTTCTCTGAAGCTGCTATGTTTACTGCAAAAAGGGTTAATCCTAGCTGGACCTGGCACCCAGACCACTTCATTAAGCTGAAATGGTCTGGGTGCCTATAGTGGTCCTTTAAGGTCACCAATCATCTTTAGTAACTTTTTAAATTACACTGGGTTAGTAATCAATAAATTATTTTTTTCAAAACTCATCTCTGATTTATCTTGGCATGCATAAGTAATGCATAGAGTGCGGTATTCAGGTTTAAATTATTGTATGGCTCAGGTAGGTCAATATTAGAGTTCTAAACACCATTATCAACACTGTGGTGATAACCGATGTCTCCAGACCGCACAGTCTAACCTGCAGTTGTTTAGCTCGGATTTCCTGGAGTTCTCCTTTACTCACACTGTAGCAATGCACGCTTTACAATGATTGTGTGTGTGTTAGGATGCAGTTCGCGGTTGAGTCTTTGGTGACTAGAGCTCTAATGGCTGCACGCCTGCTATTGGTGGCCGCTCTGGTGACGTCAGGCGGCGCAGTTTGAATCTGTAGAAGTTGGTGCTGCAGGTACTGGGGTCACTCACAGACACGGGGGGTACTGGGAACATTACCTCATCACAACTGGGGGCAATCGGAGATATAGGACCGTGCTTGTAATATCATAGAGACCTTACTGGCTACTGAGGATACTAACTACTCTCAGCCAGGAGACACAGACCATACTGGCTACTGAGGATACTAACTACTCTCAGCCAGGAGACACAGACCTTACTGGCTACTGACGATACTAACTACTCTCAGCCAGGAGACACAGACCTAACTACTGGCTACTGACTGAGGATACTAACTACTCTCAGCCAGGAGACACAGACCATACTGGCTACTGACGATACTAACTACTCTCAGCCAGGAGACACAGACCTTACTGGCTACTGAGGATACTAACTACTCTCAGCCAGGAGACACAGACCTTACTGGATACTGAGGATACTAACTACTCTCAGCCAGGAGACACAGACCATACTGGCTACTGAGGATACTAACTACTCTCAGCCAGGAGACACAGACCATACTGGCTACTGAGGATACTAACTACTCTCAGCCAGGAGACACAGACCATACTGGCTACTGAGGATACTAACTACTCTCAGCCAGGAGACACAGACCATACTGGCTACTGGATACTAACTACTCTCAGCCAGGAGACACAGACCATACTGGCTACTGAGGATACTAACTACTCTCAGCCAGGAGACACAGACCATACTGGCTACTGAGGATACTAACTACTCTCAGCCAGGAGACACAGACCATACTGGCTACTGAGGATACTAACTACTCTCAGCCAGGAGACACAGACCATACTGGCTACTGAGGATACTAACTACTCTCAGCCAGGAGACACAGACCTTACTGGATACTGAGGATACTAACTACTCTCAGCCAGGAGACACAGACCTTACTGGATACTGAGGATACTAACTACTCTCAGCCAGGAGACACAGACCATACTGGCTACTGAGGATACTAACTACTCTCAGCCAGGAGACACAGACCTTACTGGATACTGAGGATACTAACTACTCTCAGCCAGGAGACAAGACCATACTGGCTACTGAGGATACTAACTACTCTCAGCCAGGAGACACAGACCATACTGGCTACTGAGGATACTAACTACTCTCAGCCAGGAGACACAGACCTTACTGGATACTGAGGATACTAACTACTCTCAGCCAGGAGACACAGACCTTACTGGATACTGAGGATACTAACTACTCTCAGCCAGGAGACACAGACCATACTGGCTACTGAGGATACTAACTACTCTCAGCCAGGAGACACAGACCTTACTGGATACTGAGGATACTAACTACTCTCAGCCAGGAGACAAGATCATACTGGCTACTGAGGATACTAACTACTCTCAGCCAGGAGACACAGACCATACTGGCTACTGAGGATACTAACTACTCTCAGCCAGGAGACACAGACCTTACTGGCTACTGAGGATACTAACTACTCTCAGCCAGGAGACACAGACCATACTGGCTACTGACGATACTAACTACTCTCAGCCAGGAGACACAGACCTTACTGGCTACTGAGGATACTAACTACTCTCAGCCAGGAGACACAGACCTGGATACTGAGGATACTAACTACTCTCAGCCAGGAGACACAGACCATACTGGCTACTGAGGATACTAACTACTCTCAGCCAGGAGACACAGACCATACTGGCTACTGAGGATACTAACTACTCTCAGCCAGGAGACACAGACCATACTGGCTACTGACGATACTAACTACTCTCAGCCAGGAGACACAGACCATACTGGCTACTGAGGATAATAACTACTCTCAGCCAGGAGACACAGACCATACTGGCTACTGAGGATAATAACTACTCTCAGCCAGGAGACACAGACCATACTGGCTACTGAGGATACTAACTACTCTCAGCCAGGAGACACAGACCATACTGGCTACTGAGGATACTAACTGCTCTCAGCCAGGAGACACAGACCATACTGGCTACTGAGGATAATAACTACTCTCAGCCAGGAGACACAGACCATACTGGCTACTGAGGATACTAACTGCTCTCAGCCAGGAGACACAGACCATACTGGCTACTGAGGATACTAACTGCTCTCAGCCAGGAGACACAGACCATACTGGCTACTGAGGATACTAACTGCTCTCAGCCAGGAGACACAGACCATACTGGCTACTGAGGATACTAACTGCTCTCAGCCAGGAGATACAGACCATACTGGCTACTGAGGATACTAACTGCTCTCAGCCAGGAGATACAGACCATACTGGCTACTGAGGATACTAACTGCTCTCAGCTAGGAGATACAGAGCTTACTGGCTACTGAGGATACTAACTGCTCTCAGCCAGGAGATACAGAGCTTACTGGCTACTGAGGATACTAACTACTCTCAGCCAGAGAGATACAGGTACATACTATATACTGAGGATACTAACTACTCTCAGCCAGAGAGATACAGGTACATACTATATACTGAGGATACTAACTCCTCTCAGCCAGAGAGATACAGGTACATACTATATACTGAGGATACTAACTACTCTCAGCCAGGTGGCAGGGAGCAGCGAAAGTAAGCTGTAGTGGTTATATTGCTTGGATTGTTCCTTCAAGAGAAAATAGCATCACATGAAAATAGGATAAATGTGTTTTCAAGGTGATACTCAAATTATGCAAAGTCCCTGAACAGTGACAGTGCCCCTTTAACCCACCACTGCAAAAGTTAAAAGTGCATGGCTGAATATTCCAAATCTGTATTCCAAAACGGCGCCTAAGAGGGGATATGATAACATTATACAAATATATTCGGGGCCAGTACAAACCTTTATCTGGAAATCTATTCATAAACAGGGCTATACATAGGACATGAAGTCACACATTTAGGCTGGAAGAAATAAGATTTCATCTAAGGCAAAGAAAAGGTTTTTTTACAGTAAGAGCAATAAGGATATGGAATTCTTTGCCTGAAGAGGTGGTTTTGTCAGTCACTACAGAGGTTTAAACTGCAATTGAATAAATACTTACATACAGGGATATAATTTCTAATTAGTGGGGTAATAGCTGCTTTATCCAAGGAGACATCTGACTGCTATTTTGGGGTCAAGAAGGATTTTTTTCCTAGTTTGTGGCAAAATTGGAAGCGCTTCAGACTGGGTTTTTTGCCTTCTTTTGGATCAACAGCAACAACATATGTGAGGAAGGCTGAACTTGATGGACACAAGTCTCTTTTCAGCTATGTAACTATGTTCTTACACAGCATCAGTTAGACTCACAACTTCAGTTCAGGGGCTTTACGTTCATATCAGCTTTCGCTTTTTCCTGAGCTCCCTAATTACAAGTACATCTGGTATTGAACACTGCAGGGGAGTATGGAACAAGAAAAAAAGAAATATTTTAGTATGTAAGTTGAGGAAGTGAAAAAGTAGGCAGGGATACGGAGAAACTCCCCTTCCCATATACAAATTTTTTTTATAAAATTGGGGATTTTTTCCATTTGAGGATTTATCTGAAAACCACTTGCAAAAGCTGGAGATCTCTTGTATGTAAGACTTCTTCTACTGCCCAGACTTTCTGTGGCTGTCCAATCACAGACTTCCCAATGCAGCTCAATTAGAAGTCTTTACAAGGCAGATGCTCTAAGCAATTGCTGCCACTTAAGTTTAGCTCCACTGAGCTAACCAAACCAGGAAGTAACAGGACCGGTTTTGCATGTAAAATTAAAGTGAGCGCTCAAACTGTAAATGTGGGTTAGTATAGTAAAGAGTTACCAGGTGCTATAAGGGAAAATTTGATCCCCCCACGAGGTCCATAAACCTAGTAGACAAAAAAAGCCAAAACACACCAGAATAAATTTGCACATACATTTTTTTTAAATGTATTTGTGAAGTGGATCAGCATATATAATACAGAAAAAGTGCAGATAATAGTACAGGCATGTAAACATTAAATAGCATAGCATGCAATAGTAAGTGCTCAAAATAGAAACCCAGAAATCCATAATAAAACAGGCATACTGACCAGAGAGCAGGAGACAATAAAACCCCAATGTTTCGGCATCACAGCCTTCCTCAGGGGGAATACCAGGACAAGAGTAACAGGACAGCTTGTGTGCTTAAAATCCAGGGGGTGTAACCAAGTTAATAAAAGTGTCCATTTCTGTTGAAATCTGCTTTTTATTTATATTTTGTAAAATGGAAATACAGGGACACACTATTCACGCATCAAACACTTCAGGAAACAAATGTATTTTAGGTGCTTGAAGAGTTCCTTTAAGATTAGATGACCCACTTTTCTGAAATATTCTTTTTAAGAGAAAATGGCTTTTTTTTTTTGTCCTAATTTATTATTCTTCTTTCCATTTGTTCCTAGTGATGGACTCTGTTGATTTGGACGGTTTATGTTTTCATGTCAATTCAAAGATTTCTCTAATCAAGAAGACCCTACAGTTAAGGAATATAGGTAATTCTAAATCTAGATTACTGTTTTGACATTTCCTGCATTAGTTGTGATGGTTACCTTTCTAACAAGCGTGTCTTTCACTATCTACATGAGTGTAGGAACAGAGTGACAGATGTAGGGTGAGGTTTGCCCTCCTTTTTGGGAATCGTTCCCAAGCAGGGCCATTCGGGTAGGAGGTAGGATCCAATTGTGATGGAAGGTCTGACGAGGAGATGAGCAGTCATATAACGGCTTCTAAAGCATTTTTATGATTACATATATGTACTGCTTTAGAAGCTGGTGACTGTTTATGGGTTTACTTAATATTTCTTTTTAGTCTTTTTTTTGTGCATTATAAAGTAATTTTGCTCTGTGCCAGTGGATTATGTTATGAATATTAACTAATATCTTTATATGCATAGGCAACTTGCACCGTTTTTCTTAAGTAGGCCTGCAGTGGCAATTAGAATTTCATAAATACTGGCAGCTGATGGATTTAACACATTTTCAATGGGATTTAACACATTTTTAATTATGGATTCTATGTAGCTTTCTGCAAATTTTATATTTAGAAGATCTGCTAGTGTGTCCTGTGTGCTATTTAATATCTATTTCATTTTTGTACCAGGGCAGGACCCCTCTATGACATGTGTACTTAATAAAGTGGCTTATGAGATGCATGGGTTGTGCGAGCTTCTTAATAAAGTAGAAGCAGAGGTTCAGAGGCAGGAGACCATCGCGAATTCCCTGAAGGTAAGATCTCAATATTGGTATCATCCAGATCTAGAATCAGAGTTATTCACATTCCATTTTTCGATGTTGCTATTCTCCTCTCATTAAATGTGCCTGTCACTTGACAATATGTCATATTCAAGATTCATTTGCTAAACTTGAGTTTCACAAAGTAGTTCTACTTAAAGGGACACCTGTGGGGTATCTCTCTTTTTACATACGGTAACTTACATACGGTAAGTTCTTAGTACATTGATAATAAGCACTTTCACCACAAGGTGGCACCGTTGGTTTGAAATGAGATGGTTGTTTTTGAAAAATATCCCTAATCTTTTCTTTGAAAAAAAGACAAGACAATTTCTTCAAAAAACAAACAAAATCACGGTGCTAGAGAGTATGCAGTGATTACCTACATGCAAGGCAATGATATTAATCTTGTCCTCAAAAATGGAGTTAGGAGATATGCATAAGTATTTTTGATAATAGAGCGAAAGCTACGCTTCTGTCTTTTTTAAGCCACTTCCTTATAAGAATCAAATTCACTTAAATTGGTTCTATTGAAGTGGTTATGGTGCCTGGAATCACTTGGTGATGGTTCAAAAAAATTTTTCATTTGGACTGAGTATCTCTTTTGCTCCACTGGAGGTATAGCTAGCAGTGGTTGACTGTGATTTGGCTCATGGTCATTGCTACTTGGGCTAATGCAGAATCATTACGCTGAGCAGCAAAGACAGGCTGGGCTGTGCGGCACCTGGGGACCGTTATTCACTATTAACACCTTAAAAAATGGTTTAACAGTGACTTGTTAACTGACACAAGGTGACTTTGGGCATCTTTACCAGTTCAATCAGATGAAGTGGTTTTGGTGACACTGTATGCGTGTGTAGGGACAACTCTTCCTGTCCTAAATCCTAGAGAAATCTGACAAGCCCTGACTATCATCTAAACTATTAAAAGCATTATTAAATGGAAAAAAATACACACTATTTGGGAATGCTTTAAATACCAGTAACTTTAACTTATCAAATCATACATTTCAACAATCAAGAGCCAAACTGGATCTCTACTCTGACGGTCAATTTAATATCAAATGTATAGTTAAAAAAGTAGTTTGCAGTTAAAAAAGTAGTTTGCTGTACAGTAAGTATGCGTTCACAACCATAATGCATTGTTCAAAATTCTTCACCGTGCATTGAGTGCTTACAAATAAAATGTTTGAATCAGAATGTTTTAGACAAATGTGGTTTGTGTACAAGGCATTATATTCTTCATGTAACACAGTCCCAATGCCAGATTTGTTTTACAATTGCATTCTTATGTTGTAGGAGCTGGACTCTGCTCTTGCGATTGACTTTGCTGAAGCCGCTCACCTTAAGGAGAATATTCCGACACATCTCCCAAAGAAAGCTCCCAGCAGGTAATTTACCTCTAAAGCTACACACCGTAACAGGTACATGTGATTTCTTGTTTTATTTTCCTATATCCTGCAGTGGAAGAAAGCTTGGATTATGTGCCTCTTGTAGGGGCTCCTGTTTGACTTTGAAGGACCCGTTGTTGATAGGTCACACAACATGCTACATGGGGTAAAGCTCATTCTCTCTGTGTACTTACAGGTTTATTCAGTCAAGTGAGAATTGCCAGGGATTTCAAATTTAAGGCCAAAATAGCCAACCTGGACACATAGTTGACTTGGGGAATATTTAGTCTGGCTATTTTTGGCCTTCAATTTGAAATTCACTTTGAATTCCTAACTTTAGTGAATAGCCCTCTGTAACGGACCTCCCTGTACTCCGACCGAGTACCTTCCATTAATGGATGCTTCCTAGCCTGCTCCGAGGACCACAAGCACCGCACTGGACACCAAAACCACCGCAGACTCCACAACCGCCGTAGTCTAACTGGAGTCTCGCCGTCTTCTGTCCAACCTGGATCAGCTTCTGTCCTCCAGGACCGTGTAGGGAAGACCTCTCCTCCTGGAGAGTGTATCAGGAACAAGCTCTTAAGAGAGCTAAGTGATTAAAGCTCAAGGGAGTATGCAGAGCATAGCAGTTCCCTCCAATAATGAGACGAGTCTACGTTTTGAAGGGTAAAGAAGAACTGACTCCAGTGAGCGTTTATTCCAGTTTATATGCAAGTTTCCCAGCAAGGCTACCACCCACGTGGACCTTGTGGGCTACTGAAACTGTACATTAGCAACCAATCAGATAAAGGCACATGGATAATCACACCCACTTATTACAATAGGAATCCTCCCCTCTGCTTGGGCGATAATTGAGTTAATTACTGTATCAACTCAATTATCGCCAAGCTAAAAAACATACTTTTATGCCATTTTTGTAACTTTGTTAGTTTACATGCGATATCAATAAAACTTTTATATTTTTATAACCACATAATTTTGGGACAAACCTATCCAAAATGCACTTGAATCGGTTAAGTGGTTCAGGAGATAGGTGGAAGTCATATTTTGACTGAGGAGAGACAAAGCAGCTAGTTCCAACTGGTTTGGCAGTGTCCCTGGGACAACACCCTGCTGGAGAACAATGGGACAGGGGGAGGGGAAGAGGCACACCTTCCCATGGATTCAAAGGGGCAGAAAAAGTGTCCCAAAAGTTTCCGTACGTCCATACACTGTTTTTAAAGGGCCAGCACTAGTCCAAATAAAAGTCCATAAGACCAATAGTGTTTTTAACTGGCAAAGTCTCACAGGGACCATAGCCACATGGCAGGAGGTTGGCAAGCAGGCCTCTCCAGGACCAAGTGGCGAGGGGCACTTCGTCACACCCTCCTATTCTTTGTTAGTGCTACACACTGACATTACTGTGCAAAACAAGCTGTAATCACAGCCTTTTTCAGAGAAAAGGCTGTGATTACATTGCTGCCTAGAGATACCTTTTAGTGGCAGTCACTCAGATGTCCATTAGAGGTGCTGTACATGGAGACGCTGAACTTTCCCCATAAAGATGCATTGATTCAATGCATACCTATGAGACTATGCTGATTGGCTAGCGATGTGTTTGGCTCCGCTCCCCCATCCCACCTCCTTGGCTGAGGTCATCAGAATTGACCATAGCCAATCCAATGCTTTCCTATGAGAAATAGCATGGCAAATCTGATAATCTCATCCAAGGAGGCGGATCAGGAGTCAGACCCACGCAGCGCTGGAATAAAGGTGAGGTTTTATCCCCTTTAAGGGGGAGGTGTCCACCTAAGTAGTGTTCTTACCTTTTGTGTCCCTGACCCTATAGTGTTCCTTTTAGTAATTGTAGCGGACCATGGGTAACCCGACATGTTACCTCTGCTAATTTCTTCTCTCAGCCCAACTGGAACCATTAAAATAAGCAGACATCCAACATAGTTCTGGGAGTCAACTGATTTATTTTAGACCACACACGGATTTTATGCACAGACCCCCTACATGGGGTCTCCAATACAATAATGCAGGGTTTTCATTCCCAGGATCCTTTGTGCGTGAGAAAAACATATAATACAGTACCTCAAAAGTACCCCCATTATAACTAGAAACCCTACAAAAGTTATATCCCCGGATAGCCCTGATCTGAGTGTAAAAGGCAAAACAGATGAAATTGGTGGTAGGGTCCACCACAATAATTACTTAAATAAGGATATCCATGTCAAGTGCTCTAGTTAATCAAAACGGTTTATTTGCTTGTATTTTGAAGGGCAGAGAAAATACATTAGGCAAATAGCAATGATTAAACACATCCTGCAATATAAAACATGGCAGTTTCTTTTCTTTAAACTGCAGGGTTAAGTCCACCTTTAATGGCTGTCATACTGATAGCCACTAGAAGCTCTTCCGCAGCACTGACAGTAAATTCCTGTCATGTGATGCTGTAGCCCCTATAGGAAAACATTCATTCACATGACCATCAGATCCACAATGCTTCTTAATGAGGACCATGCCTCTTACATTGAATCTGCAGGAGTCAGAGAGGAAAACAACGCTGAGGGAGCCTCTGCACTTAAAAAAGGTATGTAAAACCTTTAATTTTCTTTCTCATGCTCCTCCCTGCTTACAGGCATTGCCTAATAAGTTATACATGCCACCAGAAAAGCTTTCTGGGAGCTTGTAAAGGGAAACTTTACTGCCAAAAAAAAACAAGTCGCCTAACGACCCAGAAGTCCCTCTAGTGGCTGTCTGGTAGACAGCCACTCGAGGTGGAGTTAACCAACAAAAGTAATTATTGTAGGTTATTAAAAACTGCAATAATTCCCTTTGCAGGGTTAAGGGACTTGCAGCACTGCACCCAGACCACTTCAATGAGTTGAAATGGTCTTGGTGCCTATAGTGTCCCTTTAGGTAGAAAGCTGATAAGTAAGCTGGAAATCTAAAAAAAAGAACCTGATTTGAGCCTAACTGTTAATCGGTTCCCTCCTTCACACTTTGGCATGGCTGTGCTCAGTTAAACATACCCCACAGTTGAGACTTCATAGGCCCACATCATGGTCACGCAATCGGATGGAGCAGGCAGACCCAATAAATAAATGTGTGGGGATTTGTACCGAAAATAAATCATTTTAAAGGGAAGTATATTTTTTTTTTTTTTGCATGAATACGTTTATTTATAAACTGCATTTAAAAAAAAAAAAGTGTGTCAATTCCTGCCTGGATTGCCTTAAGTACTTTCTTTTTTTTACGTTATTTCTCCTGATTCTTTCTCTGTAACAAGCCAGAATTTTGTATAATTTCCTACTTCTGGTCATGAAAAATCTTGCTATGTTATGTTTTTAATATTTTTAGGTTGTTTCTTATGTGTAGGTCTTGCCTGTGCACTTTAATTAAAAGCACCGATTAGCAGTGGTTTCTTACAACCCAGGATGGCTATACTTAGGTTTGCAAAATGGGTTGACTTTTTCTTTTATTTCTCTCTAGTGATTCTGCTAATAGGTGTGAGGAGACAGAGGCTGCCGTTAAGGTTGTTGTGCCTCCTGAGCCCACAAAGAAACCTCCTAAAGAAAAGGCCATTAAGGAAATGGAACTGCTCACAGTGCAAGAGTTTGCAAATGTCCCTGCGTAAGTACTGGCTTGAGAAAGAATATGCATTTTACAATCCATGTGCATTTAGTCGATTCTCACAACATACTTTTCTGTACAAATAAATTTGCGCAAATTGTGCAAACATTTAAGATCACTCAAACACAAATGAGTTAATTGAGTTTGACAATCTAATGGACACACTGGGCACCAACAAGCACATTTGATATGTTTTGGCCCTACAGATATGCTGTATGTTTATCATTGCTCAATTCTGTTTATTAAACTTAGTTTAATAAAGCCCTCTTAAAGGGACACCATTACAACATTTGTGCATTTGATAGCTTTTGGCCTCCTTAATATGGTGTATTTTTTATTTATTGCATGCTCAAAACTTTTATAGTATTTTCCCAAAATGATGCATGATTTGCAAAATGCTCAAACATAAACCTGCCTTCTTACCCACGCTGTCTCATGCCAGAAAGACTTCCTTAGCAATACCGTGCGAGCTACTTTTAATTTACAATACGGCTGCAGACAGTCAGAGAAACGAAAAATAAAACATTTAGTGAAATCCTTACTATATATCTTCCTGGATGTCATTTTTTCTAATGCAGGTTGCTTTGTAGTTCAGATCACTCAGTGCTGTCAGTGGTTGAGCTGTGTGCATACATTTAATAATGAAATATTTTTCTGGAGTATAAGAAAAAATAAAGAATGTTTATGATGCAGCAGTCTGCAAAACATAAAGTTTGTGCAAAAAGTATAGATTTAAGCATGCAAAATAATTACATCATAAGGAGAAAAACGATAAAATGCATTAGTCGTATTTGTGCCGGAGTGTCCTATTTTTAAAGGTGCTCTGTCATCGTCTTGGGCATATGGACTTAGCCATCAAATACTCATTTGAAAGGTATGTGTTGGGTTGACAGAGCCGCTTGAAAGAAACACATCTATGAATTTAAAAAAAAAAAAAAATTCCAGTTTCATAGATATTCCACTAGAGAACACATGCTGCTGCTTTTGTCTACAAAAGCTGCAGACATGCTTTCTGCAGCCTTTGCATGTTCTCCTCTTTCCCCCAGAGAAACTCCAAACAGAAGCTTCTCATTGAGAAGGGGGAAAGGCAGACACGCTGTAGAGCAGCACACCTGCCACTTTCATTCGCTATGTGGAACAATCAGAAGTGTTATTGCTCCCAGTTATAAAGTTGGCGATTTTTATTGAAACTGGCATTTTTATAAACTGACATGAAAATGAAAGACTCCAGAGACACATAGCACCTCAGCAAGCTGTGGTGCTTTGTGTGTGGAGTTTTAGTTTAACTAGCCCATCTTTTCACACAATGTGTTTGACTGACTGAGCTTTTAACATACTGAGCCACTGTCAGTAATCTTGTGAGAGAAGAATGGAGAACTCTGATTGGGCTGGAATTTCAACAGTTTGTCAGGATTATGATGATTCAATATGTGTGGTCAGAAATTCAAAGTGACATTCAAATTTATAAGTAAAAACTTAGCTGGTTGGGAGAATTCTTCCTTTTTGTCTTTCGTGGCTTAACATTTTGAATTCCTGAAAACATTGCTATAGTGAGTAATACCGCCTGGGTTATTGTCCAAAGGTTACTGACTAAACTCTGAATTGTCGAGAATTAATTCTGAATGTTCAAACTGATGTCAAAATAGCTGATCTTGAAAAATTCACCAATTCAACTGTAATCACAAATTGACTATTTTTGCCCAAGTTTTGCCATTCACAATTGATTCACAAAAAATATTGAATAACCCAGTGTGAGATCCTACTTTTATGAAAATCTCAGAAGTGCCTCTTTAAAGTGACAAAGAGAAAATCTAATATTTTATGTCCCTTTTTGACACCAGATACATGAAAAACCGTCTACCATATGAGCATATTAACAGCCTCATCGAAGACATAAACAAAGCTGTTGTTGGAAAATATAAGATCTTTTACCAGCCATTAAAATCTCTGAACAATGTGGCTAGAAAACAGCTGTGCAGGTTTAAGGAGGAGGAGACTAAAGACACTAAAGGTAACTGTTTCATGTATTAAACTCAAAACCACAATTTGTGTTCTTTAGCCCTATTACTGCCAAGCACATATTTTGTACATGCTGGGATTGTTTTTTTAAGGGGGTAGTTGTCCTTTTTTTGAAAGAGGAGAGCCTTTCCTTTCAGTTGAGGGGTCCTATGCCTAGACAAATTATCAGGCCACCACGATGGTATCTGTGATGACCTGATAACCCCCTATTTACAGGTAACAAAATCACAAGATTTAGAAGAGCACACAAGTAATGTCAAGAAATATACATACGTGAAGGGGTGTACCAATGTACAGTTCTGCTCTGGGTGAAAATTAACCTAGGAATGCCTTCCTATGCAACAAAAATGTAATACATTTTATTGTGTAAGTGCTATTTTTTATTTAAATAGAAAAACATATATAGAATCCTGAGTTTTGCTCTTTTGGAAACTTAAAACAAATGTCAAACCATAATGTGTACATTATTAAAATATTTATGAAATAAAGTATCTCCCGTGCTGTTTACCATGTACACTTTTTGTAAAATTAGAACCATTTTTTCTAAAAGGTCTGCTGAAAAAAAGCATTAATGTTGGCATAATTTTGGGGTTTACATGCAATCGGTGCTGATTCCTAAAAATGGCTTAAAGTGGCACTGTCATGGCCGAATCCAGCTTTTTTTTTTTTTTTGCTTCAACCCCCATCCCGACTCCACTACATTTAATTGTCCCCCTTAGTCACCTCCAAATGCCACTACTACCCCCATATTACCTATTTTTGTATCTTTATTTCATGCCCGGACCTAGGTCCTGGGCGCCGCCATCTTTGTGTGGGCAGATGAAGTTCCTGTGGGACACGTCATCTGCCCACACTGGATAGTGCTGTAAAATTCCTGCGCATGCCCAGTTTAACGCCTGGGCATTCTTTATTGTCTGTAATTCGGACGGGAATTTCGTCAATTCATTCATTCGTCAGAGAGACGAAGGAATGAATAGAAATTTCAGACGAACAGACAAACACCGAATATCGGTGTTCGTTTAGTTTATTACAAGGAGGGAGCTACCGGCTCGCAGCTCCCTCCTTGTAATATGTAAAAATAGCAGCGGCGGGGAGCTGTGCTCCTAACCCTCCCCCCCCATGTCCTCCCTCACTCTATGTTGGTCTATGGCGGGCATGTCTACTAAACAGTAAGCAGCCCATTGTCTTTTAGATTCCCCCACATGGTTGGGGGCCAGGGGGGAGGGCAATAGGTACCCCCTCCCCTTTTTATTTAGGGCCCCCAACCGCCCCTCATGGGGGAGGGGCGGGGGAGTGGGCGACAACGACAATAGATTCCTCCCATTGTCTTTTAGGCTGCGGGTAGGCCCCCCCCTTCTGTCATTCAAGGGTGGGGACCATGGGGGGTAGACTGTAGCCCTCCCTTCTGTCATTTGGGGGGAGGACAGTAGAGTCCCCCTCATTTTGTTATTTAAGGGCCCCCACCTGCCTATCATGGGTGGGGGCTGGGGGGGAGGCAGTAGGTTCTCCCCCTACCCATTTTTCATTTAACCCCTTAAGGACCAAACTTCTGGAATAAAAGGGAATCATGACATGTCACACATGTCATGTGTCCTTAAGGGGTTAAAGGGTTTAGAAAGGCAAGCATGGAAGGGGGGGAGACAGTAGCCCCCCACCAATTCTGTCATTGGAGGAGCCCGACACCCCTCATGGGTAGGGTTCGAGTGGGGACACTAAGTCCCCCAGTTAGTGGCCCCCACTCGCGGTGCACGAGTGAGGGCTCGGGGACGTTGACGACACTATGCCCCCCACCCATTAATGATTGTTATAGTTGCTCCACCAAAGCGCACTTTAAAAAAAATAAATTTATTACAACAGTGAGGCTCACTGTTTAGTAGACATGCTTCTACTCGCAATATAGCGAGTGGGGGCAGAAATTAGATTTTAATTTCTCTTAATTACTAATACTAAGTAATCTTTACTTAGTATTGGTACATTTGGCTGAAAGACAAATTTAGGTCTTTCAGCCTTTTAGTAGATGGCTCCCTAATACCATGAGAATTAGAGAGCTATCTACTCCTGGCACGAATAGGATCGGAATTTCATTCATTCTAATGAAATTTCGAACCGAACAAGAAGTTCCGAATTGCGTTCTAACACTATAGTCATTCTGTTAGGACGAAATTCGGTAGTTTTGCTGGCGTTCAGGAATACTGAAAGGAAGTGTTGCAAGATCACGGGGGAGAGGTGAGTATTGTGGGAAATTGCTCTGACCACAGGAAATTTAGCACACTTTGTTCCTCCGCTGGTCAGTTGTAGGAAAAATACATAAGACAAAATAGTCCCTAGTTTGTCTTATGTTTTAACCCCTTAAGGACATCACTCCTGAAATAAAAGGGAATCATGACAGAATATGTGTCCTTAAGGGGTTAAAGAAAACTAGATCAGATCGAAAGAGAAAAAGAACAGATCCTGACAGAGGGAGAGAAGAGGAAGTGATTGGGAAAAGGTAAGTTCGGCATGTCAGTGCCATTTTAAGCACGTGGTTGACAAATGGTCTAGCAGTAATTTTCTTTAGCATCTGGTGATCAGCATTTGTATGGTGATCACGTGACTACAGTAGCTTCAATATGGTCTAGTTGAAAGAGGCTTTTACTGTCCTTCAAAGAAAGCTTCATAGAGGGGACACTAGCTAATTGGAGGGCTATGTTCTAATGGGTTTTTAGTGAAAGAACCCTAGTTCTTACCCATAGTGCAATCTTTTGGAAATGTGTGCTCTTTCTGAGCTTTGGGCACTAATGTAAGTGACCACTGGACTTCTGCTTCAGGTTGTCTAAATATATCCATTAATTACTCTATCACTTTGTCTTCAATGCAACTTTACTATCAATAAAACAGTTCCAAAATTAAACATTTGTTACAAATATCTCGAAGAAAAAGCACAGAAAACTGTTTTCCTAAACACACCCAAAGTATAGAGTGCTTGCATCTCTTCATCAACCGGCACTGGAATTCAAGATATTTATATTGAACTAAGGATTTAAGGGACAGAATGTTTTACATTTCTCGTTTTGATATAAAATATGAACGCTGAGAAATTGCCTTACTCATATTTAACTTTCTCTCCACAGGGCAGTTTTTCGTTGTTGATCAAGATATAAGAGAGTTTACTCAAGTGAAGGTCGACAAACGTTTCCATAGTATGTTGAGCATTTTACGGCATTGTCACCGTATACGAGAGATACGTAGTAAAGGACTAGTGCGCTACGTGGTTTCCTAATAAAATAATAAATTTAAACCCATGAGAACTTCGCACATTAGATATTCATGATGAAGACTTTTTTTAATTTTATTTATTTTTTATAATGCTTTTTTTGTTGGCTGTTTGTTATACATTGTATGTTTGTTTCTTTTATATACTCTGGTCTGTTATGTACAAATAGACAAAACTGATTCATGTTTAAGAGGCCGTCATCTATCAGCTTGTTTAGGCCGGAGACATACAGTGTCTCTAGTTAAATGCTGATAGTTACAAACATCATCTGGCATTTTTCTTCAACAACCTGCTGAAACCATCCATTGGTTCAGTATGCTATGGTCTTATGGGGGAGCACTTTGGAGTTCTGGCACTTTTAATATGGTGCACTTAGGTTTTATAGAGTGCTGCCACATTGTATTTTAACTACATCGCACTACCACCCCCTTGAGATCTTCTGATTTTACATAATGCCTTCTGCCATCATACCTAGTTATCTATTCCAAACTTCTATATTGATTATTATATTCTATTTTGTTGTATAGCCTGTGTTCCCTGTAATGGGCTAGGGTGTTGCATAAACAGATGAATATGAGTGAACATTCCCACAGCATTAATCTTACCAGTTACACAAACTGCTTTCTCATGACGTTAGTCCACACTGAAAATGTTAAAAGATTTAAACTTTAGTAACCAGCAATATATAAGTGGATTATGTTATCATGTACTTTTGGGAATGGAGGTGCTCGAAGTAAAGATTTAATGTCCCTTGTTATAAATAACATAAAATTACTCCACTAACAGCTATCATGTAAAAGTTTTTTTTTTGTTTTTTTTTTTAAATATATAATATTTAAGTGAAGCAATGCTGCTGCATATAATAAAATTAAGTAGTAAAATTTGCTGCATGTGCTCTGTACTCGTTAATCATTGTAAAGCTGCAACGCTATGCCCAGTGCGCATTCACCCACTGATCATCTCATGAATCTCACGAGTTGAATTAATGAACATACACCAGAGCTAAGTGAATTTCAATTAACTCACAGACCATCTAGAACAGAGATAACCAATCATTAATCTTTAAGCTATAAACAGGTTTGTTTTTTACATTTATTTTTTAGTATCTTACAAGTGTGAATGTGCAAAATGGCTTCTATTTCAAGTATGTCCACTGCTGTGACCACTAGTGATTCACTGCACCTCTGCCTGAGCTGTATTATTTGGGAAGTCCAGCATAAGTGGACCCTTGTGGTTATTTTAAAGCTTCAACTGTAAAAATCGCATCAGTTGATAGATTGACCTCAAGCGTTGTCATTTACCAGGAATTTAGATTTCATGGAAATTACTGAGGTTGTAATGGCTCATCACAATGGACAGGGATTGATTTAAAAAAAAGGAGGAAAAAAAAACCTTTTCATCTACTAGATCTTTACATATACCTTTTCATCTACTAGAACACTTGGTGTTATATTATATGCTATAATAGCAATATTGGTGGAAATTATAATACCACGAAGTGATCTAGTGAAAGAGTTTGCACTTTTTTCTATATTTGTATTTTGTCCGGAAAACGCACAAATACAGCACTGCAGAGTGGATCATTGCCTCACCCTTCGGTACCTAAATCAGCTGCGACCCTTAGTACATAATGGGAAAGCACTCCAAAAAGGCTCGGGGGCAAAGCACAGGACTCACCCGTGATATCGGCCAGCTACTTTCCCGGCCCTGCATGCCCAAGATGTTGAACTTCTTACCTAATAAAGCACTGGACTCGCTTTCTGCCTCAGAGGATGAAGATTTCAGCGATGTGCCCATGCCAACACAACAACGAAGCAATCAAGCTTTGCCACACAGGCAGACGGAACCCCAATTGGCTACCAAGGTGGACCTCTTGGGCATGATATTTGATCTCAAAGCCTTCTTCACATCAGAGCTTGCGGTGCTTAAGGAAGAACTGGGCACACTGACAGGTCTTGACACATTTTGAACCCCAGGGTTATGGAGTTCTTACACCCTACAGTCTCTCTCACATACCTAGGACCTCGCTCATGGGATATGGTTTGTGCCAATCTACTCACTACTACCTACCCCTGCCCCACAGGCCCCAGACATACTACTATTACCCATTAGACCACCTATTCCCACCTTAGAGCCTTGGATGATGAGCCCTATACGCACCCATATCTACTTCCTGTTTTATCAGTGTGATATGTACCACTCAGAACTTAGGTGTGTACTTTGTTTCTCTTACATACTACAAAATAAAAATGTGCAGACTACCTGAATGCCACATCATAGATTTAAAAATCCTGTTCTGTTTATGCTTGTAAATGCTGTTGTGGCATATCAAGCTGTTTACCACAGGCACACCATAAATAAAGATTTAAAAAAAAAGACATGCAATTAATAAACTAACAAAACATTTTCCATATAAACAATGACCACGGAATATTCTGTGGCGACTAATGTGGATTTTCCGTCGCTTTCCTTTACGGTAAGTAGGCAAAGAACCCTCCAAATCCGTTCCCTATCCAAAGAGGTCTTCGAAGTGTAAATTAACATCTCCCCGGTGACCAAGATTCACCACATATTTGGACACTTTCTCCATTATAAACAACCCATCTTCTACATGCCGAATAAGGAAAGGCAAATCAAAGTTCTGATATCCCATCTTTACCTCTAGTGAGTGCAAATGAAGGGGAGATTGCAGTTAATTCTATCGCGGTGTGGAGTTAAATCCTAGGGTAGGAATTTACACAGAGCTATTCTGTTAATATGTACCTTTAAGAAGGACAGTGGAGATGTGATAGCAACTTGTAAATGTATTAAGAGTTTAATGAGAAGAAGCATTGCTTTAACAAAATGGAGGAAAGAAAGAAAAGATAATGCAAGGCCATAGGATGAAAGATAGAAAGGTTCTAGATCCTAAAACATTAGAAGATTGAAATCTGCTTAGAGTGAAGTCTGGTTTAACATAATAAGAGCATTTAATAGTGTGTGGTGGCTATTATGAAGTTAAGATTCAGTCAAAATTTTTTATCATGGGTATGGTAAGCCATTTGTTACTTAAATGAAAAATAAAAATACATATTTAATGCTGGTGTGTTCAGTTCTCCATTTATATTTGAGCTCCCCTCTGTTCCTATAAGTTATCTGTTATGTCCCAAAGTGTGGGCTAACGATTAATCAGTGAACGTAATGTTGTGATTGTTTACTCAATAAATTATATACACATGGGCATAGGGTCTCAAAACCAAAGGCAGTGTTTACTCACTGGATACAGGATGAGTCAATTTCATTTTAGTTCCAGAGAATATAATCTTTGCTCTTTCTAAATATGGGATCTAGAATTCCTGCATGCTGAGTACTGTAAAATATGCAAGATTTCAAGACCCCATATCCTCTGAACGTAGATTTTAGGACTGTGATTCTTCTCATGGGGACAACCTCAAATGCAGCATTTGTTCAAAAGACTCTGCTATGTCATCGCAATTTATTGAAGTCGATTTGACATTTTAGGTCTTGTTAAATATGATTAATTTAGAACCAACTCTGCAAGTAAATCCCTCACCTAGTTTTGTGACATGTCACAAAAAAAAAACTGTAGCTTTGACTTCTAAGATCCTAAAGATTCAAATAATGTGTTTAGCAACATTGGCTGTTTAATTAAATTAGAATATTTATGTACAGCATTTATTGGCAGTACTGGAGAATATTACAAAGCTGACAGTAAAATGGTTTAATTTCTCTCATTTTAATTAACTAAAAAAAAAATATGGCAAAGAAGCGTCTCTGTGGAACAATCCTTCATGGTTGATATCTAGGCCTGAATTGCGCTAGGAATGATAATGCAATCCAATCAATAAAATTGTTGGACAAAAAAAAAAGATGTGGGAGTTTGGGTAGTGATTATTTCAATGGAGCTGTGCAATGCATGTGAAGAACATATTAATGAGTTTCAACTCCTCGCAACTCATCTCCATCCTCCATCATCATTCCCACCAGTAAGGTCTGGATTTCAAATAGGAAGGAGAGAAAAAGGAATGTATGAGTTATAAAATAGTTTGATTCTGAAATAAATGTTCAGGTGTGTTTGGGTGACCGTTATCCCCTGTTAATGCAGACTGCCTGGTGTATACAAGGCTTCTGTCCTTGAAATGTGCAACTGATTAAAGATAACATAGAGGTCTCTTACATGGTTACGCATGAGACTTGTCAGGAAAGTGAAAATCATGCTTGATGCCAAAGTAGCTGAACTCGAAGTATGGCTGACTGACAATTTGTCCAATTTGACTTCAAATTTGAAATTCACTTTGAATTTCCAAAAATTCTCACTTTACCAAATAATCCTGTTAGTTTAAATACATGGTTATGTAGTACAGACGCTAAATGCCTCCTTCCAGGCACAGGTCCATAATGGCTCAACATTATTATCTAAGCTTCCTGAAGCTCAGGAGGTCAGTAAGTCTTTCTCAGCTCTCAGTTCTTTAATAGAGAGGCGATAAGCCTCTCAACAGTTCACATTCTAGCTGGGTTAGCTAGAATGTCCTCCCAGGTCTCATGAGTACCTAGCTTCCCTCCTATTTGCCATGGCTTTAAAGAACATGGTCTAAGTCAACATTCGGCATTCCATTTATGGACTACATCTCCCACAATACTCTTACAGCCATAATGCTGGCAAAGTATCAGTGGAGATGAAGTCTGCAACATCTGCAGTGACAGAGGTTGCCTACCCCAGACTCTGTAGTGCCTGAATGGTGTTTATCCTGGCTGTTGTGGATTAATTAGCCGGTCTATGCTTGATAGAGTATAATGAAGCACCTATTTATTCTTTGATATAATTTTGTGGGACACGTTTGGAAATGCACATACAAGTTGCAGCAGCAATATATTTATTTCATGTGGTTAACGTTTGTATCGCTCTAATATATTTCACACTTTCATTATGATAGCTTTACTGTGTAACTTAGAAGGTTAAAATCCATTTTAATTCCACAGAACACTACAAAATTAGAAAACATTTTAGAAATTAACATCTATGCAAGGCACTGAAAATGTAGTTTCTTGATAATTGCACACTTACCTCCTGTTTATCTGTCCTATTAATATCAAGTTTTAGGACCACATGAGCAATATTGCAATAGATTCAGTTTAATGCTAGTAGAAAACTATTGTACATTAACACTAAGTGATCTGCCTATCTGATAACTACAGACAAAAATGGGTTTATTCGCTGAACAGGAAATGGTGGTAAATTGAAAAATAAATCTTACAATTCAGGCTTAAATATCCAAATTACTGACTATTGTGTCTTGCTTTTTGCAAGTCAGCTTTCAATTTACCATCATTCTCCATTTAGTGAACAAACCAGAAAGTGTATTTCGATTTATAAGTCAACTTTTCCATTAAAAAATATCAATTTATAACTGGACATTTCAAACACTTCTGCAGAAACAACAACTTTTTGAATTACCCAAATTAGCAAATTGTTGGCATTATAGCCAGCTCTGTAATTGTCCATTGCTGGTCATGGTTAGGGTCAGTAGGTCAGAGGGGGCAGGTCTAGATTATTTTGGATTGAAAGCAGGTATCGAGAGCTGGTCGCTTTTTTCTTTTGCGGGCATCAACAAGGTAACCTCTTGGTTACCTTGAGAGAGGGGGTAAAGTTAATCCCTGGTGGGCTTGAAATAGTCCCAGGTGGTTTACACCCAGCATTGTGAGTGCTGTGCTCCCTGGACAGACATTGGAGATTAATCAGAGCATTGTCATGATAACCAGTGGCCACCCTATGAGCCACTCCATGGAGCAATAAACGCACCCACAATACAAGTTACCAGCCCCCACATAGCAGCCCATCAGGCTCCTGTCATCAGAGACAAGATGTCTCTGAAGCTGGTGTGGCACCCCAATGAACAGGCACCATGTGGTGCCTCTGTCCAGCAGCCTTAATATGCAGGGCATTTTCAGAGAGCAGTTGTCAATATCTGGTAGCTCGCGATCACTCTGTCAACAGGATTCCTCAGCTGGCTGCCTTTGGAGTGAGGGCAGTGGCAGATCTAGGAACAATATATAGGGGGAAACTTAAGATACTACAGTCAAAACTGGGGGAGGGGGACACTAATAATATTCACTAGGGAGCGGGGTTGTAGCGGAGCTCCCTGTATGCGGGCTGGCTACCTCCGCCAAGGACCACTTCCTAGCTGGAACTGGGGAAAGCCTCAGCGCTTCTGCCCCAGTCACTGTGGCTTGACTGGGGTCCTCCTGGAGCCTCTCCATCCTGGAACAGGATAGGGTACTAGCTCTATTCCCTTCCAGGGATTGGACGACACACAGTCCTGGGAGCTCAAGTCCTTACAAGGACTTTACCTGCCGTATCCTCCACGAGCTGGAACAAGGTGCTGAGCAGTGAATTGCCCTTTCCTCTCCCAGTAACTATACAAATCATAGTTCTGCAAGTACAATTGATATTAATGAGCCAAACTCTGCCTTTTATGCACAGACCCCAGCAGGGGGTCTCCATTGTATTCAACACAAGCCCCTCTCAGGAATCTCTGGGCCTGGGAGATAATTGAGTTAAAGCCCGGTAAGCAAATTATCTCCCAGGAACAGAGAGCCCAACACAAAATATAAAAACATAAAGTACCCCAAAACATATTAAAAATATTCAATAACCCCACATGTTATAAATCCTCAAATATTCCTGATCTGAGCGCCCAAGTTGTCCAAATAGCACTTAGATCCATGCAGTGTGTAGGGGAAACTCCACCGTGTTAAAGTTCTGACTGGGAGCCGCACAGTCACCACATGCTGAAAACAGTTCCATAACATTCGTCACTAAGTACCGCTGAGGTGACCGGGGACCCACGAAGTTCTCATGCCAATATTCGTTCCATAGCAGTCACGGATAAGTACCGCTGAGGACCATTGGTGGGTTTGATTCATGCGAACGGCCGCCTGTGAGCTTGCATTCGGTTCCATTTGAATGAAGGGAAAGTGACGAACCAGGGGCACCCAGGGAAAGCTGCTAATGGTGGCTAGGAAGGGTAACTCCCCAACGGTGTCTCAGTCCTGGACCATTGTCTGTGGGCAGGAGGCCAGCTTCCACACTCCTCCAGGAGTTTGTGGCAAATGTTCGTGGGAAGGAGCATGTGTCACAGGGGTAATGCGCTGCCATTGGCTGTCTGGCACTTGCATGCTGGCATCAGACAACAAATTTGCATAAAATTAACAATAGCCAACTGGATTTCTTGTTCTGGACTGGCAAATAAAACATCCTAACCTAAATCTTTGTTTAGCAGATAACTCATATTTGTTATTCTTATGTGGGACTGACATATATAAGAACACCAAAATAAGGGAGCTATCCAATAAAACGTGCCCCAATTTGGTATCCTTACATATGGAAATCCCACATAAAGGCACACAAACATTTATATACATATACACACACACAAACAGACATGAACACACATAACATAACTACAGACATAAATGTAGCAGAATGGATGCTCTAGCACATAGTCACACACACACTCTAAACCACAGACATACACACACACATAGCCACAGACATAAATGTAGCAAAATGGATGCTCAAGCTACACTTTTATTCCCTTTTGTTTGGGTCTCCATATGGCCCCTTTCGTTTACTGAATCAACTTTGTGTGGTCCCCTTGTTTGCACCTTTTAATTACCGACCGCCGCTGGCTGTTAACCACAAATTGGCTATTAGTTAGTGTTCCCCGGTGTGGCCGCCGTTCGTATAACCGAACGCACGTGTTCAAACAATTGGCGGCCATTTTGTCTCCCGAACGCGTGCAGCGGTACATGGTCGTCAACAGCATGGAACTATTTTCGGATACATGACCCGCGAACATCCGGTAAACTGGTACCGCTGCCCATCCAACTTCCGAACAGTTAGGAGAATGGCGTTCGGGAGGCATAAACTACAGAACAGGGGGAGCATTCCCATGCTAACAGCCAGGGCATAGATTCATCATGCCCTTTTTTGGGGCATCACCTCCTGGCCGACTGGTCAAAATGTCTTTCGATTGGCGTTCCCTAACCACCGAAGGGATCTGAGTGATATTTTGGCAAAGTGTGCACTCAGATCCAGGCTATTCGGTGAAATGACTTTCGTGGGTTTCTGAAGTTTGTAAAATTTATTTTTGGGATGTTTTAAAATATTGAAGATTTTTCTGTACCTGAGAGATAATTATTATAGCTTTTTCTCACGCAATTATCTCTCAGGCACAGATGATCCTGTGAAGAAAAGCCCTGTATTATTGTAGGCGAGACTCCCTGTAGGGGTATGTGCATAAAAGCCGTGTGTGGCCAAAAGAAAATCAGTTGACTCCCAGAACTATGTGTCGTCTTGTTACTGGGGGGAAAGTGTCCTGGATTATTATACTGCTTCTTTCAGCTACGAGGAAGGAATAGCGGAGATACCTATGCTGGGTATTGGAGCTCCGCTACAATACACACACATAATCACACACACATAATCACAAGGCATACACACACATTTAACCACAGACATACACACACATACACCCTTAATCACAGACATACACATTATAATTACAAACTGGCTGTCAGAGAGGAGTGTGTTTTGATTAATTAAATTGTTTTCAAGTTTGGTTGAAAGGTTTAGTTATTTATATTGCTTATGGTTTATAAATAATGATTGGTTTTGTGCCTCCTAAATGCTTTAACTAAAATGCTACAGCCTTTTATATCCAACAGCCTCTTGAGTATTTTCCTGTACATCTTCATTTGTTTGAGTTATAACACTTCTCTTACAGAGTTTTCCTTGATGTCCCTAAAACTTTAAAGCCGTCCCTTTGTATTGTATTCTGGTGTAGGTTTTATGCATTCCTTTTATTTGTACGGTAATACTGCACAAGGACTAGAGACAGTTCTAGTCAGAAGATTATTCTGACATAATCCTTGGACACTCGGCTATTTTAGTTACAAGATCCCAAAGTATAATCAAGGTTTATCAGTATTATCCAACAGGAAAAGGTCAAGTTGCTTAAATCTTTTTTGTGTCTGTAAAGTGTTCCACCTCTGGAACTTGTTCAGTTAAACTATATCATGAACATGCAGAACAGAAACGGTTATTGTGCTTTTGTAAAAAGGATAATCCGGGAACATTGTGCATTTGACAGGCAGGTTAATCACTATTTGCCTCGTAACTACAACAACTTTGTACAGATTCTGCTCACTTCAATGTGGACTTGTCAAATGAGCTTATATTTTATGTCCCGAGTTTACTAACCTGGAGTAGTGTCCAAGGCATTAATATTGGCTTTAGCACTGCCCATCGGCGAGGGACCATTGTGACTATAGCTTTAAGTTAGTTCCTGGGGTTAGATACATTTTGAACTCTGATCTAAGGTTTACTCTAACCAGTCCCATTTAGTGGTTATAATCTGAGGAATATCTTGGCCACCTTCTCCAATAATGGTCCTTGTTGGTCACTCAGGGTTCTTGGAGGTTTGGTGATGTGCATTAGAAGCTGCGGAGCTGCAGATGTCAGATACCAATGTCATCACCATTCATGGGCTGAAAGTGTCAGCTTACCACTCAAAGTCAATGAAATAAAAAGAAATATACACAGAATTGACATTAGCCATCCTGGAACTCTTGAGGCCCCATGATGCTGCCTGAGGTGGCAGCAAAGGGGTTAAACTCGGTATGTGCCATTTTTCATAGTGAACCACTGCCCATATAAACGCCAGGTACCATGGGCGTCCGCAGGAGGGACAAGGGGGGGCACTTGCCCCCCTCGGATTTTACAGCTTGTTCTGCTATTTTTTGTGTGAAATTGAAAATTAACTGCAATATCGGCACTGGCTAGGGATAGGAAGCTACATCTTATCCCTGCTTCTCTCTGCTGACTGAAACCGCAGGGGAGCAGCACATGCAGGCAACAGAGACAGCCTACAGATGAGGTAAGCGAAGGATGGATGGGGGGTTGAGATAGCCTATAGATTAGGGAAGTGAGGCATGGGGGGCAGCCTATAGATTAGGGAAGTGAGGCATGGGGGGGACAGCCTATAGATTAGGGAAGTGAGGCATGGGGGAGGCAGCCTATAGATTAGGGAAGTGAGGCATGGGGCAGCCTATAGGGTGAGGCATGGGGACAGCCTGGGTGGGAAGTGAGGCATGGGAACAGCCTGGGTAGGGAGTGAGGCATGGGGGACAGCCTGGGTGGGAAGTGAGGCATGGGGGACAGCCTAGATTAGGAAGTGAGGCATGAGGGCAGCCTGGGTGGGGAAGTGAGGCATGGGGGACAGCCTGGGTGGGAAGTGAGGCATGGTGGGACAGCCTGGAGGTGAGGGAGGTGAGGCATGCAGAGGACAGCCTAGATGAGAGTGAGGCATGGGGCGAAAAGCCTGGGTGGGAGGTGAGGCATGAGGCCTAGATTAGGGAAGTGAGGCATGGGGGAGACAGCCTACATGAAGAGTCAGCAAGGAGCGGGAAGGTAAAGTAAGAGAAGGAGCAGAAAGGAGAAGGAACAGAAATGAGCAGGAAGGGACATCAAGAAGCAGTAAGGGGCAGCAAGGAGCTGGAAAGGACAGCAAGGAGCACAAAAGGTAAAGTAGGAGAAGGAGCACAAAGGAACAGAAATGAGCAGGAAGCGTCTGCAAGGAGCTGGAAGGTAAAGCAGCACAAAGTTAAAGTAGAATGAGCAGAAAGGGTCAGCAATGAGCTGGAAGGGGCAGAAGGAGCACAAACGTAAAGCAGGAGAAGGAGCAGAAATGAGCAGGAAGGGTCTGCAAGGAGCAGGAAAGGGCAGCAAGGAGCAGGAAATGTCTGCAAGGGGCAGGAAGGGTCTGCAAGGAGAAGGAAGGGTCTGCAAAGAGCAGAACGGGACAGAAGGAGCACAAAGGTAAAGGGGCAGAAAGAATCAAAAGGAGCACAAAGGTAAAGTAGGAGAAGAAGCAGAAAGGGTCAGCAAGGCACACAAAGGTAAAGTAGAAGAAGGAGCAAAAAGGGTCTGCAAGGGTAGAAAGGGATCAGAATGAGAAAGGAGCAGAAGTGTGCAAAATAAGCAGAAAGTAGCAGAAAGGTAAAGGAGCAGAAGGAGCCAAGGATAGAAGACAGTGTTAGAAGAAAAAGAAGACTGTCAAATGAAGGAGAAGAAAAGGAGATTGGAGCATGAAGGACAAATGAAGTGAACCCTCCACTTTATTGTGGACACCACATCATAAGGCTTTGGTACCTAGGCCTGGCAGGGAAACTCTGGACCTTCTCATCTCCCCAGGTAAAAAAAAATGTCAGTGTTAATGTGTTCACTTTTATTTACTGAGTGTCAGGAAGCACAGAGTGCCGCTGGGTAGTGGTGTTGCTGATTGGCTAGAGCATTCAGCTGGCACTTTAAGCCAATCAGTAGCTCCCCATTCATAAAAAAGTAAAACATTTTTATGAACCGGGAACTAGCGATTGGCTTAGAGCGTCAACTGTCCACTCTAGCCAATCAGCGGCACCCATGCCTGACGTCAATCTGCACTTCCTGACACTCTGTTTCAGAAGCCGAATACCACTGAGCGACCTGGAGCTGGAGGAAGCCTTTGGGGTTAAACCATTTGAGAGCGATTTAACCCCTTAAAGAAAAGAGAGCACCCAGGGGCTTCCTGGCATCATAGCATTTTCATTTAGGTGAAGTTGTTATGGTGACCAGAATGGTCCTTTAATTTGCTTAAAGGAACACTATAGTGTCAGGAATACAAACATATATTCCTGACACCATAGTTGTGAAAACGCTATTCACCCTGGCTATGTGATAATGGCTATGCCCCTTCCCTTTCATGTCAAAAGGTACCAAGCATGGATGTCATTACAATTATGACCCCTCCCTCCCACCGGAAAAAATCCTGCGAATGCCCATGCCAGGTACCATGACCACTACAAACCACTGAAGTTGTCATGATGCTTGGAGTAACCCTTTAAAATCTACAATTACGCAAACAGTGGAGTAAACCCCATTCCAGCCAATAATGCTTGGCTACATTTGTTTTTGTTGACTTTATAGAATTTGCACATTTAGACTTTAGAAACATTGAGAAGACTCACACTTATGTCAAGTACAATATATAAAAAAAGCCATTAACATAAACAATACAAGTTTCCCATGTTTTATCTCCCAAAGAATATCCCACTGGTCCCACTGTCTCTTTCTCACTTTACCTCTCCCCTTCTTTCTTCCCTTTCCTCAACACAGTTTTTACTAACTAAATAATTTCTTGGCCCCAGCGGCACCCTATATTGTATGCATGTTCAGGTGAGTGCGGCCCTCTTGGTTTCATGTATTGAGTTATAACCAGGACCTGTATCCTCAAACGTTTGCTTCTTCTGGTTGGATAAACCATATACTCACAGGTATTGGAATCAATGTATCCATACACACCTAACTATGGTAAACAGGTGCCATGGGAAAACAAGGAACGGGGAGTTTGTAGTTCAGAATTTTACATTTTAAAGAAGTTTATAGAAACATGACAGATGCTATAGGATGCAGATTTCTCTGCATATAAAAACAGAGAAGTGTAACAGAAATATATCAGCACACAAACAGGTACTATTCTGGGGCAAAGTGCAAAACAAGTAACAATCACCGAGGAAACCTATAGAATGTTTCACAACATTTAGAACCTTGGACTCAGAATAGCACTGGTTTTGCCTTCGTAATTCAGCCTTGTTATATAACAAATATAGACGATTATACTATTTTATTAAACTTGGTAAGAAACATGCGGCAAAAGGTTCCCTACAATAAATCGTATATGGAAATGTACAAGCCCTTTAACACATATTAACAATTCCAGCAGTGTCAGACGATTTAGTAATTCTGCAATAAATAGCAGTCTGTGAGCCCTGTATTAAGCTCCATATAAACATTCCCATTCCACCAATTAGCTTGTGTTGCAAATTCTGTAGCACTGAGTACAGAGGAATTAATGCTTTGCTTGCTAGTAGATTCTATGTTGCTGAGATCTTTTCCTGAAAACATTTGCACTGTAAGGAATAATTGACTATTGCTACTGTTATAAAGTCCTTGTGCTGATCCAATTAATTATATATGATATAATATATTAAAAACACAATAATCCTAATGTTCGTTGTATTATTGTAAAAACCCAGGAGCAAATCCAGAATAGTCAAAGGATTTTAGACGTACTTCTTCCTTTATTGTAGAAGTCAACTTCGAAAGGTCTCCTCTAAGACAAGGCAGCATGGTGGCACTGAACGCTGCCTATGTTTTACTATGAAAAGTATTGGTTTGGAGGTTTGTGGTGATTGTTGTGCATGCACTGTAGGTTTGTGATACTTCTCTATGAGAAGGACTGGACTGTACAAAGATCATCATGACTGATGATCTGACCATGGACGGAGTGCAAGTGAAGTCCTCTATGTATGGTTCTAGTGCCCTATCCCTTCCAACAACTTGAAATCGTTCTTGCATATTTTAACTTTTTGGCAGATTTCAAAAGGCAGGACAGGTCCCGGGACCTCTTTTTGCTGGGACAGTACCCCAAAATGCAGGGCTGCCCCAGAAAATGCCGGACAGTTTCCATTTACATTCTTATTGCTATACCCGACTTTCAACCCTTCGATGCCTGCCAATGTGAAAATGCCACAAGCTGTATTCTTCCTTGCTCCTTTTGATACCTTGCTGTCAGAATAGCCTCTCTGCTCATGTTTACTGTCCTGGAAGTCTGTTCCCACCTCCAACTTCCTAAGGGAACATCTTTTTTGTGCCTATGGGCAATATCCTGCCATTAATCTCCATTTATCCCATCTGGCCGTTCCCCAGTGGTACTTTGTTGCAAATAATACAGAAGCAAACGCCAGTCCATTTGCTGTTCCGCAAGTGAATGTTCTTGGCTTTAAAAAGCATATTCTAAATAATATTCTCTCTAATCTGTCAGTGAGGAATGATTCATGGTGGAGCAGAGTCTTCTGGGTGCCAGGAGTTCTTTAAAAGCAGGTTCTTTTGGACAGTGTCAGGTTAGGATGGCTTATTCTCCATCACTGCATACAGAAAATGTGACCAGGCTGCCAGTCACAAATATATTTTGCTTTTGTAAAGCATTCTCTTTGTGTTCATCACAGCATTATATCATTTCTCTCTATAAAAAAAAACTTCTCCGCTTTAATACCATTTTTAAGGATTTTCTTTATCTACAGTATAAGAAACACATCCCTACCAAAGGAAAGTAGTCTCTTTTCTCACAGACTTCACCGAATATCATTAATAGAGTAGGGTTTTTTTAAAAAAATTTTTAAAAGTGCCACCTACATTCCCTTAAATACTCCAGCATGCATCCTAAGTGTCCCTATTGAGGAGGGCCATTTCCTATTTTCAATCCAAATGTCCCTCTTCTGTAGAAGCTCAGTAATCCTGGTGTTTCAGAACCTATATTAGAGTTCCACAGCAATATTACTCACAACAGTGTCTTTTAACTACAATAGAAGTGCCTAGAAATCAGTCCATTATTGTTCTAAATTGCACTAATTAGTTGCATAAATTATCAGTAAATCATCTAAAATCTTGTGGATATTTGTAGTTTTGTGATGACATTTCATCATACTGCTCATCTTCCATAATTGTTATCTACATAGCTGAATTAACGTGGACCTGGCTGTAGTATTATCTGTGGAGGTATGGTTGAAGAGATGTTATGGCCAAATGGGAGGCCTCTGTGGGGTTCTATTCAGTGTTCAGGCCCAGAGAATCTGCTCTTTATTGAAAAGAGTAAGTTTGCTTTCTTAAGAGTAAGTCTACCAAAACTGTCCAGCTGGAGGGCCTTTCCTCCACACTACATGCATCCTTTTCAGGGCTGGACTTCACAGTAGGTAGAGTAGGCAGCTGCTCACATCACTTGTCTGATAGTCAAATTTGACACTTTGTTTATCAAGCCCACGCTCTCAAACTACATTCAATATTTCTATGTTTAAGCAGGATTCGGCTATGCAGAATTGCCGTTAACCCTTTGAGCATCACAATATTGGCATAGACGTGTTTTGGGGAACTTGTCAAATCAGAGGCACTGAAATGGTTAATAGAGATTTTGTGTGTCAGAATCCCCCTAATGTGTCCAGATATTCTGCACACATTGTGAGGACATCCCAAGTTACAATGGTAGTGGTTGGGTTTTACGAAAGCATAGAGTCTTTGCTCCCATTGGAGTCCTTGCTTGCACTAAAAACATTACAATAAGCTGTGGTGGTTATGCGGCTCAGAGTGTCCTTTCAATGCAGAATAAAAAGCTGCCGAATTACTCAATATTTCAAGTAACAATAATACCGCCCCTTCTTGAAATATAAACAAACAATGGAAGAAAAGCTCAATTCAATTCAGTTACGAATCCACTTGTAAGATAATATTTAGTGTATGACCATTCATCGTGTACCAGAGCGTCTAAACATTTTCGTGACTTTCAAATCCAATCTTGCTATGTACATTTCTTCCCAACAGAGAGGAAGAGCAGTACTCACTGTAATTGAATGTGTAATAAGCAGAAGTCACTGATATTTGATAAAGAACTAATTCAAATACCCATGCTCAGCCAGTAATGCAGTTTATATGAAGTATCTGGGTGGAATAGAAAATCCCAGACATAAGAAATCACAATAAATTAAATTGACCTGAAGAGCATGTTCTTGAGTGGCAGGCAGATGTGACTCTAAAATACTCAGAGCTATATTTCAGTGCCTGTAGGTACAGACAGAAGGATATGGATATTTAGTAAACTCCTTCACTATCAACCATAGATGTTGCTAGGTGGGAGGCTTTCGTACTGGGCTGCTTATCGCAAAGTTGCCGCCCAGTACGAAAAGAGAGATCACTAGCATAGTGCTCTGCTATGCTACTAATAAGGAGGGTGTGGTGCCCCCTAGGTAACTTTTGGGGAAGGGTGCTATGGAAAAGAAATTTGCTGCACACCCCTCTATTATTTAGGGAGCAATGCAGGAACATATACTGACCGCTTGCCAGAACTTTGCCCAACGCTTACTCTGATTGGTGGACTCAAAAATGGGAAGTCATAGTGAACACTTTATAAGAAATTCCCAGCGCAGATGCACATACTCCAAATGAAAAAGCCAGATCATGGTGAAACGCGTCTCGGACCAAGTAGATAGTTCCTTGCAGATATTGTTTTTGATCAATTTTATTGCTATTTTGTTTTTATATACATCGTTTATTTTACTATTAAATAAATTGAATAATCTAGTCTGCCAGCTATATTCTCTCTGCTGCCTGGTTCAGCCTTCATCTAGGGAAGTACCACCCGATATTTAGTACTTTGTACTATATACTAGAGCCGTTGCATAGGCTCTACATCAGATGTGCTCTACTATATATCCTTACCTATCACTCCCATCTGTTGTTTATACTGCACCATTGGTATATTTCTTAGCTTTTTTCTGACTCTATTCACAAAGTATCCAGAGAAGGGAGTATACTACCTTTAAGCAGGGCCAGATTAAGAGCCCAGTGGGCCTTGTGCTGACAATTATGATGGGGCCTAATTACAGAATCGTATTGACCAAAAACACTAAAACAATCATACCTCTCAAGCGTCATGTATCTGATGGAGATGGTGTTGGAATGAAACTCAAAGGATCTTTCAAGTAAATCCATATGCCCTAATAGCAGTGTCCAGTGAAGCAGGAAGTCAATGGGTGGGGTAAAATGGTGGGCCACTGATGCGAATCACGTGACCAGAACTGCCAAAAGGGGCGAACATGCCCTAAAAGGGGGCATGTCTGTCCAAAGAATTGGAAGGCCAGCCTGGCATCAGTGTCCCTATGTATTACAGTGTAAGTGTCCCCATGTCGCCAAGTCCCCTAGTCTTCTGGTGTCTCAGTGTCCCTCTTTCTCCCAGAGTCCCCATGTCCCAGTGTGTCTCGTGTCACTAGATACTAGTGGACACTGAGAGACATAGGGACACAGTGAGACATGTGGACACAAAGACCCAGGGACTGTGAGACACATGGGGGCACTTGGGGACACTGGGGGACATGGGGGCACTTGTGGATACAGACATGGGGACACTGAGAGACATGGAGACACTGGGAGACATGTGGACACAGACATTTGGGGACACTGGGAGAAATGGAGACACAGAGACATGGGGACACAGATATTTGGGGACACTAAGACACTAGGGACACTGAGAGACATGGGAACACAGACACTGGGAGACTAGGGGACACTAGGAGACATGGGGACATAGACACTAGGGACACTGGCTGGGAGGCATGGGGACACTGAGACACTTGGGGACACTGGGAGACATGGGGGCACTTGTGGACATAGACATGGGAACACTGGGAGACATGGGGACACTGTGACATTTGGTGAGACATGGGGGACACTAGGAGACATGGGGACACAGACACTGGCAGACATGGGGACACAGACACTAGTGACACTGGCTGGGAGACATTGGGACACTGGGAGACATGGGGACACTGAGACACTAGGGACACTGGCTGAGAGACATGTGGACACCGGGAGACATAGGGACACAGACATTTGGGGACACTGGGAGACATGGGGATACTGAGGCACTAGGGACACTGAGAGACATAGGGACACAGACACTGGGAGACTAGGGGACACTAAGACACTAGGGACACAGGGAGACATTGAGACACTGTGTCCTTAGTGTCTTTGTGTCCCAATGTGCATCCCAATGTCCGTATGTCCCACAGTGTCCCCTAGTGTCTAAGTGTCCCCTTGTTTCCCAGTGTCCCCAAGTGTCTCAGTGTCCCCAGGTTTCCAGTGTCCCCTAGTGTCTCAGTGTCCCCAAGTGTCTCAGTGTCCCCAGGTTTTTCCCAATGTCCACTAGTGTCTAAGTGTCCCTTGGTGTCTCAGTGTCCTCATGTTTCTCTTCTGCCTTTCCCCTCATCCCTCACTTCCCTGAGCTGTAGTCTGTCTCTGCAGGCTGGGAGTTGCTTTCTGAACTCTCTGTGCTCTGTAGCTGCTCCCTTGCGGATTAGTGAGTAGAGAGAGGCAGGGAGGGATGTGCTGTAACTTCCTATCCCTGCCTCTCTCCACACACAGTGACCCCTACTAGCGGGTGCTGGTATTGCAAAGTAATTTCTATTTATACTGAGAAATATATCTGCATTTGTATTGCTGGTATTACTGCAATACCGGCATCGGCCAGGCGGCCTCAAATACCGGCTGTGCTGGTAAAATACCAGTCAGGTGGCAAACCTAAGAGTAGTGTGTAAAAAACAAATTCCATGAGCCTGGGGCTGGAGCTGCAGCTCCATCAGCCCCTATGTTAATCCGGCACTGCCTTTAAGTCACACAGGCGCTACAGATTTGAGCCAATATTTTTAAACTCTATACCATGTGGGTGTGCCTCTTGTGAGTTTTACACACAGTTCAACATTAATTGTACAGTGTTGCACATATATATTTTTCTCTCTTTTATATTCCATATACATTCTGCATGAATATATATTGTGTTCAAGTGCCCTTATCCATATATAGGGTGAGTGTGCTTATCACATGTTTACACACACACCCATTGCTTTGCGTATACTTGCATACTGGTGTTTTGACTGTGTCACCTTGTAACAGAGTAAATTGGTTACATATACCACATATTTAAATGAGGCTGTAAAAAGACCATTTAAGAAAAACATACAATAAAGCAATCATGGATAATCTGACTAAACTAAATCCAAAATGGTTCGACAACTTACAAAGGGGGTGATGGGTGGCGAGAACATTCCTGGCACCGTAACCACTACAGTGTGCTACAGTGATTATGTTGCAGGTAGTGTTCATTTGATGTCATCACTGAGCAGTGATAGGTCTGACACTGGAAACTTTGAATATAGCATTGTACATACATATTTATACATCATCACTGGTAGAATTTTATTTAATTTTTTTATATTTTGCTGAATAATTTGAGCTTTGAGACTGTTCCAGGCACTGTGTGATATCATATGCGTAGACAACATCAGGGAATAGATACTAGGTTGGGAAAATAACAGCACTAGTGGACATTGTGCCCTGTGAAAAGCCAGGAGTAAATGACATTTAGAAAAGGACAATTTGCATATGAAGCTGCTTGTTCTCTGGAAGCATTTTACAAACACTTTTCTAAATACCAGGGTTTCCTGCCATGCTTCATGTTAAATTATATGCCTGTGACCTTTACAATTGAAGCTAGATTACTTTGTGCAAACCACACAGAAATGAGGACTTTTATATTTGTATTTACATGCAGGGCCGGACTGGCCCACCGGGATACCGGGAAAATTTCCCGGTGGGCCGTCGGCACCTGGGGCCGGGCAGACACCTGGGTCTGCTGGCGGCCGCTGGGGGAGGTATGCTTGCGGCCACTGGGGGAGCTGCGCTATCTCTGCTCCCCGGCGTGCAGCTTAATGAGACCGGGGCCGGAATATGATGTCATATTCCTGCCCTGGTCTCATTCAGCAGCGTGGGAGAGCTGAGCCAGCGCAGCTCCCCCAGCGGCCGCCAGCAGATCTCCCCCAGCGGCCGCCAGCACAGACAGCCGTCTGCACTGCATGACCCCCTGGCAGGTAGTAGAAATGTGTGTCAGTGTGAGTTTGTCTGTCTGTTATGGTCTGTCTGTCTGTTATGGTGTGTGTGTGTCTGGCTGTCTGTGTCATGGTGTGTGTGTCTGTCTGTGTCATGGTGTCTGTATGGTATGGTGTGTGTGTGTGTTTGTCATGGTATGTGTGTCTGTCTGTCTGTCATGGTGTGTGAGTGTGTGTCTGTCTGTCACGGTGTGTGTGTGTCTGTCTGTCATGGTGTGTGTGTGTCTGTCTGTCACGGTGTGTGTGTCTGTCTGTCACAGTGTGTGTGTGTCTGTCTGTCATGGTGTGTGTGTGTGTCTGTCTGTGTCATGGTGTGTGTGTGTGTCTATACTGCCACTGGGGAGTCGGACCGCCTGTCATGACTCCTGGTAATGCTGCCTGGTGCTGGGTAGTGGGATTGACTATCTCCACTCCCAGTGCTGCTCGCTGCTGATGGGACAAGGGACCTACAATCGCCACTTTTCAGAAATTCAGCAATTCGGTTTGGTTCGGCACCTCCAAAATTCGGCACTTCGGCTATTCGGGACTTTGGCAATTCGAATTTACATTAGAAACTAAACGAATTGTAAATGTCTACCTTTAAGAACTCCCTAAATACTAATCCTAGTTCTTTAGAAAAGCATATCGTCTTCCTGCATAATTCTTCTCCTTTCAACAGTGTTTTCCCTTTTCATCTCATGCAATTTATACTTACATCGATTTATTACTTCTTTTACACTTAAATTTTTTTTAAATTACATTTGTTCATTTAGAGATAAACTTGACTTTTTACCATCCTTTCGAATTATGCTGCTCTTTAATCCTTGTGTAATTATACCCCAATTCCTTTCAACTGTTGGCTCATACGGGCAAGGTCCTCATCACCTCTTGATTGTTCACTTCACTTTAACACGTTACCCTTATTTACATGTTAGATTTGTTCCTGCGCCTTACCGCTCAGTCTAATTTGTTGGTACCCTATAAATAATAAAATTAGCAAAAAAACTACATCACAACAAAGCAAAACATTCTTATTTTGTAAGGATAAATCAATCAAAATAACACCTGTTATTGTCGTTGAGGGAATAAAGAATTCATTCTGATTTACAAGACGAGTGGAAATAGTTTTCTTTTTAAGAACAATGCTTTGATAAAAAGACATTGCATCATTTCTATCAGCCTCTCTAAATCATATCAGTCCCCATTATGAAGGAAAACAAAACACTGTACACTTTGTACAGACTTTCTCTTTATGCTATACCAACAGAAGGAGATAATTCCCCAGAGTCACAGAATTTGAAAGGTGTTCTATGAAATATAAAAGGCAATTATCACAAAGGGTACTTGCTTAGACCTCAATTATAGAGGAAGAAAGGGAATGTCAGATTTCATACAAGCTGATAGACAGATTATATATATATATATATATATATGTGTGTGTGTGTGTGTGTATATATATATATATATATATATATAATACAGAAAACAAAAGAACTTAATTATAGTTGAATAAAATGATTCTTCTAAAATGTTCAATTGTAACATCTTCAATGGGAACGTTTGCACACAGTCAAGAAAACTTTGGGGTTAAACAGTTCGTACGGTTGACCCCTCAAGATAAGATGGTATCAAGGACCATTGAGATTGAGTCGTTATGTGCCCCGATGTGTGGGATATATTAGGTAGTAAGTGAACAGCCTTGTTTCCACCGAACAGTGCCTTCCTATGTGGGGTAGAACCGAACGCAGGCTATGATGGAAGTCCAGCTTGTTTTGGAGTTTCTGTGTCCGATTTTAGTTCCATGAGATTTATGCCCAAACACCATTGCCTGCGTTCGCAGGAACAAGATGGCCCCCCCCTAGTGGTCGTTCATACGGCCACCCAGACGAACACTTAGAACACTGTGGTGGAAATTGCTACAAAGTATCAATTGGGCTTAACAAGCACCCGGGTGGTCTCTGGTTCGTGCGACTGTTCGGTTCCTAAACAATATAAGCCATATTGCACAAATCAAGCCTTTTTTCAGTGTATTTTGCATGGCCCATAATCCTGGGGCAGGAGGCTGGTTCAGAAAAAGTTCAGTTTGTCACATATCTTCCCCTCCCTGGGGAGACTAACTAGGCCCCAGATCTCCAATCGGTCTGGGTCTGTGTTAGTCTGATGTCTTTTCTCAAAAAGGGCCGTGATCCAGAGAGCCTCCTGGCACGTGCTCCAAAGTATAATTTTGGGGTCTTGCTGGCCAAGGCCAATAATCCCCTCTAGAGGCCTCCTGATGTTGTGGCGGGGAAGGGCACAACCCTCTCTGGGACACACAGCGCCATTGGGGAGGGACACGGAGGACACCATATCCCAGGTACTGGCTCTGCTGAAGGTGCAGAAATAGGGTGACTTAGGTGCTAGATGGCTGGAAATCTGGACCGGCTGCCCAGCATCCCTGTACTCCAGGGGAGGAGACCACGGTCCTATCCACCACTCCCATGCCAAAAGCTTCATGGACTTGTGGGCAGAGACCACTTCGCTGGGTCAGTCCTCGGCTGCTGGGAAGAGAGACCGACTGTCTCTACCTCCTGAAACTCCTGCTGCGGTTGGGAATCTGGGAAGGCTGCCCAGCATCCCTGTTGTGTTGGTGCAGAGACCTCTGCCCCATCTGTACCCACCGCTCTAGTCGTCCTGTCTCCTGATACCAGGCACTGCCACTGGGGAGAGTAACCAGTGGTCTCCTCTCCCTTTGAACCATACTGCCACTGGGGAGTCGGACCGCCTGTCATGACCAGTGGCGTCGCTAGGGGGGGCCAGAGGGGGCCATGGCCCCCCTACATCATGCTGTGCCCCCCCTTGGGCCCCCCCAAATTCCGACAACTTGCTGGCCATGGGCTTCCCTCAGACTGTAACAGCCTGTTACAGCCGAGGGAATGCATTGCAGGGCTGAGGTGCTGGGGGCTGTCTGTGGCTGGAGGGAGCACTGATTGGCTCCCCGGCACAGGCCCCGCCCCCAAATGAAGCCCCGCCTCCCGCCAATTAGCCCCGCCCCTGCCGTAATGCAGCAGCCCATGCTGCTTCAGAAGATGGCTGCCTGACCCCCAGCAACATCCTCCAGTGACAGGTAGGGGGGGGGGGTGTTCACACATTGCCCCCATACACAC